>CM031564.1:18510181-19019775 GCA_018467065.1 Ephestia elutella
GACACTTAAAAGTATAATAGAAAGAAAAAAATATTTTTTGGAATTTTTCAAACTTGTCTGTCTGTCTGGTATGTACGCGTTTCACGCAAAAACTACAGGACGGATTTGAATGAAACTTTTTTGTTATATAGCTATTAAGCCTGGGCAAACATATAGGCTATAATTGATTTTGAAAACTGGAACACCTGATGAAGAACCTTAACAGAACAGCTAAACTATAAGAAATATGGAAATGTAAGTACACTTGCAAAAGTTTATCAATCTGATGAGCATTTTCTGTTGACGTATAAAAATCGAAGATCAGGATCATCTGATGAAGAACTCCAAGAGACCAGCTACAACTATTACATATATGGAAATGGCTCCTTAGTGAAAGTCGTTCAACCTGATAAGCATTTTCTACTGATCGAATAAATATTGAAGATCTGGAACATCTGTTCCCAGTTCATCAACATAACTTCCCGCGGGACACGGGATAACCAAATGGCTGAAATTTTGAGTACTCAGAGTTTAGGTTACTACCACAGGTTACTACAGTTTAGAACACTAAAAAGATTTTTCATCTAAGCGAAACTCAGGCTACGGGCGAACCTTCGCGGGCAACAGCTAGTTTATCAATAAATTACCCACAAATAAGTTCTTTACATTTATTTTGATATGAGTTTAGTTCTCAAAGCAAATGGTGTGTATCAAAGTTTACTAAAAATCAGCACTTTAGCAAAAGTACTAAATCTTTGTTTCAGAAGGAACAATTATAAGTTTTACATGTACACATATTATTTTTTACCAAGGAAGGAGATTAAATTTATTATTTGAAACAAATTAGTATCTTCTACAGTTTTGCCGAAGCAACCTAAGGCCCCTGACAATGTATACACATGGTGGAGCAACTCCCAATTCAGCTTCTTTGACTCATCCACATATGTTTTCACACGCTTTTTCGTAGCTATACATGACACAATTGTCAGGATCGACTGTGGAGCTGGTGATTCTGCGGTGTATATGTGTCATAAATAGTTATTATTCTTTATCCAGCCTTAGTTTTCTGGGTATTATTTAAATTGTGATTAGATAGATAGATCAACACTTTATTGCACCATTTGCATGAACTGATGATGTTATTTTTCGCTAGGTATAAATTTTCAATCATTTTTAACACACCATTGCTTTGAAACTATGACTCGTATCAAAATTAATGTTAGAACTTATTTGTAGGTAATTTACTGATAAATGTTTTAGCCTTTGATCATTTTGCCCTAACTTGTATAGTTATCCTAAGAATTAAAAAAAAAAAGGAAAACGGGACACGTTTCAAGGGGAGAAGGGGGGACGCCAACGGCGGGGGGCGGGGGAGGGTAGTGTTTTTTAATGTATTCATACATAGGCATAATACAGATACAATAAAGCTTAATAAATAATTTTGCCAAATTTTCCATACATTGAAATCTAGAATGAAATACTATAATACAAAATCCATTAACGAGTTTTGACAAATGGACACAAACCAAATTCCTAAGTTCAATAACACCCCCTCTGTCAGATAGTAGGTACAACGCTGTCATTTGTTGTCAAAATCAAATGACCGTATTGCACTTTTTTGATTTTAATTTTAACTATGTAACTAGTGAGCGAAAAATCCTTACTAAAGAAACGTTGCCCAGAGCCAAAATCGAGAGCCAATTTCGCTGTTATTAAAACTGCGACTCCTTGGTTGTATTGAATGCAGCTGCAGATTCTTGAAAGTAGTAATTCTCAAACTTTTTTGAAGATTCTTTAGAAATGATAAAACGATAAGATGAGTCAAAAAATCAGGTGTGATTGAACCTGATTTTTTTGACTCATCTTATCGTAACTCTCCTTTTAAGTTACATTTTCCGGTTCATTTTTAAATATTCAGGAAATGGAAAATGGATCATATTCCGATTCATCAATTGGTTAGACCTAGCACATAACATTGAGTTAGATAGAAATTAAACGGGTATGTAGAATGACTCATTTCTTTTTTCATCAAGAAAGCATAATATATGAACCTGATTTAAAAGTAAGCCTACAAAATCGTTCAATTTGAATTTTTCGACAACTTAATTTTCGTTGATAGAACCAATATATTTTTAGGACTAGCTGTCGCCCGCGGCTTCGCCTGCGTGAGTTTCGCTTAGATGAAAAAGTCTTTTTGTGTTCCAAACTATTTCAGAATGTTACGGATCTTCGATTTTTACGTCTACAGAAAATGCTCATCAGATTAATCGAGTTTTGCTTAGGCGCCATTTCCATATATGTTATAGTGTAGCTGGTCTCTTGGAGCTTTTCATCAGATGTTCCAGATCTTCAATTTTTATACGTCAGCAGAAAATGCTCATTAGGTTGAACGACTTTTACTAAGGCGCCATTTCCATATATGTTATAGTGTAGCTGGTCTCTTGCAGTTCTTCATCAGATGTTCCAGATCTTCAAATTTTATACGTCAGCAGAAAATGCTCATCAGGTTGAATAACTTTTGTTAAGGCACTATTTCCAAATTTCTTTTAGTTTAGCTGTTCTGTTATGGTTCTTCATCAGGTGTTCCAGTTTTCAAAATCAATTATTATAGCCTATATGTTGCCCAGACTTAATAGCTATACAACAAAAAAAGTTTCATTCAAATCCGTCCAGTGGTTTTTGCGTGAAACGCGTACATACATACAGACAGACAGACAGACAGACAGACAGACAGACAAGAAATTCCAAAAAATTTTTTTTGCTTTCTATTGTTCTTTTTAAGTTTCCCTCTATCCATTTTAGTCAAAAATACTAAATGTACAGACAAAATATTTTTACTGTTTTATTATATGTATAGATTAAAAAATCCGTATTTTTTGAGCATTCAAATCCTCTGTAAAAATACAAAAATCCTAGCGCAGCGTAAGCTTTTTTATGAAAATCAAATGTCGAACATGGTAAAGGGAAAATCGGAATGCCATTTGGACCGAGTGACTAAATAAATAATTGAAAAAAAAAACCCTTTGAATCGTTTTGATTTCACCGATATTTTTGGAGCAGATTTGAAAACTCGTCAGAGCTTTGCGACTTGCAGTTGTTACTCGTCGGTATATCCAATTTATTTTAGTTATTATCTGGAACTGGATGCAACGACTTCGATGTTATATGTACGTACAGGACTGAAAATTTATTATCACGTGGATTTGTCACCTTTCTGTAATTACCATGGAAGTATACAGTCCGCGTACTTATTACTTCCATGGAAATTACTCCTTACCATTGAAAAAATTGTAAAGTTAAAAACGTTCTCCCAATACCGCTCTATAAGGATTACATTTTAAATTCATCTTTGATTCTCTTTAAAAATGTAGTCAATATTTTTTATTCTTCGTGCCAGTATCAAATAAAGTTTTCTTTATTCAAATGTAGAAAACTACTGCCAATTTGACTTTGATCAAATTTTAAATTTTCATATTTTTATTAAGGAACAAAAACATTACAAATATTTATTTCCAAATAAACATTTGTCTCTAAGATCTAAGTACATTCAATTATATGAAGACAACAGTCAATTCCCCAAAGTCAAATAAGGGCAAATTACGTTACGCAATGTTACGTAACCGAAGGTAGGTAGCTATCAGAAAAATGATAAGGCCTCCTTTGTAGCGTTCGAGCGCGTGTATTAGATCAAAAAGTTTTACTATTAGACTTTTTTTAAAATTTGGACAGGCTAAGATAACCATAGTGGTATGATATAGTAAACTTAATATGTACTTGTACCATTACCTGTGATTCACGATGAAAGAATCATTGAATTGAGATGTCTTGTGCATTTTATGGCCACACAAGAATGTTATATACCTACATTCATAGCATGAAATATTAGTGACAGTTAATCAAATCGATCAAATTATGTTTTCTTTTATTATCCAGTGTCTCTAAGGAAGCTTTTATTTGATTACTACTCTGTTTTCCGGGGCTTCGCTCCCATGGGAATTTCTGGATTAAAGCCCAGCCTATGTGGCTAATCTAGATATTACTCTTTCCGTATATCAAATTTTATCAAAATTCGCTTATCGGTTCGTTCAGAACAATATTCGTTCAAAACAATATTCGCTTGTTATAACTAAACGTAAATATCAAACATTTAAAAGGTTTCCAAAAACCATATATGCCCAGCGGGTCGCTTTCGACCCTAAAGACGTGTCATAGAAAAAAAATAGGACGATTACATCACTTTCTTTCTAACATTATCCTATAAACGTCTTTTAGTTAAACAATATCAACCAACAACGGGCGCACTAATCCTAATATTATAACGTCACAAAAAATAAACTTTCTAATTCAGATATTGATTAAAAATATCATATAACAAAGATCAATTTACTATTCCTACGTATTGCATGCATACAAACAATATGCTGACTCCTGGCTTTGTAAAGAAAAATGCCAAGCTTGATATTTGTTCGGATTTAAAATCGTGAACCTTTGCTGCCATGATCGTCAATTATTATTGTAATGTCAACCCATACTAAAGATCACTAACCTTCGCGTAGTTTATTCTTTGCCTTTGGCGCATTTTTATTTCAAATATTTCAAAAAGTTTTAATAAAAATGCGTACGGCGTACTTACCTAGTATCTATACTAGTATGTATACGTTTGTCATACTGCAAAAGTTTCCCATTGTAAATTTATATAAGTCGGACGCATATAAGTACTAACTAGTATATGAAGTAAGCAAACAGTTACTTTATTCTCTACTGAACATAAGCGCCTTAAGTTAGATTGGTCCAAAGTTTTGTACTTTGTCATGATTTTAATGTGATGTTGAAAACTCGGTCGTCGAACAATAAGTACTTATTACTTGTCAGATTTTCCATGTAGGTAACTCGTTTTCACAGATTCTGTATAGATTGTAGTGTATTCATGTTTATTTTACTTTTATTCTTGTCTATTTTACTATTATTATTACTTATTTAGCTCAAAATGTTCTTTTTTTACACTTTCTATTGTAAAATTTCTACGTTGCTAGGGAATATTTCTTTAAACTTACCGCTATATCTTCATTTTTGGTTGTTTTATAGTATATATGTTTTTCCAACATATTTAATGTACTTTTCTACACTTTTCGATGATCACTTCTTTAAATTTTATTAAAATTATTTATGTCTTTCCTTATTATAAACAATTTTGATTGTCAAGGATTGTGACAAGTCAGATTTTATTTTTCTAAAATTCTATAAATTTCTATGCGAACCTCTTCACAAATGTTCTAATTTCGTATTTTATTTGAAAATTATGAAGCAATACGAAATTCTAAATCGAGGCCTATATAAAGACACTGAATGTCAGTCCGGGTCAGTCTTCACTTCTCCGAGAAATCGGAGCGCGGAGCGAAATAAAGGTCTTGTCCCGGGGCCTGCTGACCCCGGGACCCTGCAAGCCTTCGCGTCGTAAAAACATCAATCTAAAAACTCATTGAAGACCTTGTTGCTGTGGACCTGAGGACCGTACCGTACCGTGAGGAAATCTAAACCTCATTGAAGACCTTGTTGCTGTGGACCTGAGGACCGAAGCCGGCTCTCATTACCCATCGGCCGAGAGCATCGGGCTCCCATTACCATCCTACTGTGCCTGCTGTACCGTCAGACTGTGCCTGCTGTACCGTCAGTAGAGGATAAGGCAAGGCCACCTACTACCTGCCGGTCGTGCCTACTGAGCCGTCAGTTGTGGATAAGGCAAGGCTCCCTACCGCCTGCCGTGCCTGCCGTGCTGCCCGTGTCCTCGTCCAAATTCCTCACCCTACCTTATTTCGTTACCCCAATACCCCCTGTGCCGCGTTACCTCAGTGTTTTTTTACTTAAACTGTATTTTTTTTACTTCATTATAAATAAATTAATATTTCCTTAACAAATCTGTTATTACTACATAACAGTTGGCGCCCATCGCATCTTTTGGCTCTGTCTCTCCTCTAAATTCTAAAAAACACACCTACACGTTCTCTTAATTTTGGCTTAGATTCTCGACCTTAAACACTAAATTAACTTCACACTGGTCTCTTTTTCACATTGAACTCATTAATACTCAATATTTATTCAATAAATATTTATTTTATTGACTAACTTGACTTGGACTTAGACTCTATAACTTGACTTTAACTCTTTACTAAACTAAGGTACTATACTTAGGTACTTTACTTTGTACAAGTACTCCTAAACTTCTACTAAAATGTCTCGTCCAATTGCATATAGTCTGCTCAATAAAGCCGAGTTAGAATACGAAGTCAAGGTTAGACTGGAAGAACCAGCTGATAAGCTCCCTCAATTAAAAAAACAAGTCGTTTCGCTTACGCAATCTATATTGAGCGATGACATTATAGATTCTCCTTTGCCAGTTGAGGATGATCTCAACGGGATTGAAGCTACATTAACTTACACTGAATTAAAATTAGTCTCACTTGAGTCGGGTAACTCAAAAATTCTTCCTAAAATAGAGACTTATTTAAATCATCTACACTATCGCTTAGATAGAATTGATTTAGATTTACACAATGATAAAAAAGAAGAATTTGATGTCCTCAAAAATAAATTTGTCGAACTTGAAAAACGATTTGAACCTTTTACTTTTCTGAACGCAGAGCAAAATGTTTCCACGCCCACTCCACCCCTTCCTCAAATTACAACTTCACCTCTTCCTCAATCTTCTTCTACTGTTCTCAGTAGTTTCAATCCTGAAATCCTACAAAATTTGGTACTTCCTTCTTCCTTAAACGACCTAAAAAAGATTTGCTATGATGGTAAAACCTGTCCGAAATCTTTTCTTCAAAAAATAGAAGAATTTCGTATTTCTCGAAATATTTCGAAAGAGAAACTTCTAAACAAAGCTTTCGAAATTTTTTACTGACAATGCTTTACATTGGTTTAGATTTCAAAAAGAACTAAATTCTAACTTAACTTGGGACGAAGTTACTAATCTTTTGATAAGAGACTTCGGTGAACCTGACTACGACTACAAACTACTAAATGCCATCAGGAATCGAACCCAAGGTGACAATGAACCCATTGTAATTTATATCTCAATTATGTTCGGTATGTTCTCTCGTCTTACCAAAAAACTTTCCGAGTCTGAGAAACTCGAAATTTTACTAAGGAACATAAGACCTTGTTATTCGATGTTCGTAGCCTTAAAAGATGTTGACTCTGTCGTTTCTTTGATCAATACCTGTCAAAGTTATGAGAAAATTCTAGATAGAGATAAAAACTTTAAGGAACCTGATAATGAAAATAATTCTTTTAGCTCAGAATTTAATTATAAATTACCTTCCCCTTCTACTTCGAATGCTAAACAATTCTTCAACAAAAATAATTTTCAGTCTCAGTTTCAAAAACATACTTACTTTAATAAAAATAACTCTCAGCCTCAATCGAAGCAATCTGTAAATACAATTAATAAGTCTGCTAGTGTATCTCCTAACCCTAATATCTATTGCGTACGCTGTCGTACCAATGGTCATTCTCTTAACGAATGTCCTCAACCTAGATTTTTAATATGTTTTAAATGTGGTACAAAGGATGTTAAAACTCCTGATTGCCCTAAATGCAATGCAGGCAAATCTTCAACTAATTCAAAAAACTAAAATGTGACTTGGATAATAAATTTAATCATAAAGATTGGAATGATTGGTTATTAACAATAAAAAACTTTTTCCTCTGTTATAGAACTTCTTCTGTTCTCTATGAGAATGAAAAGGATTCTAATCGTCCTTTTATCAATGTATCAATTGATAATGTTTCATTATCAGGACTTTTAGATAGTGGCAGTTCTTTAACTATTTTAGGAAAAAATTCACATCTTGAAATTCTGAAATTGGGTTTCTCGTTATCCAAGTCTAAGTCGGTTGTTGTGTCTACTGCTAATAATCATAAACTCAAATCTTTAGGTCACTTTGATCTTCCTATTACTTTTAATGGTCAAACTCACTTAATTAGAGCTTTTGTTTTCCCAGAAATAACTCCCCTCACTAATCCTTTGGGGTAGATTTTTGGAAAAAGTTTAACTTAGTACCTAACTTATTTTCTACAATATTTAATGATAATTGTCTTGCAATTTCAGACGAAAAAAAAATTTTACCTTACGATAATCTTTCTAAATCTCAGAAGGATATCGCTGATGATATCATTAATCGTTTTAAAAGTATTTCTTTTGAAGAAAAGGGTGAGTTAGGTCGAACTAACCTAATTTGTCATAAAATCGATACTGGCGATAATCCTCCCCATTAAACAACGCTCGTATAGACTTTCTCCTGTAAAACAACATGCGCTAATCAACGAGGTTGATAAGATGCTTGAATGGAAAGTTATCGAAAAATGTGAGAGTCCTTGGTTGTCTCCTGTTTTAATAACCCCTAAAAAGAATGGCGAATGGCGATTCTGCGTCGATAGCAGAAAACTAAACTCTGTTACTCGCAAAGATGCTTATAGTCTTCCTTTAATCAATGAAATACTGGATCATTTAAAAAATGCTAAATACCTTTCTAGCATTGATATTGCTAAAGCTTTTTGGGAAATTCCCCTAAATCCTGCTGACAGAGATAAAACAGCATTTTATGTGCCTGGTAGAGGAATGTACAGATTTGTTGTCATGCCCTTCGGACTTACTAATGCTCCAGCTACTCAACAGCGTCTTATGGATACGTTATTTACTCCTGAATTTGATAATAAAGTCTTTTGTTATCTTGATGATATCGTTATTATTAGCGAATCATTCGAGGAACATATATCGCTTCTAATCAAAGTATTTGAAAAACTATCTTATGCCGGTCTAACTATTAACTTTGAAAAGAGTGTATTCTTTAAAAACGAATTAAAATACTTAGGTTACGTGGTAAATGAACACGGTCTTTGTGCTGATCCTAAAAATTGATTCTATTCTGGAATACCCTATTCCATCTTCTCGTAAAGAAGTTCGTCGATTTTTAGGAACATGTAGCTGGTTCCGTCGATTTATTCCTAATTTTAGCACTATTGCTGCTCCGCTTAATAAACTAAATAGTGGTGGTAAAAATGCTGCTAAATTTATTTGGAACTCTGAAGCTAATCAAGCTTTCCTGAAATTAAAAGAAGCTTTAGTAACTACACCAGTACTTTCTTGTCCTGATTTCAATCTCCCTTTTTCAGTGCACACTGATGCATCAAATTTTGGTATAGGAGCTATGCTTACTCAAATAAAAGAAGACAAAGAAGTTGTCATAGCTTATATGAGTAAATCTCTTAATAAAAATGAACAAAACTATTCTACTACAGAGAGAGAAACCCTTGCTGTTATCACTGCTCTCGAACATTGGCGTTGTTATTTAGACAATGGCAGACAATTTGTCATTTACACGGATCATGCTGCTCTAAAGTGGTTTCTAAATCTGTCAAATCCTTCTGGCAGACTTGCTCGATGGACTGTACGTCTATCTTCTTTTAACTTCATTCTAAAACATAAAAAAGGTAAAGAAAATGTAGTACCGGATTTGTTATCTCGTTCAAAAAATCTATCGGATAATAAAACTAACTTAAATGTTTCAGTTTTAACGGTGGAAGAACAGTATAATAAAGTTTTACAAGGCTGTCAAAACAATCCTGATAGTTTTCCAAACTATACTATTAAGGACAATAAGCTTTATCGTCTTTCTCGTTCCCTTCATACTATAACGGATGACTTCGTATGGAAAGAAGTTCCTCTTCCTGGTGATAGAGAAAATCTGATTAAAAAGTAATCATGGTTTGCCTGGTGAACCTCACCTTGGAATTTTTAAAACCAATAAAAAACTTTCTCTTTTATATTATTGGACAGGAATGTTCAAAGACATTGCTCAATTAATAAGTGAATGTGAGTCTTGTCTTGCTTATAAGCATCCTAATCATTCACCTTATGGTCCCATGGGTAAACCTAAAGTTTGCTCAAGACCCTTCCAATGTATTTCTCTTGATTTAATGGGTCCTCTTCCCATGACAAGAAAACGCAATCAACACATCCTAGTTGTGAATTGTTGTTTTACTAAATATACTTTAATCTTTCCCCTTAAACGTGCTATCGCTAAAGATATTATCGAATGCCTAGAAAACTTTGTATTTCTTATACATGGTGTACCTCAAACTATTATTATGGACAATGGTTCTCAATTTCAATCTAGAGAATTCAAAAAACTTCTGGATAACTATAAAATACCTTTTATTTTTTATTCACCTCATTATTGCCCGCAAGTCAATCCCACTGAAAGGTATAACAGAACTATTGTTACGGCTTTAGCGTCTCTTGTAGGTGATGATCATAGATCCTGGGATATTTTTCTTCCAAAAATCCAATATGCTATGAACAGTTCAGTTAATGCAGTTACGGGTTATTCCCCAGCATTTCTAGTTTTTGGCAGGGAAACTATCAGCTGTGGTTCTGTTTATACTCCTACGAATAACCTTGACGAATTTACTTTCTTACCTCGTGATATTTATGCTACTAATATAGGATTACTTGCGACAATTTTTGACAAAGTACAAGTAGCTCTATTTGACTCCCATACTAAAAATAGTGTTCGATATAATTTACGACATACTATAAAAGAATTTAATGTCGACGATTATGTTTGGCGTAAGAACTATGTGCTCAGTAATGCCGGTTCTTACTTTAGTGCCAAATTAGCACCTAAATTCGTTCGGTGTAAAGTGATACAGAAACTCTCTCCACTTGTATATATCCTTGAGGACCCTAACGGTACTCGTGCAAAATGGCACATAAAGGATATCAAGACTTAGAATTTATTTTAATTTTACTTTTACTTGACTAATGTATATACTTTATTTTTGTTTGTTCCCATCTTCATTTACTAATTACATTTTTGGCATTTTCTCATTTCCTATCATTTTCATTGTTATCATCGGCTCTTAAGCCTCTAAAGAACTAAACTAAAAATGTTCTTCTACATCTCTCTACACAATCTTGTGTTGAGTCTTTACCTTGCATTACTTAATGTGCACTACTCTCTTTACGCAAGTTTGCGTTGCGTACTCTTTATTTATTTCTTTCTTTGAGCGGTTGACAACTCATAAAATAAGCCCTTGTTATACCTAAGAAATACTACTATACTTACATACATACATTATTTCCTGTATATATTTTCATCATATCTTTATTACATTACTTTCTTTCTAATGAGCGGCTGACTACTCATAAAATAAGCCTTCAGTCATATCATATTCATATATCATTCATCATCAATGGGATTTCAGCGTGAGCGGATTACAACTCCTTAAATAAGCCAACTGTTACGTAGTACTACTAGGCAGGTACTTATCTTGGAGTAGGAGCCATTGACTGTGAGCCCTACCCCTAAGTTTGATAGATTTTTAGTATGAAAGGTTTATTGTAATTTGAAAGATTTGCTATGATAGGTTGGTATGAAAGTGTTGTCTATTAACCTTCAAAATTTTCACTTAGTGTAAAAATTTTCAGGGGTTTTGGGGGAAATGTAGTGTATTCATGTTTATTTTACTTTTTATTCTTGTCTATTTTACTATTATTATTACTTATTTAGCTCAAAATGTTCTTTTTTTACACTTTCTATTGTAAAATTTCTACGTTGCTAGGGAATATTTCTTTAAACTTACCGCTATATCTTCATTTTTGGTTGTTTTATAGTATATATGTTTTTCCAACATATTTAATGTACTTTTCTACACTTTTCGATGATCACTTCTTTAAATTTTATTAAAATTATTTATGTCTTTCCTTATTATAAACAATTTTGATTGTCAAGGATTGTGACAAGTCAGATTTTATTTTTCTAAAATTCTATAAATTTCTATGCGAACCTCTTCACAAATGTTCTAATTTCGTATTTTATTTGAAAATTATGAAGCAATACGAAATTCTAAATCGAGGCCTATATAAAGACACTGAATGTCAGTCCGGGTCAGTCTTCACTTCTCCGAGAAATCGGAGCGCGGAGCGAAATAAAGGTCTTGTCCCGGGGCCTGCTGACCCCGGGACCCTGCAAGCCTTCGCGTCGTAAAAACATCAATCTAAAAACTCATTGAAGACCTTGTTGCTGTGGACCTGAGGACCGTACCGTACCGTGAGGAAATCTAAACCTCATTGAAGACCTTGTTGCTGTGGACCTGAGGACCGAAGCCGGCTCTCATTACCCATCGGCCGAGAGCATCGGGCTCCCATTACCATCCTACTGTGCCTGCTGTACCGTCAGACTGTGCCTGCTGTACCGTCAGTAGAGGATAAGGCAAGGCCACCTACTACCTGCCGGTCGTGCCTACTGAGCCGTCAGTTGTGGATAAGGCAAGGCTCCCTACCGCCTGCCGTGCCTGCCGTGCTGCCCGTGTCCTCGTCCAAATTCCTCACCCTACCTTATTTCGTTACCCCAATACCCCCTGTGCCGCGTTACCTCAGTGTTTTTTACTTAAACTGTATTTTTTTTACTTCATTATAAATAAATTAATATTTCCTTAACAAATCTGTTATTACTACATAACAAGATATAGTAAAAAAATACGGCCACCTTGAAAACCTGCTCGTTTTTTAAAGTCTGTTGAGAATACAGATACATAAAATAGTCTTTTTTATGTCTGATTGGTATACCGATTGGTACACACAGACGGAATCGCTGAACGTAGAAGCTTGATGCAGAAAAAGTTTTTTTTATAGCTAGTGAGCACTAAAAAGGAATTTTCAAAATTTCAACCCTATGGGAATGAAATGGGTAAAAATATCTCAAGTCAATTATTGACGTTATATTGAGGTAAAAAGACTAGTTTTGACGAAAAACCTTGGGAATATTTTTCAGTCATTTTTCGACGAAACATGTGCTGGTAACTCTGTGGCCCTTTGACGAAGCTTGTTGCAGACAGACGGATTGATGAGATTTTTACACGGGTTGTATAAAAATTGGAATAGCACATTAGACACTTTTTATAAGGAATTTCTGTCCGAGCCGCAGCTAGGTTAATATAAATTTCTAACGAGAATATTTGTTTACATTACACGGTTGAATATATCAATAATTTACGTTTGAAATTTAAGGAACATTGACAATAATTTAAAAAGTACACACATTTATGAAATTTGTTCTACCTACCCGTTACTTATAGTTTTTGCAGGTCGGTTTTTGCAGATTTACAACCTAAATAATTCAAGACTGTAATAACTAGAAACAATTGTACAAAGTAGTGACCTCCCCGTGGGACCTAAAACATGGTTTCAGTGGCGTAAAGAAAAATAAAACTAATAGACATAATATTTGGTGATATATTACTTTAATTTCAATTCTAAATTATTTTTATTATTTAGAATAGTACAAATTTAGCGGTGATTTAATTAATCGAACCCAAATGATTCCATTCTACCTCGCAAATAAATCTCTATAAGAAAAGTAACTTAAGTCTGTAGTATTAGATTATAGACCCTTTATTGCTTCACTGTGGTTTAACACTTTATTTTCTACATGGCAGCATTTTCAACACTTTCTAAATAACTTTAATAATTAAACCATATAGCAATATTTATTTAAAGTCAAAATAAACTTGACTAAGTTATGACTTAGAAATATATTTCAAAATGTTTCCAATTTTGGCTACAAGGCTACATATCCTTGTCTGTATCTAATTTGTCCAAAACTTCTGCATGACACAAACTTGAAGCCATTTAAAATCAAGCTCATGTTTACATGTCAGACAAGCTATTACATCTTGGCTGGATTGTCCTGGCTGGCTGCCAGCGGGACCAGATGTTTTTGGTGAAATTGGCCATACAGTGGGCTTTCTGGCCGCTTATGCCCTGGGGTCACAAGTTACCCCGCTTTGCTATCGACAGTCGTAATTCAATATACAACAGTAACCCAAAATTAAGTACACAGATTCGTAAATAATTAAATGTAATTAATTTAAGTTCATAATTCATTTATTTTGTCAACATGAGTTACATATAGGTAGGTCCTAAAATAAAGTTCAGTTCTACATGTTGCGCCATTATAAAATATTAAAGACCTAATCAAAGAATAAGTTAATAAAAATTAGTTTTAAAGTTTTTATTTCATATTATGTCAATTAGATCCTTGTTAAATAAATAATTCTACTTCCTCCTTATTTGTATTATTGTAACTTGACATCGACTACCAATTGGCAAAAAAATACCATCACAATACTAAGCGTAACTTTGGATGTACGTGTGTGCATGGAACATATATCGAAGACGTGAAATTTCATTAAATTTCATGCCTTGCAGGGTTATTATGTTCGCAAAATGCATTATTCCCCGCGAGACAAGGAAACTAAATACCGAAGTTATGTAGAGTCTTGACAGCGCTGAGTAATAATAGGACCCAATATTGCATGTAAGGTAGCTACTTCAACAATGCAACGATACAACATTTAATTAGGTAATGAATGTCTGAGTTTCTCTTCTCTATAAATAGACATTTGTAAATAAAAATAAGAAGTATCGTATAAGTTGCTAAAAAAGGTACCTTTCCAGTCTTGGAAAAAATAATGAATTTTTATTTGTTAGCTTATAATTTCTACTAAGTAACTATAGTTGCGTCTCAGGTATCTGCTCCACTAAGAATTAAAAAAAAATACTCTATGTCCCTCGGTATTTTTCTAACTGTGTACCAAATTGCATCGAAATCCGTCCAGTAGATTTTGTGTGATTGGGTAACAAACAAACTAACATCCGAACTTTCGCATTTATATTTTAGTGTAATGTAAAACGTAGGATTTCTGAACCACCGTAGAATTTAAAATAACGAAGAAGATGGGCAATCTGTGTAACAACCTTCCAATACTTAAACAAGCTTTACGTGCTTTTAAAAGCGCGATGCAGGTCAGGATAAAAAGCTTCCTGAAACGTCCAACACCAATTTAAGCCTAGTTTTTAATGGCTTTAAATACCTACACTTTGTTTTAAAGATAAACCACTCTAGCAATTACTACGTGACCACATTTTTAAATCATCTAAACTTTCTCAACGCTATTAGAATTTACTTATCTACTAAAAGTGGACGCTGACGACTGACTGTTGACCAACGCAGATTAGAAATTTGAAAATTTGCAGAGCTTCTTTATAGAGCATATATAGAGCACTAAGAAAGGAATTGTAAAAAGACCATCCCTAATTTTGTAAAATGCGCGAAAAACCAAAATTTACGCAACCAAATACTGAAATAATTAAAAAATAACGACACAAACATAGTAAGAGAAGCTCAACAAGTTCAAACCTGGCAAAGGAAGTGCCATAACTGGTCTGGATAAGTTGTATGGTCCCGAAGACAAGTTCGACACTAACCAGAATTCTGTTTGCCGTGTCAAAGTTTCTCTCGGCTTCGCTTGTGTAACCATTCAAGGTGAGCGACAGAACGCTGTGCTGTGTAATGCGATGCTACTCGTAAATTACCACAAGCTTCGCATCAACTTGCTTGCTCAACTCAGGTGGTCGCTACTTCCAAGGAAAAAACTGATCTATGAAATGGAGTAGCGTTTTGATGGCCGACTATTTCCATTTCATTCGTACTTGCAGTTCCTCGCATAAGTGCATCTCTATCGGTACCTTCGTTTTGACATATCTACGAACACTTTTTTGTATGGGAGTCCCGACTCTTATAACGTAGTGATTACATACTCTTTGGGTCAACTTAGCTTTTTAGCGTTAAAGCGTTTGACTTGGCGGTTTCACGCATAGACATAGAAAAAAATCATTCTTTAAAAAATATTTTGTTTATTTTTTGCTCTCCGGTTTCACGTCGACCGATTGTAAAGGGGGAAAAATAATGCGTAAAATGAGCGATTTTCTGACAGCTAATAATGGCTCAACCATAGAGCTAGCAAATTTTTTTATTTTTTATTGGTTTTTTTCCTACGTCTATGGGCTCAACCCTTAGGGCTGAACCTGTAGGGGGCGCTTTTTCTTGTCAATCAGAGGCAGAAAAAAACATGGAAGTAATAAGTTGTACAAAATACTTATTACTTCCATGGAAAAAAATCACCAACAGTTTGATAGTTGCACCATGGAAGTAGTAAGTACTTTGTACAAAAGGTACTTATTACTTCCATGGTAAATTCTTAACATAGCAACTGAGTGAAAGGGACACAATGACGGGAAAGTGATTCTCTTTCGGGCACGTTTTTTACTTTAACTATGATTATTTTAAAAACAGTACTATTGACTTCAACATTAAGTTCATTTTTGTTTGTCACGGATTTTGAAGTAAACCTTCCAGTTGTACAAAGGTACTTATTACTTCCATGAGTTGCACAAGTCACAATATTGATACTTTTTAGATGTTTTTTTACTAAGTTTTATTTTTTAAAATGCCAATCCCGTGAATTTTTACTTTTTGTAAGGACTCGCCTTCATGGAAGTAATAAGTACTTTGTACAAGGTACTTATTACTTCCATGCTCGCCTTTTACGTAAGCGCCATATAAAAGTTATCTGGAGCTATTTTTTTTTTAATTTGGTTTTCGGAAATTCCCTTATTGTATAATGTTTTGTAGGACTGACAATTGTCGACACTTTACAATCTGGCGAGCCAGATTATAATTTGAAGGGATTTACGATTTGACATGATAAAATGATTTTTGGTTACTTATTTGTAATACCTACTTTATGTAATTATATTATTAATGGCCATAAATGTCACAGTGCTGGGCAAAGGTCTCTCTTTCCTTCTTTCAAGAATCTCGATCCAAGGCTATATTGCGCCACCCTATAACAAATTCATTCTTTACTTTATGTTGCGGTTAGTAAATATTATAAGCCATTTTTAAATTAACTAGTTAATTGTAGGGGTTTCAAATGAGTTTTAAGAATGTTTCACATGTTGATTGCCACATAGCACGAGAATCATTATACAGTGAATATTTTGTTCCTTTAAAAGGAAATATAGTGTAAGCCATTTTGAACGTTCATTTATTTCTTTCCATTTCTTTTTTTAAGAAATTTTATAAATTTTCATAAACAACTGGCAAAAAATCATGAACAAGTGGGAAAAAGGCGTGATGTTGTTAATTGTTATGTATGTATGTAACTGTTAATAGTAACATTATTAAAAATAAATGATTATGGTTATTTTTTAAATAGACTCGAATGCTGTGACGTAAAACGGCATGATCGTCGTGCTACGATGCTCATTTGTTTTACATCTGCCGGGCGTCCCGTGACAGCTAACTTTTTTTCTTTTCAATATAAGCTTACTACCAAATGATCATCCGAAGTAAGGCTCATACGATTTTTTTATACAGTGGTCCAACTATTTTTAGGGTTACGTACCTCAAAAGGTAAAAACGGAACCCTTATAAGATCACTTTGTTATCCGTCTGTCTGTGTCCGTCTGTCTGTCAAACTTTTTTTTCTCAGGAGCGCCTAAAGGTATCAAATTGAAATTAATTTCGAATACCAACCCACGATCTCTTTCAGCAAAAAAATCAAGATCAAGAAATATTACCGTAAATATGGCGAATTTTCGCATATTTTGCTATTTTATATACTTCCCGTTGACCTAAAATTATGAAATTTGGCAAAAAGCAAGGTCTAACAGTACTTATACAGGAATAAATCTGAAAACTGTAAATATGTTATAGGAAAGTCCAAAAAAAAGTGTGACAAACTTATTTTTGCGCTGGATTCATAAGTCTTAGTGATCGAACTGCAAAGTTAAGTTTGTTTTTGAAACTAGTTGGACTTTTAGTTAGAGCTATAATGTGAGATGCTTTGCATGTACGGAACCCTCGGTGCGCGAGTTTTACTCGCACTGGGCCGGTTTTTTTTAAAGTTGGTCAACTGCCCCTAGTAAAAAGACCAATGGTCCAACTAATTGTACAGAGTAGTTACAGCGCGTAAACAACTCGTATTTGACCGTTTTTTTTTTATAAAAAATGACAGCAATAACAATCCTACTACTACAATTAAAGCTTCCAAAGCTTTGCAATAAAATGTTTCATGTTTATCGTGACAACACAATCGGGTCACGGTCGCTCAGTCGCGTGCGAAACGCTTAGCTTTTAAAGCTTTTGTTCCGATTGGCGACAGAGCTTACAGCGAAAAAGCTTGATGTTATTTTAAAGCTAGTCAATGGGTCATTGTTATAACGTGCGCTCCGGGGCTTCGCTCCCGTGGGACTTTGTACTAGACCGGTTGTGCAGAGCAACTACGGTCTGCTGCCAGAAAATGTGCGCAGAGAGAATCCGGACAAACGAAGCGGCGGGAAGAATTCTGTACCGGAACTTCACCGGGAAAAAACCACCGGTAAAAATAAGTACCGGGAAAAAATCTCCACGCGGCACCACGTTTGCCCGACTAAAACCTAACTAACTTAACGCAGTCTGCTACCACCGTAGCTTATGAAGGGAGCTACAGGGCCCTATATAATAACCTAACCTATAAATTAATTACAATGGAAAACCACTTACCAAGCTAAATCTTCTTTCTCTTCGGATCCAAACTTGAGTGTCTTCGGGAAGGGGGAATTCCTAATCACCCTACCTAACCCATGAGATCTCAATTCCCCAGAACACATAAATAGATTTCTTCCCGAAATCGGCTCGGCAACAGATAGATGTGAGCGAGCAGCCACGCGTCACATCCCACAGGAGAAAGTCACAATGACGGGCACACAAACACAAAGTTCAATAGTTATTTAACAAACAGGAAATTCACAAATACAACTCAAGCTAATTAGCCATCAAAGAACGCGGGACCTCTCGCGTATTAAAAATCAAACCGATATCGCATAGGACAATGGCGACCGTCCACGACCCATCTTACACGCGAGCAATTTCATGCGGCGCGGCCTCCCCGCGCGATGTCCAAACAATACTAATTCAAAATGGTCGCTCGCGACTAGCCGTCGCCGTCGCGTCGGCGCGATGCTACTAATATGAAACTACCGCACGCGCTAGAATATTACGGCGGCGAACGGACAAAACAACATAGATTTTATTACAAACATCCCCCCGTCCCGGTCTGAGAAGCAGACCGATAGCTTACTCTACGGGAAGGCGGGCGAGAGAGGTCACAGCTCTCCTTAAAATCGAACCGTCGACCAACACCTCAGCCACACGCGGAGTGCCATCTCCGCCAAGAATCAAACGTAATATGCGAGCTCGTCGCCAAAGCAATGAGGGCAAATTTGCCTCTTTTAACAATACTAAATCACCCTCCCTGGGAGGCTCAGTCCTGTCTGTCCACTTCACTCTTTGCTGCAGCAAATGCAAATATTCAAGCGACCAGCGACGCCAAAAGTCCCGGCTCATTTGCTGCAACATTTGAAAACGCGACAACCGATATACGCGTTCGTCCTTCCACGGGTATTCGGGCAGGGCATTCAAAGGCCCTCCCACCAAAAAATGACCAGGGGTGAGAGCTTCCAAGTCATTTGGATCTGGAGATAGCGGACAGAGAGGACGAGAGTTGTGGACCGCCTCAACTTTACAAAACACTGTGGCCAGCTCTTCAAAAGTTAGAGCCGTTTCTCCGATAATGCGGCGGAGGTGGGTCTTTGCGGATTTCACAGCCGCTTCAAAAATCCCTCCCCAATGGGGGCAACTTGGGGGACTAAACCTCCAGGTTATTCCCCTTTGGGCAGCAATTTGACTTAAACTAGCACAATTTTTATCAATAAACACAGAAACATCCTTAAGATAATTTACAGTTCCTTTATAGTTTGTGCCATTGTCAGACCTAATAAGGGAAGGTAGACCTCGACGCGAAACAAAGCGATCCAACGCGGCGACGAAGGCCTCCGTAGTCAGAGCCGATACCACCTCCAAATGGACAGCCTTGGTGGCCAAACAAACAAATACACACAAATAGCCCTTCACAATACGGGCATTACGAAAGGGAGAAGCCTTGATCGAAAAGGGACCGGCAAAATCGGTTCCAACGCCGTCAAACGGTCTCGAAGGTCGGATTCGATCAGCGGGCAAATCACCCATCTGTGGTTGCATCGTGGATGCCTTCAACCTATAACATGCAATACATCGAAACAGGACACAACGGATTGCTCTTCGGGCTGACAAAATCCAAAACTCGCGTTGCAAAATAGCCAACAAAGCATTGCACCCAGCATGGGCGTTACGAATGTGTCGATCAGACACCAAAAGCTGCACCAAGGGTCCGCCCTTGGGCAACAACAGAGGATGGCGAGTCTCATATGGAAGATCCGCCTTCCGGAGCCTGCCTCCAACCCGAAGAAGCCCATCCGAGTCGATGTACGGGTTCAAACGAGCGACCGCGCCCTTCAACTTAGCGCGTCCGTCGCGCAAAATACGAAGCTCTGACTCAAACCGTCCGGTCTGCACGACACGGACCCAATGCAGCAATGCGCTCCGGCGCTCTTCTGCACCTGCAATCGGCTCCAACCGCTTTGCCTGTGGGTTTCTACAATTATGTATGAAACGCTTAATCCAACTGGTGACACCCAGAAGCTTATCCAAGCTGCTATACCGAGCAAGTAGCCAATCCGGCTCCGACGTCGTCTCAGCGACTACAGCATGTACACGGAGCCCAGTCAAACTCAAAGAAGTAACATCTGTCTGACAGACAGGCCAAGAAGTTTCTGATCCCATCAGCCACTCTGGACCCCACCAGAGCGGGTGTGACACCAATTCTGGTGCCGTACAACCTCGGGAGGCACAGTCCGCTGGGTTAAGCTCTCCCGGCACATGTCTCCATGTTATATCAATTCCGATATTCTGGATTTGGGAAACCCGATTTCCCACAAAAACCTCCAAGGTATGTGGGGCCGCGCGCAACCATGCAAGCGCGACCTGGCTATCCGACCAGGCGAAGATGTCCCGTATCTCGACCGTGGCCGCCAGCTCACATGCAACGTGATGCAACAATTTAGAGAGAAGGTGAGCTCCACTCAACTCAAGCTTGGGAATAGTCAGCCTAGTCCTGATGGGGGCGACCTTGCTCTTCCCTAACAAAAGCGAGACATTGACCCGGCCATCGGCGTCAACTGTCCGCATATAGACTGACGCGGCGTAGCCTCGCTCCGACGCGTCACAAAAGCCATGCAGGCCGGCTCGATATTTCCCGGGGGCAATATTCGACGAGGCAAGGCAATCCGATTGACTTCCTTAATCGATGAAAACAACTCGAGCCAATCATCCAATGGAGAGCCAAACAGCGGCTCGTCCCACGAGACGCCCAAAGTCCAAAGTCTCTGAAGAAGACACTTTGCAGAGAATATCACTGGACTGATCCAACCGCTTGGATCGAACATACGGGCTATTACGGACAACACCGTTCTCTTAGTCCAGACCTTTGGTATTTCCAAGTCCACTTGGAATGTAAAAATATCGGTTAGCGGCTGGTACTGCATGCCCAGCACCGCTATCCTGTTGGGATCATACACATCCTCAAACAGGTGAGGGTTCTGTTGGTGATCCTCCGGGATCCCTTCTAGAACTTTAGGCTCATTAGACAACCACTTACGTAGCTCGTAGCCACCTGTCTTCAATACTTCAATCAATTCATCCCGCAGTAGGAGGGCCTCCTCAATACTTTGGGCTCCGGTGCACACGTCATCAACATACAAGTCACGTGACAGCACGGAAGCCCCACGGGGAAAGCGGATCCGTTCCCGCTCTGCCAATTCAAGCAATGATCTGATGGCGATATAGGGACTAGATTTCAAACCATACGTGTTTGTGTTGAGTTCATACACCGTCACAGGATCCTCAGGGCGCTCACGCCAGAGTATCAACTGGAATCGCCTGTCCTCAGGATGCACGACTGTCTGGCGGAACATCATCCGGATGTCCGCACCAAAAACCACTTGATGTCTTCTAAAGTTCAAGATGATGTCAATTATGTCCCTATGCAATTTGGGACCCGAATGCAAACACAGATTCAACGAAACCCCGTTCGAAGTGGGTGCGGACCCATCAAAGACAGTCCGCAACTTGCCCGTTGAGGCCTTCACCACCGCGTGGTGGGGCAAAAAATAATGCTCAGTTGAGCTCCAATCAACTCGAGCCGGAGACATGTGACCCAAATCCTCGTACTCGCGCATAAATTCAATATATTTATCGCGAAGTACGTGGTCACGCTGCATACGTCGCTCCATGGACAGCAGTCGTTTCTCCGCAAGCGCCCTACTTTGCCCTAGGCTAGGACGAGAGGCAACAAAGGGTAACCTAGTTACAAACCGACCGGAGGGCAACCTCTCCGTGGTCGATCGAAAAAGGGCTTCGCACTCAGCGTGTTCCGGATCCATCCTGGAACTCATAGGTGGCTCCTCCACCTCCCAAAACCTTTGCATGGTCTTGGCCAAGGACGCAGATGCGACGACCGGTGGCTCCTCCACGGTGCTATTATCAAACACAGGGCCCATCAGGGCGAAACCAAAGATAGTAGACACTGCCATCAGTGAAGACGAACCCAGAGCCTTCTGTGTACCCAACAAAATCCAACCCAATACGTCCGAGCCCAGGAGCAAGTCCACTGGGCCGGGATGAAAGACAAAGGGGTCGGCCAAATCCAGACCCGAAACCAAAGACAACACACCCGGCGGTATGTCTGTCGAGGGGTGCCAACCCGCAATGGTATCCATTACCATAGCCGAAGTCGTGATCCTCATTGTGGAGGACTTCAGCGAAGAAAAGGTGACAAGTGTCTGGCCCGTCAGACACTTCACCTGTATGCCACCAACTCCAAGAAGTGGCACAGGCGAGTCTTCCACGACTAAACCTAACTGGCGTGCCACTCGAGTGGTAACCAAACTGCTTTGAGCCCCTGAGTCCAACAGAGCTCTCAAATTAATGGCTTCCCCCACGACCCCATACGCGGACCACCGCGGTAGGGAGCAGAACCGTCCGCGGCTCTGTCCCAGCAAGGGAGCAAGCTAGTTACGGGCTCCCCACTCTCTCCAAACCAGGGGGCGCCACTGACCCGGATAATATGTCGGGCGAGTGCACATCCCCATCTGAGGGGGCATAACCCGCGGCCCGGCCATACCTGTGGTACGGCGGGTGGTACTCCAGCCGTGGGTACTCGTGCAGCGGCGGAGAAAACCGCTGCGGCTGCATGTGTTGGGTATTGGTAACCCGCGTGGAGGGGGTGTCCCCACTCTCACGTCCGATCTAGGGCCCCCGCCCATGGGGGCCCTATCCGGGGCCTGGCCAGCCACATACTGGCCATGACCTTGAGGCGCGTGGTCCCGGTCCGCCAAGACCCGCGCAGGTACGCGACCCCCTCCCGAGGGGGGTGCGACGAGCGAAGCCGCGTCCTCCGTCCGATGGTGGAGGGCTTCGCGCAGGAGCGCCCCCGCCCATAGGGGACCCCTGCCTCAACAACCGGGGGCCATCCCCGTTCCGGTTCATGCAGAGCATCACGTGGTGCAGCCCACGGCATGCACTGCATGGTATGGCTCTGGGACAGTCACGTGCATAGTGACTGCCCAAACAGTAAAAGCAAAGTTCATGCCGCCTTGCCATGCGGCGCCGATCCTGTACTGGCAGTCTCTGCCAGTCCCTGCATTGCAGCAGGCTGTGGCCCATCCGGCCACATTGCAGGCAGTCCGCGTCCCCCGCGACCGCTGCCGTGTGTGCAACCCGCACACCAGCTCCACGCGGTGGCGGTTGCCGTCCCTGTTGGGGCTTACCTCTCCATGAGGGTTCCAAGGGCCTACGTTCAGGCGCTCTGGATGGCGCTGAGTCCGTCATGGTATTCTCAGCGGCCCGTGCCTCAAACTCCAAAAACTTCACCAAGTCAGTGAATGTTGGTAGGGTGGTGCCGTCCCGCTCCGCATTCTCGCGCTCAAACCGCGAGCGGATGTCACTGGGTAATTCGCCCAATACAATGTGCACCAGCAAAAAGGACCATTGGTCCACCGGCAGCCCCAGTGTGCGGAGCGCGTTACAGGCCACTGTAACGGGCGTGAGCAACTGCAGGCGCAACTGTGCCCTGTTGGCCACCTTGGGCAGGGCCATCAACTGTGCGGCGTGCGCATCCGCTAACAAACGTAAATTTTGGTAGCGGGAGTTCAATAACTCCCAAGCCGTATCGTACTGGTCGTCCTCCACCCGGAGGTGCTGGATGAGCGACCGCGCTTCATCCTCCAGAGTGGAGAGGAGGTAGGCCATCTTCTGGGCCTTCGACAAATCCTGTCGTGCTACGACCAGGGACTCAAACATATTTTTGTAGGCTACCCACTCCTCCATCCTACCCCCAAAGTGGGACAGCTGAAGGGTGGGGAGCCGACCAGTAACCGCTGGTCCTTCCTGTCTAACAGGTGTGCGAGGGGCTGGTCCGCCAGCCTGTCTCGCCCTTATTGCGGTCGCCGCCTCCGCGATATCATCGTGCAGACTCAGGATCTGGTCCATGTCCGCCATGTGACCTGCGTAGACCTCCGGGGCAAGTTCGGCTTCGGTAAGCACCACCATGGCCGCTTCCGCGCTAATCAATCGTGAGTGGAGGTGATCCGCTCTTAGCAGTATGGCGCCCTCCCTGTCCTTCCGGGACAGGAGTCCTCCGGCCGTCACAAACCATCTCAGTTCGTTGGCGAGTGTCGCCTTAGCATTGGAGACCTTCGCCATCGCGTCAAGTCACAAACAAAAAATAACAAAAGGTAAATAAAAAACAACAAAATCAAACAACTACACGAAGAACCGCGGTAGGTATGAGAATGGCACAAACCCGGAACGCACGGTACAAACCGCAAACAAATACAAAAAAGGTTACAAATATTCTTATACAAACAAACTAAGAAAAATCTAATAATTTTTACAAACAATTAATTATTTTTTACAAACGAACAAATAGAGGGTAGATAAACTACGCTCTGCTACCAGAAAATGTGCAGAGCAACTACGGTCTGCTGCCAGAAAATGTGCGCAGAGAGAATCCGGACAAACGAAGCGGCGGGAAGAATTCTGTACCGGAACTTCACCGGGAAAAAACCACCGGTAAAAATAAGTACCGGGAAAAAATCTCCACGCGGCACCACGTTTGCCCGACTAAAACCTAACTAACTTAACGCAGTCTGCTACCACCGTAGCTTATGAAGGGAGCTACAGGGCCCTATATAATAACCTAACCTATAAATTAATTACAATGGAAAACCACTTACCAAGCTAAATCTTCTTTCTCTTCGGATCCAAACTTGAGTGTCTTCGGGAAGGGGGAATTCCTAATCACCCTACCTAACCCATGAGATCTCAATTCCCCAGAACACATAAATAGATTTCTTCCCGAAATCGGCTCGGCAACAGATAGATGTGAGCGAGCAGCCACGCGTCACATCCCACAGGAGAAAGTCACAATGACGGGCACACAAACACAAAGTTCAATAGTTATTTAACAAACAGGAAATTCACAAATACAACTCAAGCTAATTAGCCATCAAAGAACGCGGGACCTCTCGCGTATTAAAAATCAAACCGATATCGCATAGGACAATGGCGACCGTCCACGACCCATCTTACACGCGAGCAATTTCATGCGGCGCGGCCTCCCCGCGCGATGTCCAAACAATACTAATTCAAAATGGTCGCTCGCGACTAGCCGTCGCCGTCGCGTCGGCGCGATGCTACTAATATGAAACTACCGCACGCGCTAGAATATTACGGCGGCGAACGGACAAAACAACATAGATTTTATTACAAACACCGGTTTTGTGATGTAAAACATCTTTGACTGTAAAATCGACTTGAATGCTGTGACGGAAAATGTGTGCTTCAGGGCCATAAAGTTTTTTTACAGAATGTTTTTTTTTTCTATGTCCATGGTCATGGCATTCAAATCATGATGACTCATTTGTTTTACATTGGCTGGATGCTTTCTTTCTTTCATATCTGGTGTGAGATTTTATTAAAGTCATCTAAAGGCATCCGACATTACACATTTTTAAACTAAACAGTCAGCCAGTGTTTCCTCGCGATGTTTTCCTTTACCGGAAGTAATTGATGAGGTTTATGAAAACTACCGAACATAAGTCAGATTCGTCTACAATCTCAGGTGCACACTGTGCACAAGTAGGATTTGAACCCGGGTCCTTTCCGAGCTTAGGTGGGTGTCATTACCACTTGACCACCACCGGTTCGCCGCCTTTTAAACGCAGATGTACATTGTACAGTCACAGGCATTAATATTATCTAACTTTAGACCTTATTGCCTTTTAAGGACTGATGTGTGCTCCTGACTTTACCTATCAGTTGAAAATACCCCTGCACATTATACAAATTTCCATGTACCTTCGACTATGACGTAACCGACAACCGGCCTTGTGGTCTAGGCCAGTGTCGGCAATTCACTTTGATTAATAGTTAGATCTAGACTTTGAAAACTGATAGTGAATCGCCTACAAACAGCTACACTTGACCTCAATCAGCTCTGACCCACAGGGAAATCAAGCTCTTGTACGGAAATAAGGGAATAATTTGTAGAGTACTATGCTAGTAGTTTGTAGCTTATAATTAGCTTTTTGATGTGAAATAGAGCCTTCTTTGAAGGCCAAGTTTCAATAAAGAATTTTTGATTTTGAGTATTCAGAAATCGGAGTAATAATACAGGGTGATTTGCAAAACATTAACAACCTAACACTAGGGGTGAAAGTACTCGTGAATATGAGCATCTTTTTGTATGGGACTGACTTTGAAATCTCAAAAATAAAATCTGGTGTTCCATATATTTTGGGCAAGTAGGTATTGTAAAACACCTTTTATAATATACAGAGGGGGAGAGTTATTTCGAATCTACCTGACATAAGCCGACTAGAACCCTTAGCTCACTCACACACTTATACGAATCGGTTTTTTGATTGGTTGATTTGAATATTGTTGTGTATGAAAGCCACATTCCAAAAGAAGGCTAGGAAATCAGAAGGAAACAATTCAAACGAAATTCCGACGGGAGCGAAGCTGTGGGCACAGTTAGTAAAGTATTATTTTATCTTAATGGTGTTCTAAAGTGTAATGTGTGAGGCATCCAGCAGGAACTGATGTAAAATTTATTATTTAGGTTTAGTTGCTCAAAATTGAGGTTAGAGTTAAAACGTAACGTTTAGGTACTTTTGTCCATCCCGTATCGTGTATCTTAGCTTAACAAGTAGTAGTACTTAAAACCTTGGGTTTTTATACTTTGTGTAACTGGTACTATAACTGTTACACAAAGATAATAATACTGCCTTGCAATGGCATGTGGGGAAACAAGATATAACAAGATATATTAAGAATAGTAAAACCATCACACAGCAATAATTATTTAAAAACACAGTCTAATAGTAAGCTTTGATCTCGTATGCCGCTTAGCCCCGTGGAAGTCTCCTGTGGAAATGTTGCCCGGGGATTTAACTTCACTCAACTAGGGTATTATATCTGTGACTCAACGCACTTCGCGCCCTTTGAGTAGAAATACAAAATTCCAGTAAGACCTAGTATAAAAGATACAATGACAACATATTTTAAAACTAAAATATACTCATAATAAAATATACGATATTCTGAATGTGAAATGAATGCTTTTTTTATCCCGCATTTCGCACAAGAGCAAAGCCCTGGGGCTCGGCTAGTTTTACCTACACTTTTCTATTTTTATATATACTATTGCGCAGTAGTTTTTATTAGACCTAAAATTTTTTATCCTAAAATTCTTATGAAAATTAAGCCACAGAACTTGACATAAAAATTAAGCTGATTTGTGTGCGAAAATCTACTCGTAAATAAAATAAAACTATTATAATTATCTAATGACTATTCGTGGACTTATTACTTTGAAATTACGAGCGTTACCTATTATATCAAAGCTATGTGTTTAGACGGTTTTTACATATGATATGCGAGTGTAAAATGGCTGTCTGTAACTGTTAAAAATATCTACCAATCAGAAATGAATAGTGCTGTAACAGGAAATGCTTCTATTTGCAGCTATTTTTGAAAAGGCCGACGCGACGCCCACGGGTCGGAGGCGTGGAAACTCAGCTGATCCGAAAGCGGACACAAAGCCGCCCGCTTTATGTAACCTGTCACAACAGGTTGTTAATGAATGCGAAAAATGCAAGTCCCGACCTTTTTAGGATTCCGTACCTCAAAAGGCAAAAACGGAACCTTTATAAGATCACTTTGTTGTCCGTCTGTCTGTCAATTTTTTTTAAACCCAGGAACGCTTAAAGGCATCAAGTTAAAATTAATATGGAATACTCGGATCCACGGTCTCACGGTCTCTTTCAGTCAAAAAATAATCAAAATTATACGTCAACGCAATCAGGAGATATTTTGATTATACCGTTGCAAATTTTTGCATATTTTGCGGGCCTTGCAAATCTTTACACTTTCAGTAGTAAAATTTATTCTTATTGTGGTAAACGACGTATCCGATCCACCCATCGTAACTATGAAAGAATTTTCCTAAGCAGAGAACAATTCGGAAAACTTCCGGAAATCCCAAGCCATATATTACGGCAGGATTTAGTCTGACATTTGAACCTCCTCCATAAGTACTGCGTTGGGATTATTCGTCCCTATATTGAGGAAGTTCCGGAGAAATACCTATTCTGTTCTAGTAAGGTACGATATTATTTCGAGAATATACCAGAAAAAAACTCGCATAAATAACAAAATAATTAGTTTAATGATAAATGATTTCAATAGATCATTTCGCATTTCAAATAATTTTCAAAAATTCATGTTTTTCTAAATGTTCTTTTTTTATTCAGAAACCATAAAAGTTGAGTTTTAGTTTTTATCAAAATAATTTTTCTTCCATTCGCAGCATATTTGTAACTAAACTTTGAATGACTTGACTTATTTATATAAAACTGGCTTTGAAGCTTCTCAACTTTGCAATCTAATTTTGGAATAGTTCGAATTCATTTTACACAATCAATACATTAAATGGTAATTAGTAATCATTAAAATTAAGACGACGAGGAGAACTCTTCATTATTTTACATACATACATATTATCACGCCTTTTTCCCGTGGGGGTAGGCAGAGACTAGCGATTTCCACTTGCTACGATCCTTACAGATCTCTCTTGCTTTCTCTATACTCATCACTCTGTTCATACATGCACTCCGGTTATGGGTGCTCCTAATATCTCCCTTTTTAAGGAGGTCCGCAAGTCGGAGTGCAGTCTACGAGGTCGACCCTGACCAACTCTTCCATTTACCTCTGCTTTATAAATACCTTTCGTCAATCTCTTTTCATCCATCCTCTCAACATGATTTTCTGTTCAAATATGCCGTTGTCAGATATTTCTCACGTCAACTGAATTTTCTACGCTGAGCAGTCCTTTAACCGACACTACATGCACGGATGCACGACACGACAGACTTCCTTTATCACATTTCGTGCTATAATTTTGTTACCACTCGTTTGCACGGCGGAAATTTCAAAACTCGGTGGAAAATTGAAGTGCTATTTTATATTTTACTTTTCACGTTTATTACCAACACTTTATAATCGGAAATAATTTCCTGGTCACCAAGATTATAGCTACCTGAGTAGATGGGTGTTTTTGATAGACTTTATTTTGATGGAAGATGGAATATATATTATTATATATGTACGAATTCGAAAATGTCATGTCAACTTTTCAAGATTTTTTCCCATCTGTATTGGAGTCTGAGTTTGGTCTGGATGCTGACAACTACATGTGTCCAAAAAATATCTGTATGTCCTTTTTATTAACCAAACTTATACAAGATTTCATTTGAGCAAATTTTTCGATTGAACGCTAGTCGTGGCAGCAGCAGCGATTGAAAATTAAAGTTTAATAATTAATTGGACTTCAGGATTTAGTTTTTTTTACACAGCACTGTAGTTTCCGGACTTTAAAAAAAAAATATTAAAGCTATTAAAGTTAAATCAAGTTAGTACAAGAGCCTGTGGGAGATCGTAAGTTGGTTTTTACGGAAAATTTATAGACAGATCGATTATTTAGACATCTTTAGAAAATATTTTTTTAATGTGAGAAGACTCCAATCGTGCTCTACAATATCGGACATCCATGTTACCAAGTGGACGAATGGGCTTAAAGCCATTTTCTAAATATACATCTACCTCTCTCTTTAGTCATATTCCTCATCACTGAGGGTTGTGGTCATTATACGGAATGAAACACACACAACGACTAAATTGGCAATTTTAATGGATTGGTTTGCCATTGCCTACTCCCACACTAGCTGATAATCATTGAGTATTCCAACGAACCAGAGTGCAGGTTTCCTCACGATGTTTTCCTTCACGGCAAGCAAGTGATGGTCGATAAAACTAACATGTACCTACATGAGTCAGATTGATATACAAACTCATATAGCATGGGCAGGATTCGAACCTGGGACCTTTGTGGCCAGAGGCGGGCTCCCTACATAGGTTCCTACATAAGTCAGATTGATATACAAACTCATGTAGCACGGGCAGGATTCGAACCTCGACCTTTGTGGCCACTACCGCTTTAATACACATAAATTACACACTGTAAAATTAGGACCTCGGAAGCAAAGGATAAGCTATTAAACTTAACTTAATGACAAGATATGAAGATAGACATAGAGCGGGAGCGCCGAGCGCTAGCAGCCAGGTGCAACATGTTGGCTCGCAGATTCGCCCGTTGTAGCAATGACGCCAAAATTACACTGTTCAAAGCGTATTGTCAGTCATTCTACACGGGTACTCTGTGGGTCAAGTACACTCCTAAAGCTATGGACGCAATTAGAGTCCAGTATAATAATGGTTTTAGAGTGATGATGGGGCTACCGCGATTTTGTAGCGCATGTTTGCGGAAAGGAGAGTTGATGATTTCTTCGCCATAATGCGAAAGAAGACAGCCTCCTTATTGCAAAGACTTCGCGGTAGCTCCAGTATCATTCTGAGAGCTCTGGTAGACAGGTATGACTCACCCTTTTTAAACCATACTTGTCTACCAAAAATAATTTTCGTTAAGGTTTCTAATTTTTGTTAATAATCTTTACTAAAAACTAGTTTTTAAGATGTATTTTACTAACATGTGGGCCTTGTTGTCACAATAAAGAAATCAATTATTATTAAACTTCGGATTAATAAAGCAACGTACAATCGTTGACAAGTTCGCAGCCCTGTTGTCAGCTGCAAATAAGGGTGCATTTCAAATTCATATCAGACACCCCAAGGGTTGCGACTCCACTTGGTAATTTCGAGTTTGTGGATTGTTTAGAAAGTTCAAATTTAGTTAGACAAAAGCCTACATTTCAAAAGAAGTTTTTTTTTTATAATTTATCTTTATTTGGGCAACAAACAAAGTAATTTTATAAAAACATATTTTAATTATAAATTTATAAATTTGACAGTTTATGTGATTGTTACAGTGAAATAAGTGCATAATTGATACATTATTTGAAGTTAACAAAAACATATCTATTATGTGGCTGTTTTAGACCACAATGGTCGACGAAAATGACCGTACATAAGTTAGATTGACAAACAAAGAGGCACTTATCTGGTCCAGATTCAAACCAGGGCCTTTCTAACGCAAGTCTAATGCTTAGACGGCTTCAACTGTTGATACTACTATCAACTATAGGTACGTAAATGACCGGAAAATATTCCACTTCCCATGATTGTCACATCCATAAGTATATGTTTTGGTAAATAGTTTGAAAACAGTTCGCTGTGTCTGCCGGAACCCATATTACTGCAAAATTGTCATAACGCGTTGAACGTGTATTGTTCTTTTAGTATGTAAAAAGACATTTGAACTGGTGTTTGATTGTGTTTTAATCATGTTTGCGGTAATTAAAAGAAGTGTAATTTTCCACAGAAAAACTTTGTTTATTGCCCTTTTTGTTAATTTTTATATATTCTTTTTGGGACCAGTAATGATTAGTTTTTATCGCCACGATCAGTCACAGTTTACTGAAATCACTGACAGTTTATCAGTAAAATCAAAACCAGAAAGTTTCGAATATCATAATTGGACAATAGACCGATATTTTGAGCATCGAAAGGTTAGTATTTTTTTAATTACAACCCTCTTAAGGGCCCGTACTAGGCTAGATTGCTTCACATGATCGTCTGTAATATCTACATTTATGTAAAACTGAATGTAAAATTAAGATATAGCAAACTTCAGGAATAGCACGAAGGATTATGTTACTCAAAAACACGATTGCATAAAATTTTCTCGATAGAAAAAAATTGCGAAGTTGCCTACAAATCACCTATAATTAACACTTTAAACTGCTATTATTCAAGCAATACATTAAAAAAAAGATTGAGAATTTTTGTATAAATTATTCTAAAGATAAGGCAGGGATTATGTTACTTACTTTTTTTAATATCTTTTTATAAAGCTTTTAAAAAAATAATACGTATAATTGCCCGCATGCTTTAACCATCCACCTCTGAGCCGCCGCGCCGCCCGCGACCCCGCGAGCATTTATTTAGAACGCGGATTGGATGCGTGCGGGCGAACTGGGTAGCGGGTAGCGGGGGAAAATCTTAGTTGTCATTGGCCTAGTGCGGGCTCTTAATTGTAATTGATATATAATAGCTTGAGCTTTAAACATTGCTTTTTAGGTTATTCACCAATGAACCCACTATTGCTATCACTTTTCCTCATAATCACTTCTATGCTTTTTCTGCTAACTACAGCTGCAGCTGCAGAAGGAAAAGTGATATCAATAGTGAATAAGCCAATTTTTTTTCAGTCTTGGAAGACGTCTAATCTCGGATCAATATTATTCAAAATGGAACGTTATGATAAATTTAAGAAAAAAGATAAAAATTTTCTAATACTGGTATGGAAATACTGGAACTGGCTCAGAAGTCGACACGTTATGAATTTTAAAAAAGAAGTGTACGTAAATATACATTAAACGAAAAACAAAATGCAATAGAATCTTTAAATTTGTTTATACTCCAAAGTTTGTCTTTTGTTTTGAAGCAGTGGTGGCCGAAATGTCTGAGGTTTGAATCTTACACGTGCCTCATGAGTAAGAATAGTAATAATAAAAATAGTCAATTGTTGCCAATGGGTTGATATTGTGATAATAGATCGGGAGACGAGCCGTGCAATCCTCGTTGATGTCACCATTCCTCATGATGAGAATCTCGTAAAGGCCGAGAAAGAGAAACTTTCAAAGTACTTGGACTTAGCCTACGAGGTTTACCACCATGTGGCGTGATGGCTCAACGATTATTGTTCCGATAGTCGTTAGTGTGAACGGATTTATAGCGAAGAGTCTTGATCGTCATTTAGAGAGACTCTCGCTCGGCAGTTGGGTCAAGAGTCAGATTCGGAAGGCGGTACTCTTGGACACGGCCCGCATTGTGAAAAAAATAAAAGATTTTTTCAAAAAGTTTTTTTACTATTAATTTATTTATAGATCAATATTCCGGTGTTACATTCCATTAGATGACACTGCCAAGTTCGTATATAATTTGATCATGTCTCAAACATTGAGCGTGTTTTCAGAAGACACAGACTTACTCGAAGACTTACTCGATATTCGACTAGGAGAAAAGTATAACTCTATCCTTCAGGACGACTTCATCCACTTTTCCAAGTCGTCCACCTTTTAACTCGTTCATATTTCCAAGTCGTGTCTATTTTCTAAATCGTCCACTTTCTTAGATCGTCACTTCGATATAATTGTTAACAAGCTAATTATTAAAAATAAAAACACGACTGACAAGTTTTCACCCAAAAAGTACATACAAACATATAAGTTAAATACATTTTTGAAATCGCCTTTTAAAGCCCTTCAATTTGATACCCGACTCGATAAGATTGATCAAGTTTTATTTTTTTGGTCTGCTATTTATCAAATCAAATCGATATTTATTTGCAAGAATACAGTTGATAGAAGATGTTACAATATCGCATATTCTCTCAGCCGAAAGACGTCCACTGTTGGACAAAGGCCTCCCCCAAGGATTTCATCCATGGAGGGTTTTGCCGTAATCGCCACGCTTGGCAGGCGGGTTGGCGATCGCAGTGTGATGGCATAGTACGCGGAAAGATGCTGCTGCCCATCCTCCGGTGTTTTAAATCCCTTAGTCGCCTCTTACGACACCCACGGGAAGAGATGGGTTGGTGCTATTCTAGGGCCACACCACAGGCCACCGCATATAATATCGCATATATAATCCGCCATTTTGTTTTTATGATGACGTTATATAGCCTATGTCACTCGGAGGAATGCAAGGAATCTAAAAATACCTCTCACATCAAAATCTGTTAAGCCGTTCAGGACTTATGGTGGAATAAAGAAACTTACTCGTACTTACATACATACTTGAACCCTGAAAACATAACACTCCTTTTTTGGTCGGTCGTGTAAAAATATATGTTTTCCACGTAAAGAAGAAAGTTACATAAAACCAAATTTATATTAAAAGCAAATCTAATGTTTTTAATTTTCTTTTGCAGAAGCGATGATACTACGAATATATTCGCAGGTTGCAGCGTTGATAATTGCATTTTTACTGGGAATGATTCTCTTATACACTCAGTCGATGTTGTCCTTGTGCACATTCAACACGGAATCATTCCGAAGGTTAACAAAAGAAAAAAAAGGCAAATATGGGTTTTCCTCCAAGACGAGTCGCCCATAAACGCTTTCTCTCTGGGGAAACGACCAGACTTGAAGGATTGGGAGAATGTTTTTAATTGGTCCATGAGTTACAGGTAAATAGTAAGTAGTTTTACAATAAGCCTAAGTTACACGGGATAGCATAAGGAACCTTTTTCACATCTATTTGTATGTCAACGCGTTTAGGTACAGAATAAAGAAACTCACATTTCTTTATCAGCTAGTCTGTATTTTAGTTATAACATCGATTATGCATATTAATTTTTATACATTTCTTACAAAGGCCCTTACACATTGCGACTTTTTGCAGCGATATAATCGCGATGCAGTCTCAAGTCAGTGGCGTAGCTTCAGCGATACAGTCGCGATACAGCATCGATACAAATTCAACGACGACGCTAAACGTTCTGGGGATCTAAAAATACCACATTGACAAATCAGAATAATTATGATTCATTTCCCATTTCCAAAATATTCTATAGGTACTATCAATATCTATACATATCCCTAATAGCATTTTTGGTAGGCATTTGGTAGGGCCACATATATGTCTTTGGTTGGACAACGGTTAGATTTGGCCGCATGTTTTGCTGAAGGGCCAACAACTTAGGGCCTATGTGAAACCCTCTACGAGGGCCACATATTGTTTTTCTCCGTAGGGCCTTTGTATAGAAACCATACAATCAAGCAACGTTACTCGGGTGGTAGTTTGGTACTTTCCGATAGGATTATATGCTTATATAACACTCTCACTGTATTAAATAACAATCACATATGTGCTTCATAGATATTTTATATTGCATTAAGAACATTAAAAAATAATAAATAGACATACAGTGACAGAATTATAATTAGGAATTAAAAACATTGTTTAAGTCTCACAATCAACATTTATTAAAATTGAATTGACATCTTATATCTTAACAATTAACATTATTCGGTAACACAAGTTTCTATCCACAGATGGAATGCACACATGATCGGTAGGTATCACAACACGTAGGAACACGCTTGGTGGCAACAGGGACTCTTTTTTTTCATGACGTTAGCCAGCTTTACTCACTATGCCTTCGATCGAACACAACACGATCTTCGAACTCAATTATGTACATAATAACGTATTGAACTTAAATATCACAATTTTACACTGTTTTTTCACAAGTTTTAACACGACACTGAACAAACGAGACGATGCAACAAAATGGCCGACTTGGACTGCTCGCGGTCGCGCCGCGCATCGAATCCCCACTACCGTACCGTTACAACCCCCCCCCCCCCAGAACCCCTCCACCCCGCACCCCTGCCCAATGCATGTTGGTAATCAGTTGGCACAATAACCGATGTTTTATCTTCGTTGGGCCAATACAAATTCCACGTTAGTGATTTAACTAACCATATTCCAACAATATTCCTACAGTTGGCCAGTTGTCATTTATTTTTGTTAGGCCAACTTTTATTTACTGCCGTTGAATCAACGTTGTTCAGCCAATGGTACCAAGAAAGTATGTTGGGCCACTGTTGGTAATAAGCTCGACATAACAACGTTGTTAATCTTCGTAGGGGCAATACAAATTCACTGTGGGCAATTTAACTAACGATATCCCATCAATGTGCCTACCGTTGGCCAATTGTGGCCAATCAAAAATGCTATTAGGGATAATAAAACAGTAAAAATATTTTGTCTGTACATTTAGTATTTTTGACTGAAATGGATAGAGGGACACTTAAAAAGAATAATAGAAAGCAAAAAATTTTTTTTGGAATTTCTTGTCTGTCTGTCTGTCTGTATGTATGATCACGCTAATCTCCGAAAGTACTGAACCGATTTGAATGAAACTTTTTTTGTTGTGTAGTTATTAAGCCTGGGCAACATTTAGGCTATAACAGATTTTGAAAACTGGAACACCTGATGAAGAACCAAAACAGAACAGTTAAACTATAAGAAATATGGAAATGGTGCCTTAACAAAAGTCGTTCAACCTGATGAGCATTTTCTGCTGACGTATAAAAATTGAAGATCTGGAACATCTGATGAAGAACTGCAAGAGACCAGCTAAACTATGACATATATGTAAATGGCGCCTTAGTAAAAGTCGTTCAACCTGATGAGCATTTTCTGCTGACGTATAAAAATTGAAGATATGGAACATCTGATGAAAAGCTCCAAGAGACCAGCTACACTGTAACATATATGGAAATGGCGCCTTAGCAAAAATCGTTCAACTTGATCAGCATTTTCTGCTGACGTATAAAATTATTAGATTTTTCATCTAAGCGAAACTCACGCGGGCGAAGCCGCGGGCGACTGCTAGTATATAATAAAACTGTAACTGGTTTGTGTCTGTACATAGGAGATATTAAAGAAAAAAACTAGGAAGGATCTTTATAGTGCCAATTGAAGCCAAAACGTTTTTTTTTTTAATTTTATTCTGTCTGTTTGTCTGTCTTTCTGTCTGTCTTTCTGTCTGTCTTTCTGTCTGTCTTTCTGTCTGTCTTTCTGTCTGTCTGTCTGTCTGTCTGTCTTTCCGTCTGTCTGTCTTTCTTTAAAATTTATAAGAGTTGTGGATTTTATGATAATAAATAAAATAAAAATTAAAATTAAAAAAAAATATCTCTGTATGTTTGTAGCGCATCACGAAAAAACTACTGGACCAAATTTGATGCGGTTTTTACTATTATATTGAAGACGGTCTAACTTAAGTAGGTTTTATCTCGATACGTCGCTTAGAACCAGAGATATAAACATTAGTAAATAACGCGCGAACGAAGCTCACAGGCAAGTGATAAATAACATTATGAATGAGTTTGCCATTTTCTTTTCAGAACTTCATCAGACGTGCCGGTGCCATATGGCCGTACTGTGCCTTTACGTGTACCTCTACTCCACACCGTTTCAGATCAATCGGTATCTGCATTAATACCACATATAGATGACAAACGACCAGACGTATTCGTGGCTACGGTTTCGTCACATTGCGTTAAATTTAGAATGGAGTTTTTGAAAAAACTACAGGAATTTATAAAAGTAGATGTCTACGGAGGGTGTTCACATGACGAGGAAATGAAAAAACAGTAAGTAATATACATATAAAAAATTCTCAGATTCCGACTCACCTATCAACTAGTAAATAGTTGATAAATATATGTATACTCGTATATAAATAAAAATTTACTCTAACTGGTGAGCATACAAAAATTGGTTTAGACGTAACTGTGTTTAGACGCCGATCGAGAGTTTTTTGAAAAGATTGCCTGTCTGTAGTATATTTTTTTGTAGTATCGCAAAACTTTGAGTCAAGAAAAATCATGATTTCAGGTGTCCTGGTCACTTCAAAGCTGATTGTCCCGCCCTGAAAAAATATTACTTCTACTTAGTAATGGAAAATTGTATGTGTCTTCAATATATAACGGAAAAAGTTTTCCAAAACGCATATTCTAAAGGAGCCATTCCGATTATTGTTGGACCCTCTTTATACGACTCAGAAACTTTATTGCCTCCAAATTCTTTTATACATTGGAATCAATACGAATCACATGAGCAACTGGCCGTAAAGATAATTAGTGTATACAAAAATAAAGCAGAATTTACATCTTACCATAAGTGGAGAAATAATTTTGCAATACGGAATGAACATGGCTATTTGGGCACGAAGTCATACCATCTGTGTAGATTATGTGAAGCATTGAACTACAACAAAGCTAAGAAACAAACATATACATTCGAAAATCTACAACCTTTCTTTGACCCGGCGCTGTCGTGCGAGAAGCCGATTTTAGACTAGGTACCGTCTTTTTCTTCTGCGTGCTTTGGTGGTGACCGACAAGAGAAAATCCATTCGACTAATCGATTACTATTCCATCTACATTAATATTAACTAGCTTTTTCCCGCGGTTTTGCCCGCGTGGATTTTTTATGGGAATAGTGCTTTTTCCCGGGATGAAAGGTACCCTATGTCCTACTCAGTACTTCTAACAATGTGTATGCGAAATTTCAGGAAGATTGGTTCAGTAGATAAAACGGGAAGAGATAACAATCAAATGAACACACAAAAAAATAAATAAATAAACACACACACAAAACTGTCTATATTTAAGGCCAAGCTAGACCGAGCTACATGAGTTTGTATACCAACCTGACTCATGTTAGTTTTCATCGACCACCACTTGCTTCCGGTGAAGGAAAACATCGTGAGGAAACCTGCACTCTGTGTTGATGATTTATCAGCTAGTGTGTGAAATGAAGAAGGCAATGGCAAACCACTCCATTAAAATTGCCAAGAAAGTCGTTGTGTGTGTTTCGTTCTATATAATGACCACGACCCTCAGTCATGAGGAAATACGACTAAAGAGAAAGACCGAATGCGTAGCGTACGCGTAACATTTCGGAGTACATTGCTTGCGCACGACTCTAGTGTGACGCGTCGCGGTATTGCGCGCGGTTACTCCACGAAATTATTATTATTTAAAAATACTTAATATTTTGTTTTCATTCTACTCCATAGGTATTTTGATTTATTCTCAATGTACTCCGCAGATTATTTGATATCAATTCTCAAACTACTCCATCAAAATAATTATAAAATATTTCATTATGTACAGTCAGTCACAAAATCGTTCAAACAATATCGTTCTGATTAAAGTTCTGAATAAGGTTTTAAATTAAAGAGAAAAAAGTTGAAAGCAAGTTTGAATTGAAAATGTGTGCATGTTAGCTTGTTATAATGGATGTATGAAAGAATATGGTCACAACCTAGCCGCTAAGACGGGAATTCGCTGTTTCTTTTTATGTAAATATTTTAAGTTTTTTTCAAAAATACAATTTTCTCAGTTACTTCTTGAGTTTCTCTCAAGCTAACCACTGGCCAAATTTTTACAATATGCTCTGTACTTGGAATACAACTACGTCCGAAAGAAATTTATAGTAAAAGAATAACATAAAATTTCAAGTTTTCATACTAAGTCCCACCAGCTGATCGACGAATTTGTATGGGAAGCAAAAATTTTTTATCATTTTTAGATATAGTTTTTTTTTAAAAACCTGCTCAATTTCATCAACCAAATCTGTTGCGAAAATTTGGCCAATGGTTTCAAAATAACTCTGTATAAATGTTGATTATTGAATTGTAAAGTCTTTTATTTAAAATTTTCTTTATACATAGAAATATTGTTGCAAAGCTTTTGAGCCTGACTGTACTATACGTCAGCTACACTTTTTATTCTAATTAATGCTTTTTGATATTAAAATCGCGTGGAGTACTTTGAGAACATTTTAATATTACCGCGGAGTAGAATGAAACTTAATTTAAAATATTATTTTTTTCATGGAGTAGTTTGGGAACATTTTTTTGGAGTACTTTGGGAATAACCCTTGCGCGCAAGCAATTTACAACAAAAAGACAAGCGTACGCTTACGCCACGCATTACGTCTGCAACTGCCTTTATTGTTCAATTTTGTAAAATGTTATAAACACACGAATTTCAATAGACTTTTGTCTACATAGTTGATCGAAGTATACCGTGACCAGAGGGCAAGGAATTACCTTGCTCAAAGGATCAGTATTGCCATCCAACTTGGCAATGCTGCCCACCTTCTGGGTACGTGGGTAGGATTGTACAACGTGTAACTTCTCCGTTAAGTTTAACTTAGTTTTTATATAATTTATAATCAAATGTTCATGTACCATGTTTAATTCAAATAAACGTGTCGTTTTTTTATTTAACTTTTTAATTGCTAAATTATGATACTAATATCCGTGCGCCTAGTCACCACCTCTTCAGATCACCGTTATTGTTGCTAATTTTTACCTACTTATCAAATTCACGGCTTTTTAGCCAAGTATCAGAAGCAAAGTTGGCGCTGTCTATACTTAGTATGCATATCGGGCACTCCAGGCTTAGCGGACGCGCTCTCATTTTACAGGCTTCCTTCACTGGCAGGGTATTTTCCAAAGAATTTGAAATAATAGAAGCCAAATAGAAGTAGCATAGATGCGTTATTTTATCGCTACCGCATAGGACTCTCAAATTCTAAGGAGCTCGCTCACACAAATACAATTGAATCTAATTTCCTTTCCAATTTGAATTTTGAATTGGCTGGCATAGAATTGCTCTAAATTATTTTCGTATTTATAAACAGAAGACGGCACTATTTGCTTTAGGTACTATTCCAATTTCTGTGATATTTTCAGATTTCCAAAGGTATTTCATACACCGAACGGCCCCGTTTTCTAACTGTCAAATCATCTGTGTTATCAGCCGTCTGTTCATTTCATCGAAATCAATAGGAACCTGTCCGATTTCGATGAAATTTGTTGAACTGGTCAAATAAAACCTGGAACACCACATAGGGTAAGTACTTTTTATTCTAAAATTATCTTTAAATGAATGTCTGAATCAGTATATAATAAGTTTGTAGACAGTAGGAAACGTCATCTTGAATTCTGATATTGGATGCTATCAGGAAATATTGTATTGATCTACCCCCTTTCTTCCTCGTGTATTGTACAGGGAATTGTTCTACAGTTTTCGCATACTCCACGCAACTCAGTCAAACTTTTATATCTCGAATTACTATTATCATACGTTTACATTGCGCTTGCTGAAAATATTGTAAAACAAATATGAACTATAACGCTGGTAGTTTAGAAAACTTTTTTTGTAGCCTGGTGATGTGTCCCACTGCTGGGCAAAGGCCCCCCTTTCTCCTTCCACAATTCTCTGTTAAGTGAAGCCCGCTTCCACTCCCGCAGATAAAAAAAACAAATAATTATAAAACATAAAATTTTAAATTTCATACTTAATATTAGTATTTCAAATTAAGACTAAGTTTAATTTTAATCTTCCGATGAATGACAAAAGAGAGAGAGAGCTTTGTCGTCGAGTTAAAAAGTTTTAACCGCCATAATTACTTTGAAGCTTTCTGTTTAAATTTTCCGAACTAAATTGCATTTCAATTAAGGGCAAGTGTCTGTGAAAATCTCTATTATCGGTTTCCTATAGTCGTAGTATGTAGGCAGGACCAATTGCGGTTCGGGGCGAAAAAGGTAGAGATTCAAGGACCAATTACGGTCTTATTGTTATGTGGATATAAGATGAGAAGCGAAATGATTGACCTATCGATATTTTTTCGGCTGTTCGAGACTTTTTGTACCAAAAGATATGACAGAAAAATATAACTATGTACGTTCCACGCCGTTAACATTCGTTTGAAGCCCTTTTTGACGCAATTGAAATTGTCCATCATTTTGGAGGTAGTCCACTTAGAGCACTAATCCGAACAGCACAAACGCGAACAGCACAAGACCTTGTCCACGAACAGCACAATTTAATATTTTGGCATGTGCTGTTCGTGGATTCTAATTTTTATTTTATTTTGGTCCACGAACAGCACATACAACTATTATACTTATATTATGTATATTGATTTGTAAATACTCTTGGAACCTAGTGCTGTCCGCTGAATGTGTTCCTTATACAGGCGATATTATTTTGTTACTAAATGTCGCCTTGACATAATATTTCGTATGTACCAACGAAAGTAGGTATGTGTAATTAATAAACGATCAATATAATTAATATCGATATCTTTTATTTAATATCGTCCTGTATAAGGAACACATTAGCAGACAGCACTAGGTTCCAACAGTATTTACAAATCAATATATATAAGTATAATAGTTATATGTGCTGTTCGTGGACGAAAATAAAATAAAAATTCGAATCCACGAACAGCACATGCCAAAATATTAAATTGTGCTGTTCGTGGACAAGGCCATGTGCTGTTCGCGTTTGTGCTGTTCGGATTAGTGCTCTAAGTGGACTACCTCTCATTTTGAACACAATTCATTAAAATCAACCAAAATAATGTCGTTTTAAAATATTTTGCAAGTTAATTAAACACGAGAATATGAGAGACCGGAACAAAAAGGTTAATGAATGAAACATAAAGTAAAAGAAAACGATTTTTTTTCTATCTTTATGGAATGAAAGTAACATTTGAATAACATTTTATACAAACACAGTCTACTGCATTTTTTAAATATTTTTTTTTTATTAAATTAATTTAGCATCACAAATGGACGTTCCCGGGTTACTTCAAGTGGTAGTTTAAATTAAATTATATGTACTTGCTAAAGTTTTACTAGTACTTTCCGCGAACGAATCTTACGCAGAGCGAAACTTACAGCTTTATATATATTTAGCTTTATAGCAGAAGACGCTCAAACTGTAAGTTCAAAGTTCAGATATTTGACACTTTTTGTTTGAAGGTGATATCCTTTGGAATTTATCGAAACATTTTTGGGTATTAATATAGTCTTTAGAGAGTTAAACAGAGGCAAAAAATATCATATTTTTCTAAACGGATATAATTATGGCATTTAAACGTATAATTTCTTGTTTTTCATTCCGTAGTATTTTTTTTACTAAAGACTTATAAATTGTTGCAAAAAAACGTTATTCCTTGAAAACATGCTACTAATATTATAAATGCGAAAGTTTATATGTGGATGTTTGTTACTCAATCACGCTTAAACCGCTAAGCGGATTTTAATAAAATTTTGTACATTAGTAGAGTAGACCCTGGAAATATGCATAGGCTACCTTTTATCCCTAAAATTCCCAAGCAAGTGAAGCCACGACGACTGACAAAGACGTCTTCAAATAAATGTCTAATTTCCATAGGTATTCCATCAGATATCAGGCACTTATGAGTGAGGTGCAGATATCTGTCAGAAGGTACAACACTATTGCTACGGGTGAACCCTTAGGGTGAACCCCACAGAAGTAATTTTTTTTTTAATATGTCTTTGGTGAACCCCAGCAATAAAAAAAAATCTCATTAGTCCTACCGTAGAACTTTTCGGTAGAACTAGTGGGAATGAAGGAATAAAATGACTGTGTCGCAAGAAAAATAAAGTAAAAAAACAAGAATAATAAATAATAACGATTTATTCAAATCAAAATACCACAATGTCCGACACAGAAAACTAAAAAATAAAAAAACTAAAACCTTATAAATGTCAAACGTCATTGTCAAAGGAATTGACAAAAACGATGACTTGATGACAACAAAAGTGAATATCAAAAACAAACTATGCTGGAATGATTTTCAACAGAATTATTTATATTTATATAACCATTTATTCAAATCAAAATACCACAATGTCCGACACAGAAAACTCAAAAATAAAAAAAACTAAAACCTTATAAATGTCAATCTGCTGGAATGATTTTCAACAGAATTATTTATATTACAGAATTAATGGAAGAATAAGTGAAATATGTGGATATTCGTATATATATCTATTGTTTTCTCAAAAAGTTGGCAACGCATCAGTGACCTTCTTAGGGTCATTGGTGTCTATGGACTGCGGTGATTGTTTACCATCAGGCAACCCGCATGCTCGTTTGCCTACTATTCTATAAAAAAAAAATAAAAAAAAATAACCGTAAGTACACAACACAACGTAACACTGTCAATGCGATCATTCAAATGACCGTATTGTACGATTGACAGAACCACAACTGTAGTGCCAACTAGTGAGCGTAGCCGATAACACTCATTGTATAATCTTCTACTATCAACTATTTACATACAACCTCGTATCACGAGTAAATTGGTTCACGTTCAATGAAAACAATTTCTCCCTATACTTAATTAAGGCTAAGGTTGAGACGGAAAAAATCCCTGACTTTATCAGCCAATGAAATCCAATAAGAAATCCTATTTCCATTTATACTCATTGCGATAAACTATCTTATATCTTACTAGTATTATCACAGAAATCAGAAAAAAAATAATAAGGCGTAGACACGTTATTTGTGTCTGACTAGAATTCTGAAGTTCCATTACACGCACTTATTATTCATATCATTTTTACAAAAAGCCCATTTTTTTCTATAAAACGTATATTTTACTTGTCGTTTTTTGTACAGTACCAGTGCAGTACCATTGACATGACCATACCCTCATTGTACTCGTGATGTAACGTATCCGCCGGTATCGGGCACAGACAGACCTCACCCAATTCTCGGCCCTCCGCCCTTGAACCGGTGACCTTGACCCGACGGGACAAAGAAAACGTTTAATTTTCACACGGTAGACTACGGGTTGCTACTACTTAGTAACTTTCAACTACTGAACGAATTTTAACGATTAATATATGTTCTTTTCAAATAAATTTAAGAACTCTTTTGACATTAATTTTATTTTTAGAGATAAAAGTATAAAGTTAAACAGGTTATTACCCCTACATATAAGCAGCAACTGATTGTCTAGTTTTTACATGGCTGCTAAAAAACAGGAAAGTTTTGAGAATGAGAAAAAAGACCGTGAAAACTTGCAATGAGCTGTTCTAAAGATGAGAAAAAATAATTATCAGTTTATAATCTTCCAGAGTGCAGGTTTCATCACCATAGTAGTCATTGAGCGGACAACTACAATGTGTAAAACTGAGTATAAATATAGTCATTTAACACTAGCATCTATAGACAAACACACAAATAGAACTGACACTGATGTAATAAAGAACGAATTCAGATGAAAGATGACGGGAACTTTTTATCCACAGATGTGACTCGTAACCCAACATCTGTTCAGATTGTAGGGGACGGACAGTCTGTAAATACGGAATATTTTCCTGCTCCATTTCCATGCCAGGTTGGAGGTAAACAACTTACGTTTAGGCAAAGGAATCAATGAACGTGTTTATTTATCCACCCAAACTCGTTATATTGGTAATGCGTTTCCTTTTTTTAATTTTGGAGTAGTCGCACCTTTATCGTGTGGTATTTTAGCGACGAAGAATATAATATTATCGATAATGAAGACGATTATAAAAAAATTACCGTCAGAAGAAGACTGGACAATGCTTGAATTAAAAATTTCAATTACTGTCTTTTGATATAGATTCTTGTCGCCCTGACGCTAGTGATGTGCCGTAATATTCCCGGGAATGTTTCCAATTTTTGGGGAACATTCCCGTGTTTCTGGGAACGTTCCTTGCAAGGCTGGAATTGACTTTATAGGATTGCTGGTGTTTGCCCGCGGCTTCGCCCGCGTGAGTTTTGCTTGGATAAATAGTATCCAATATTTTACCATTACTAACCATTGTTTTGCCATTTAAAGTTGCTCCCTGGCTGCTTTTTAACATTTCAAGATTTGATTGTGCGCATTACATTACAATATGACGAACATTCACCGATTCGATTATGATTATGCCATTTTCAGAATGTCACTTTCGCAAAGAATTACTTGTGCAAAAGGTCTACATTCGCAAAATGTCACTTTTGTAAAAGGACACCTTCGCAAAATTACACTTTCGCAAAAGGACACCTTCGCATGAAGTCACCTGCGCACAAGGTCCACTTTCGCAAAATGTCTCTTTTGCAAAATGTCACATTCGCGTCCACAGTAATCATTTTTGAAAGTGACATTTTGCGTAAGTTTCCTTATGCGTAAGTTTCCTTATGCGAAAGTGACCTTTTGCTAAAGTGACATTTTACAAATGTAACCATCTAAAAATGTGACAGTTTGTGAAAGTTACCATGCGGAAGTAACCTTTTGCGAAGATGTCATTTGCTAAAGTGAACTTTGGGACGGCTCGGCAAAGTACCAATTGGTCACTTCGGATTCGGTGAAACGTAGAACCAAATTTCATCGTCTAAAAGTTGCCTGTCTGTCTGTCTGTTTTGTATGGAGTTGTCGGTTTTCGACCGATTGTACTTTGGGGAGTGTGCTCATGAGCTGCATGAGCTCATACCGCCTAACCCTATGTCCAGATGCACGGCGGGCTATCATTCTTTCTTGGTTAATATTCCCCCCGCAAGCACCAAGCGCTTTTCGTGCGCGCATCAAAGAAATGGAACTCTCTACCTGCGTTTTCCCGAGCACATACAGCCTGACTCTCTCTTTAAAACCAGAGTAAATAAGCTACTTCTGGGTGGGCTCGCTACAAAGTATACCTCATCTCTGTCCGCGGGTAAGATTGTGGTCAAAAGCAAACCCATCTTTAATACAATAAAAAAAAGATCTGTTAATAAAACCTGGGTCCCAGCTGATGGGCACAGAAAACGAGGAAGGCCTAAGAAAAGATGGTCAGATGAACTTAAAGCATTCGACAGAAAGTGGATAGAAAAGGCCAGACATAGGGACACATGGAAAGAGAGTGGGGAGGCTTTTGCCCAGCATGGACTTGTTATAGCTACAAAAAAAAAAGTTAATAAAAATAAATTATGCAATCATTCGGGCAAGATTGTGGTCAAGAGCAAACTCATCTTTTATAAAAAAAAAGTTACCTCATCATTGTATTAAATAAATTAGCATAGGCTCAAAATGTCTCTTTCGCAAAATGTCCCCTAGTCGTAAAATGTCTCTTTCTCGTAACGTCTTCTTTGCAAAATGCCCGAAAGTGACATTTTGCGAATGTAAACTTTTACGCAAGTTACCTTATATGAAAGTGACACTTGCATCAATAACATTTTGCGGAAGTGACCTTTTGCGAGAGTGATCTTTTTCAAAAGTGACCATTTGCGAAAGTGAAGTTTTGCGAATGTGACCTTTTGCAAAAGTGACATTTTGTGAAAGTAGACCTTCTGCGCAAGTAACCTTGTGCGAAAATGATATTTTTTTGAAATCCAAACCTCAAAAAATGGCAAAATCAAAATCAAATCGGAGAATGTTCTGTGACAGGCATAGGTATTGTAATGTTAAAGCGCTCAATCGAATCTTTAAATGTTACGTTACTGGTTAATATTCGCAGTGTGGGACCAACTTAACAATCTACTATTTATCTAAGCGAAACTTACGCGGGCGAAGTCGCGGGTAAAAGCTAGTAATCCTATAAAGTCAATTCCGGCTTTTGAGGGAACGTTCCCAGAAACAATGGAATGTTCCCCATAAGTCGGGAATATTCCCCGGAAATTTGGAAATATTCCCGGGAACATTCCCAAAAAGTAGGGAATATTGAAGATTTTTGAAAAAAATGTTGTAATTATTATCTGAGGATATGTATTTAGATTTTTTTATTATATTAGAAGTGATAAAAATCGCAATTATACATTTTAATTGCAATATTCCCCAATATTTCCATTTTTGGGGAACGTTCCCGGGAACGTTCCCTTCGTTTCCGGGAATATTCCTTCGTTCCCGGGAACGGCACATCACTACCTGACGCACGCTAAAACCAGTGAACGTACAGTGCGACAAGGATCTTTTTGCACGTGAGTGAGGGCGCCACCTACGTTTTAAATAAGAAAATTTTAATAGTTTAGACATTAGTTCCGTTTTCTACCACCACGTGCAAAAAGATAATTGAAAATTCTAATTTGAAATCATGATTCTGAATTCGATTAGAGTTTGAATTACCCCTAATTCAAACTCTAATCGATTTTTGATATTCGCTCTGGCCACATGGACTGCCTTTGTCCTATCAATCGAACAACTTGTTGTCGATGTCCTGTTATTTCGATTATCTAATTGGACTAAAGAAACTGTTATTTTCTTAGACTACGCGGTTATTGATTTCTGTATGATCATAGTATGATACTGAACTGAACACTGAAACAAAAAAGACAAAATTGTTGATAGTGTGAATAATCTTGTTTTTCAGTCCAATTTATTATTATATTAATAAAGAAAATTTAAAATAAATAAATAACATAAAATTGATTACAATCTATTGCACTTCAAGAAACCACTGCGGTGCAAATATCCACAGTCTAGCTTAACTATGAATTCACCAAAACGTGCAATATTGGCGACTAAACGGTTATTGCTTGCAATTTGAGAGCATAAAGTAAATATTTGTTGAATCTAGTTTATAGTTTGTTACTAAGTAAATAGTTTGTTAATAACCCACAGATATCTAGAAAGTAATAGCTAGGTTTAGAACTATTTGCAAAGAACCCTATCCACTGGTATTGGATGTATCACTAGTGAAGTAAAAGCTTCAAAATGGAATTGCCTTACCGTGGGAGCGCACTTAAATTCAATTTATTGTATCTCAGATTGTAAGTACCAATACAAACATAGGTGATCAAATATCTCAGTCACTACTGAAATTCTCATCATTTTATTGTTTAATTATATTATTATTGTATAATGATATACTATAAAATCATCGAGATATAATAACGACCTAGAGAAGAAGATAAAATTATAGACGTAGCGAAAAAGGCGGCAAAGTTAAATAGGACGGGCGGGGCACGTCATCAAAATGACTCCAGACCAATGGGCCCAAAGAAGACAGACTGGATTCCTCCTAATGGCAAGAGACGGCCGGGTCGACCACGGATATGCTGGTGTGACGAATTAAACAAATTTGACAAAGGGTGACGCGATATAGCCTTAGATCAAGAGTCTTGGAAGAAGGACATGGCTATTAAATAATAAATAAGAGAAGACGCTGCATATCACTACACTGTGTACAAATTATCATTCGCTTACCATCAAGTGACGTTTGCCGCCCTATGATATATAAAAAAAAATATCTAAATCTATGTGATTGCTAAGAAATTAAAAAGCGAACTTGAATAATGTTGAGAGTTCATGCAATGGCACGTAATATTTGAGTACAGTGGGTCACGTAGAAAAGTATACCACCTGATATACGATCCACTATAAAAAGTGGTATATTTTTCGCTGTACATTGCTAAATTGTGTGATATTGTATATCTAACCCAAGTTCAATATTGAAACTGTGTCAGTTCAATTGGACATTTTATTTCCTCCACTATCAACCCAGGTTTTCAACAACAATTTCCGTTTCATCTAAGCAGTTGATTTCACAACGTCCTACGGGAGGATGTGCAAAGGATATGAAAGGAGTATTCATAGGGATATTCATAGCTGTTTGAAGAGGATATGCAATGAAGTATTGTGCAGTTGTAACATAGAGTAACATAAGTTTATGAGTTGTAGTGAGCAATATGTACTAGAATATTGAATTATACGTCTGGTACAGGAGTCATTAGACTTCTGCCGCGCACGGAAGTCCTTGTTACTCTATGATCTGTTACGGCCTGACTTGTTAATGAACATTGAGTGGCGAATTTAAAAAAAAACACAGATAACTGACTTACTTATTATTATTATTATTCATTCATTTATTTGTTATCTCTTTTTTTACATTTTTAAATATAAAATATTTAAAAAAGAAATAAAAGACGTTTAAAAATATAAAAAAGGGGAACCCATCGCGAGCACCACCACCCTTATTATTATTATAATTTGATATCTCTTTAAATTGCCATCAACACGCGAAGAAGGATTTATGATTAATTATGATGATAAAAAATTCGTGTGTGTTTAAATACCAGAATTAACTTAAAAAATGAATAGCGAGATAAGGTTTTAATAATGCGTTTCTGTCAACCGGAATCGGGTAAGTACCTACCAAATGTCTTTTATATACTACTCACTTTTTTGAGACTTTATTCCCTCCTTAAAAAGTAATAATATAAATTACAAATATAATAAAACTCCCGTCATCACGTTAAGAAACGCTAAACCGAATTCCATGGATCATAGCTAAGAACACTCTCGATTTCGTTTATTACTCGTAGCACTACTGCGTGACACTACAAATAGTGCCTTAGGGAACTGCTATTCCCTTTAGCACTATTTAGTCACATTTCAATAAAAAAAAATATCAAATCCGAATCAGGCGACACACAGCCACCCATATAATATACATATGCACAAATTTATAACACCCTTCTTTTTTTGTCAAAATAGCAAAAACTTGTGACTTATAATTTAGACTTAAATTTTATTTTAACGGTATAAAATGACTCGTGAGCAAAAAAAAACTTCGTTAAGCCGCCGATAATATTAGTCAGCAGGTAGACTGCTCAAAATATTTTAAGCTAATTTTCAATATGGAATTTCAAACTGACGTCATGTCAGTTTTAAATTCCATATTGAAAATTAGACAGCTAACTGACATGGGATAGTCCGATATAAGCCAGATCATCTTTAGTATTTCATTTTTTTTAACTAGAGTCCAAACCCTGCTTTGCACGGGTGATAGTTAAATAGTTAAATTAAACCTATCTTAATGAATTTATTTATTGACATATTTCTAGAAAATCAGATTTTTTCATTTTTTTTAAGCACACTTGTCCGTAACTGTCAATCCTGGAAACAAAATATAAATAATAGGAAATTTAATTTTCTGCAACATTTTTCTAGCTAAAATGCACCTAAACGAAATTCTGTGATGATTTTTATTTTTCGATTTTCCTAAAACGGCGCGAGTACGAAGGCTTTTTAATACTTTTTATTTTAAATACTTACCGTTTGTAAATTAATCCTCCTTAATTGAGACAAAAGGAATGTCGACACAGATTCTACAGAATGAATAAAAATTTAGACTCACGGGACCGTTTGTAAGTTCTTTTTATTGAGACAAAGGCAATGTCGATACACATTATACAGGGTGAATAAAAAAACATTGGCATCCTCTATACTGCTGAAAGTACTCATGAACATGAGCAACTTTTGGTATCGACTCAATCTGAAAAAGATCAGCTGCTCCATACAATTTTACAATACCTCGCTAAAAATGTTTAGGGCACCTGGGAAAGGATGTCGATCCGTTCCCGAGTTGATCATGTGTGTATGTACGTTTACTCCGCCTTTATCAGTAACATCGAGGCTCTAGTACCACTAATGGTTTCTCGTGGTTTTGGTTGCGGCAGAAACCGCAAAGTATTGGGCAATATTTATATGTACATATGTACAACTGTGCAACTGTAACCTTGGACTTTTGGCTATTAGAGGGATTATTAACCACTCGTCCACCCACCACCTATTTATTCAATACTGGCCACGACTCGGGGCTTAGCTCCCGTAGAAATTTCGGGATAAAAAATGAGTATTTGCTATTCCCGATATATTTGTTTACCCGAATACCAAATTCATCGAAATCAGTTGAGAAAATTTTGCGTGCGTAAAAAATATCCTCACAAATTCACAAACTCACATTCAAACATTTCGCATTTATAATAATATTAGGATATCATAGGTATATTATGATGATAAGTTCAATTATAAATATTATATAGAAAAAGTATTAAGGAGACATCATTATTTATCCATGGTTAATCTTGCGTGCCAGTACCGTGAATTCTTGACATAAAAATAGGACTTTTTCTTTGGCATTATCAGCTATTTTAGGTTGCCTAATCGATAATCCATTCCGTTTCCATGAAATTCTTTTGGATTAGTCTAAAGGCGGTTTAAATTTTTCTCTATTTTGTTGCATGCTACATTTTGAAATAAATAAATCTTATATAAAGAAAAAAAGGTTAATTTCGCGCCAAGTTCAGATATATACTCGTATAGTTATGTAAATTTTGGGGTATCGTTCTATAGAAAAACAAATCATCCAAGAATTAAAAATAAAATATTTTCAGCCAACGATTAAAACTTTAACTTTAACAAACAACGTGATATAAAATTTGCAGTGAACAAGCAAAAATTAACAGCTTCAGTAAAAAAACTTGACTAACTCGCGAGTTTGTTATATGGGTCACATTAACCGCACGCGAAGTTAGTTGCGTGACACTGTATGCCATAGACAATATTAACAAAGATGGTCTATAGCAATGCCTGTATTAAAAATCTGGGAGTTGCCTAGGTGTGCTTTACGCCCTTGGGAAAGTGTATCGTAAATACGCCATTACGTCACGATTCTCGTGATTTATTCCGATCTAATACCATGAACGAATACCACTGGTATTACTTTGAATTTTTAATTATTTTCTATTCCAAACGGATACCACTGTTTACATCAATACCAAAACAAGTTCAAAGGTACAGTCAGTAAAAATGCTTTGTATGCGATTACAATTTGCAAAAATATCTTTTAGATCTTAATAAACAATTCTTAAATGACTGAGCTGACTGTACCAAATTCAAGTTTTGGTATTCGTTCGGACATAAAATTAAATAATTTAAAGACTGGTATTTGTTTGGAATAAAAAATAATGCAAAGTTTTTCGTTCGTTATTCGTTCGTGGCGTTATTGGATCGGATTAAATCATTCTCGCATTTATTATTAATTCCGATCTAATACCATGAACGAATACCACTGGTATTACTTTGAATTTTTAATTATTTTCTTAATGTTGTTTTAATTGTAGTGCTTTTTACGAAGCTGTTTATTACCTAGTATGTAAAAGACACTATTTTGAGACACATTAGCAGAATCGACACCTAATTTAGTTTACCCATAGTAAAGGCATATAGGATAAAGTTTTTTTTAACATCACTTTGTATAAGTACTCATGTTCTTTACAAATAAATTTATGTTTTTTAACTGTAGTAATTAATTACAGGCTGCATGGGGCCTGCCTTAAAACTCGTAACTATCTCGTATTTCAGCATTGCAACTAGATTATTTTAAATTTCTCCAAGAAAAGAAAATTATCAAATTACTATTCTCGCCTTTCAATATTGCAATGAGAAAATATTATCACTTTTTCTAAACTTGTAATATTTTAAATATAAAAATGAGTTTGTGCTTGATTACATCGTAAAAGTTGTTTAATAGAGAAAAAAAAATGGGCTATAAAATAATAAACAACAACATGGGTATTATGAAAATTATTTGTGTTCAAGCTTATTACAGTTTTCTAAGGGGGCAAATGGATCGATTTTGTTCAGAGGCTATGCGGCACAGCCTCAGTTTGCAAAATAGCCGTTTCAAGGCCAGCCTTCCTTACGGCCGACCATTTTTATTGTACAACTGTTCAATGTCAAAAAAGCCGCAGAACTAAATTGGTTAGTAAATGACCTAAGCTTAGTTCACACGCACCCTGATACGCCCGTGACGACGGGTGTAAATTGAATGAAGTTTATTAATCAAACTTCATTCAATTTACACCCAGGGCGTTGATTTAAAAAAAATATATAGATATTCGCTTGAATTCTTTCTTCGGATATTAAAATTAAAAAAAAAAAAAATAACTTAAACTAATTGCTGGAGCCGCCTTTTAAATAAACAATGCTTGTGCCAGGCGACTCCGCTCTTCTTATCGATAGGTTTCAATGTGTTAAAATTTTTACAATAGGTATTTGATTTTTTATTCTTATGTTTATTTTTTGACAAAAATCTTTTCATACCTACTTACAGAAATATTAGTACCTAAATAATTGAAATTGTGTACCCCTTACTTACTTCTTTATACTTTAAAACTTGGATTTAAAGGCTCTACTGATTCACTTTTTTATAATAAGTCCTTTTTAACATTTCTTATAATTAGTTATATATTATATCATTAATACCTACTTATAACATAAAAGGTGTGAAATTTTACAAATTTAATTTTTTTATATCGTATATACGATATATAAATTTAAATTTGTTTATCAACATAAAGTTTCGAAATGTGTTTTGTTTTTACGCCCAAAATTAGTCTTCATAAGTTTATAGGTAATATAAACTCGAATGTATAATATATATGTGCAAAGAGCATAACCCTTCGCAGTAGTCGGGTAATAAAATAAGATAAGCCGCAAACTTGTCCTCACCAAAATGGGACCTCGAGAAATGACAACTTTATACGTCTTAGGGATTTAGTATGGTCCTATTATTAACTGACTCCAGAAAATAAAAAGTTTATCCACCTATACATTTTTTTTTAATTATTTCTTTATTGGAGCATCGTTGACAATATTTATTTTCGATAGAATTACCTTAAACGTGATTGTGTGTTTTATATTGACGCAGAAGACAATATAAAATGTAAAGAAGTTTCTTTTTTATTATTTATCCTTGTACTGCTTTAAATGCTTTTCTCACGTTATATATTTTTGTTTTATTAATATATGTTGTTGGTAAGCTTTACATTTGGACATTTTTAAGATTGTACCTAATAAATTTCTACATTGCCTCAGATCTTTGTGGCCACCTGTAGCTGTAACCAGCAAGATTTTTAACCAGTTTTATATTTTTGCTAGTAGCGCTTTTTTAAAAATCAACCTTTGAACTTTCGCCTTGCGTGATTATAATATTGTAGAGAATACAGCTTTACATATAAAAGGTTTTAACACTTTTGAATTAGGTATTTTTTCATATTTTTGCTTCATTTTTCATAAATGTTAGCTTGTTCATTAAAGTTTATTTATTAGTATCAAATTTTAATTTGTTTCACGACTTATAATAAGAATATTAGTTGGAAAAAAACACAACATTCGACCAGAAGCAAATTGCATTAAAATTATTCTAATATGAAAAATCGCAATAGTATAAAAAATCTCTCTTACACATAAAAATAACTTCAGTTTTTTTTACCAAAATGAAGGCGATCTCTCGTAGGTCTCCCTCTATTTCTAAATAGCAAAAATAAAAAGAACATAACCAGTTGAAACCAGTAATTCAAAAAGGTGTTCTGGTTATAACTGGTTTTATTAAGACTGACCTGGTATAGTTGTTGCCAGGGCCTGGGCTTACTAGTTTCACGAGTCATCTTGAATCCGCTAGAAAAGAGAAGAAGAAGAGACTCACCTCCTCTTGGGCCTGCGCCTGGGCCGCCGTCTTTCTCCCTCCAGCTCATTCTCGAGTCCGCGGCGCCGCGGGCCGGCGCCTCCCCCCCGTCTCTTCTCCAGCTTGTCGTCTGGCTTCTCCCCTTGCAACTCGTCCACTATCGCCACTCGAGGGCCACTGTCATCTTCTTCAACGTGTTTAGGTGTCTGCGGAGCGCCCATCCGGACATGATGACGCCACCACAGCACCCACGAACTGATATTGTCGCGAATCTTGAGAATCTCTTGCAAATCACAAGGGAAGTCGGACGGCAATTTGACGTCCGGGATATCTGAGATCGAAAATCGGTAAAGTGTTTTGCCATTATATCCCAACTTCTTACACACTATTGGCAGGAGCTCAGGCAGTGCTAGTGATATCAGCATTAATGGAAAAACATGCAGCAATTGACTTTTTTTTTTAAATTGTAACTTTCTTCGTAAACGACGGTGTCGTCGTATCATTACCATTTAAATAGACTTCCTAATTGGCACTTTCACAAGCATATAAGCACTAACTAACTTAGCTTAAGTTGATTATAAAAAGTTAGCTCAAAAATTTGGCAGGATTAGTTTGGCAGTGATGAAAAGTCATGACATTTTAGGTTTTTCGATTATTGTGCTTTGTGACGGTTTTGAGGTATTTTGATGTCGCGTCGAGCATGTTGGGTGCGCGCGGTATGATGTGCGGTGCAAGCGTGCGCGCGGTGCACTCAACAGTTGCCGAGGCGTTACGTAACTTCGACCGTACCGGGGAGGACGCGGCCGTCTGCCCGCGACTACCGCTAGCGCGCGAATGTCGCGTTCGCGTCGAGCCTTCGTCAGTATCGCAGCCACCCGCCACCCCCTCCCTGCTTCTCCCCCCTCCTCCCAAAGTCGCCCACCGCCGCCCTACCTGTAGCGAAGGAGCTTTGGCGATATTGTCTTTATAAGTTCATTTTTGGTCAACTATTCTGTTCTATATGCTTTCGATGTTGAAACCTGTAATTGATTTAAATGAGTCCCAATATTCCATAATAGATATCAGGGACAGGTAATGGTTTAAATTAACTAGGTACTTACATTAATTTCGTAGCTGCTCTCTGACTACTGGTATTATGAGAATTTTTCTTTTATTATAGGTACATAAAATATAACTATAATTGTTTATAATAAAAAGCCAAAATTATGTATAATTATTAATTCTTGACTATGAAATTTAATGAGATTTTCATAGTGCATTGCTGGAGGTTTAACGCAGATTTACCTTGATACGCGACGACGTATAATCTGAGACATTAACGAAAGTAATTTCCACGCGGATGAAGTCGCAGGCAAAATCGAGTTTATTAAAAAGCAAGATATCAATAAATTATGACAGGCAACTCAAGGTCAAGGTTGCTCAGTTTTCAGGTAACGAGTAAGGATGTTATTGGCCGCATTGCGTAACATCTTTCAGAAGAAGGTAAATTAAAAAAAAAAATTAGGTAAGTAACATTTTTATATTTAGGTGTCTCATAATTTTGTAATTTTTTTTTGTAAACACGTAGACTTTTATTAAATCTTCTATATTTAGGTACCAAAAAATATTTTTATAACTATGTTCATACGTACAAATCATTGTAAATAAGTCATATTTGGCGTACCCTAAGAACGTCGTTGCAACCGTCGTAGCAGCTACGAAAAATCGTAGCAACAATGCCCGATCGTAACTTTCATAGCTCGTAGCTTTGTTGCTACGAAATACTGTAGACCTGTAGACTTGCTACGGGAATTCGTAGCGGAATAACAAAAACTATTTAATAAAAATATAAGTAGGCGTTTTCACAATAAAATTGGTACCTATCAATAATAAAGGAAGGTAATTATAAAAAAATAAATAAAATATTACCAACCTTTATTGAAGCGGAGTGGTACCTTCCTTTATTAGCAGTAAGGCAACCAAGACTGTTTAATGAGTTACTTTAGGCATTTTTTCTCAGCAGTGGTCGTTCCGAAATGCTAGTAGTTTGTAGCTCTTCGATTCATAATACAAAATAATTATGTTATTAGTTTTTGACGTGGAAAAATGCCTGTAAAGGCCAAGCTTTTTAGCCAAGTTTTAAGTCTTTATTGAAAAGTATTTTGGACTTTGATTTTGACTTTGGTGGTCCAGTAGTTAAGACGTGCGCCTGTTGTGGTCAAAAGATCCCGGGTTCAAATCCTATTCTCGCATTGTTTTTATACCGAACTGACTCATATTTGGTAATTTTTACTACTTGCTTCCTGAACTGAAACTTGCACCCCTTTTGTTGATTTATCAGCTAGTGCGTAAAATGAAGAAGGAAAATGGCAAAACCACTCCATTAATATTGCTATAAAAGTTGATCATAGATTTTAAATAGGAAGAAAGAAGACCTACCAGTATGAAAATAAATATTATCGTGAATTAAGATGGATATCAGCATATCCCTGGTATCAGCATGTCCGGCCCTGGAGAACTATAGGCACTTCGCAATAGATGATATTCTGAAGGTCATGCAGTCCTTCTTCAGAATTCCCGATGCGGGTGAGTAAGGCATTGGAGTAAGTACAAACTTAAGGTTCAAAGTACTTCCAGACCTCGGACCCCGCGTGTTTAGATAAGATAGACCAAAATTTAAATTCTGTGGTATTAATACAATATAGTGAATCAAACTCATTATGGGACCCAAAAAAAGAAGAATCATAATCATATCAGTAATGTTTCAATGATATAAAACGCCTATTACTTAGATGTACATTTTTATGACGTTTCAATTCAATTAAAAAAATCGTAATACGTCACTACTAGAATGACTTCCCAAAAATAAATTAATTCGAAGGAAAAATTAAATTAATTCATACATTCAGGAAAATAAAAAGTCGCAAGAAGAGTTAATTATACGTATGTATTCTATCATAATCCTAATAATATTATAAATGCGAAATTTTGGTGTGAATTTATGAGTTTCTGAGGATGTTTGTTACTCAATCACGCAAAATCTACTAGTCCGATTTCGATGAAATTTGGTATACTATAGACAAATACAGGGAAATTCCCACGGGAGCGAAGCCATGGGGCGCTGCCAGTACTGCATATTTTTAACAATCCTTGTCCGGTTGTTATGTGAAAACCTGCAAACCACTTTTTTGTTATTCATGAAATATCTAAAAAGACTTTTGCGTGACGAGGGGGTCATTTATTATTAGAACTCAAAGATTAGGGCAAGAATTCGCTATGGTAATGCCCTACGAAATCATTGTACACTCCACAACATAAATACAGTAGCGGATATTTCCTTTATTTTTTTAGATGGAAACAGTTATACTTCAGTGATTGCAATATATAATACTAACCTGTGCCCGCGACTTTGTCCGCGCATATCTCAGTTTCTAAGCAGCGTATGAAGATGAAACTTACGCCAGATTTTAAGTTAGGCCTTCTATAATACAACGGTGAAAACCGCATCAAATTTGGTCCAATAGTTTTTGCGTGATGCGCGTATAAACATACAGACAGAAAGAAAGACAGACAAAAATTCTAAAAAAACTGTTTTAGCTTCTATTAGACTTTATAAAGACCCCTCGTAATGTTTTTTTTAGATATCTCTTATGTACAGACATAAACCAGTTAAAGTTTTATTATATGTATTGATATTGATGATTTGAACCGTACATTATATATGATTCTTATGCGAATACACACTTGTATTATTAGCCGGGACCGCCAACTAGTTTCATCTTCATACGGAAGTCATTTTCAAGGCGAGTTTGGACCGTCTTTCCGACCATCATGTCGCCCGTATTGGGCAGTCTGTAACGCTGGAAAGACGATCCAAAGTCGCCTTGAAAATGACTTCCGTATGAAGTCGAAACTAGTCGGCGATCCCGGCTAACAGCACGCGTGAGTATTCTTATTAGAATCATAATGTCTATTTCTCACGTACACCATTTAATGAATAAAATTATTATTATACCTATTTCATAGAGGTACAATTTCATGTTACTGATTCCGAATTCAATAAACACAGTCCAAAAGGAAGCTATTAAATTTCCATGCTCAATAGGGCCGAAAAAAATAATTAATACAGATTAAATAACTGTGGAAAAGTATTCGAAATTCCCGTTTGGTAACAATGCTCAATTACAATGTAGCGCAACTCTCAGCGTTGCATTGTGGTATTCGGATAGTGCAAAAGGTATTTAATTAAAAACATTTTAAGCTTCTATGAAATTTTAAATGCAGACATGTTATGTTCGTAACTTTTGTGATTATTATTTTCGCTTCATGTTTCTGGCTAGAAGCACGGATTTGCGTTTGGTTTGGGTTCCTGCTCAAATTAGCTTTTAGCAAATACTATATAACTCGCTGGAGTTTATATGGTATTTTTCTTTTAGCTACTGCCACTAATACTGGCGTATAATAAGTCTATGACCGACACGGGGTGGTTGTGTTTAGTTTTTAGAATGGGCGATTTTTTGACAGCTAAATTAAGAAAAAAATATCAGTATAAAAAAGTCTCAACAGATAGAGTTTTATAAAAGCCGGGTCGTAATGGCTGTACGCATTTTTTTTTTTATTGTGCGCTTTTTGTTGTCAGAGGCAAAAAATATCACCTAACCGTTTGACAGTTACACAAATCATAATATCGATACTTTTTACATGTTTTTTTTATTAGGTTATATTTCCAAAAAAATGCCAATCCCGTGCATTTTTGCTTTTTCTATGAACTCGCCTTTTACTAAGCGCCATCTATAAAGTCATTTTTTTTTATTAATCTGTGTCTCGGAAAACCCCCCAATAATAAGTACTTTGGTAAGTACTTATTAATTCCATGGTATTTTTATAATTTTTCCATAGACATAATTGCTTACTATGCAAAATACTTTATGGTTTTATTAAAAGGTAGTATGAAGATTTTAGTTTTATAAACTAAACCAACAATTTGTGGTGTTGAACCAACAATTTAGTTTGATATAAAGGTTACGGGCAGTGTTACTATGAACTACTTTCATATTGTGTAAGAAAACGCGATTTTCTTCGAATCCAGACACGGGTGGAAAGTTTAAACACTGTCCTTAGCCAAGGCTACTGCGGGCAGGCCTAAATAATAAATTTATCAATTCTTGTCACAAACCGTTGTTTCTTGTTTGTTTCACTTAAATTAAAGCATAAATTGAAGTATATTTTTCGTAGAATCACACGCAAGATTCATTTACAACAAACTGTAATCTATACATATAATAAAACAGTAAAAATATTTTGTCTGTACATTTAGTATTTTTGACTAAAATGGATAGAGTGACACTTAAAAAGAAGAATAGAAAGCAAAAAAATTTTTTTGGAATTTCTTGTCTGTCTGTCTGTCTGTCTGTCTGTCTGTCTGTATGTATGTACGCGTTTCACGCAAAAACTACTGGACGGATTTGAATGAAACTTTTTTTGTTGTATAGCTATTAAGCCTGGGTAACATATAGGCTATAATTCATTTAGAAAACTGGAACACCTGATGAAGAACCATAACAGAACAGCTAAACTATAAGAAATATGGAAATAGTGCCTTAACAAAAGTCGTTCAACCTGATGAGCATTTTCTACTGACGTATAAAAATTGAAGATCTGGAACATCTGATGAAAAGCTCCAAGAGACCAGCTACACTATAACATATATAGAAATGGCGCCTTAGCAAAAATCGTTCAATCTGATGAGCATTTTCTGCTGACGTATAAAAATTGAAGATCTGGAACATCTGATGAAAAGCTCCAAGAGACCAGCTACACTATAACATATATGGAAATGGCGCCTTAGCAAAAACCGTTCGACCTGATGAGCATTATCTGCTGACGTATAAACATTGAAGATCTGGAACATCTGATGAATAACTTCAAGAGAGCAGCTACACTATAACATATACGGAAATGGCGCCTTAGCAAAACTTGGTTAATCTGATGAGCATTTTCTGTAGACGTATAAAAATCGAAAATTGGAACACAGGAAACAGTTTGGAACACAAAAAGACTTTTCATATAAGCCAAAGTCACGCGGGCGAAGCCGCGGGCAACAGCTAGTACAACAATATAACAATAATACTTAATCACGATCCAACATCGTCAAATTTCGAGCTCAATTTTGAATATCACTTGATATTAAAGCGAAACGTAATATCGCTGTAACTTTAGGTCCCAACTTGAGGGATTATTATCTGATATGAAGCTGAAAATTCATTCTAAATCCGCTTGCATCTAACAAGGGAAATGTTTTAATGCAGTTTCCCTCATCACTGAGGAATGCTGACTATTACCACGTTATACGCATGTCCAGGCAAATCTACTAATATTAACAAATTCTGAAGTTTGGGTGAAATTGTAAGTATGTTTTGTACTCAACGCAAAATCTATGGACGGATTTTGATAATATTTGATACAAAATCAAAATTTCTTTGTTGAAATATGGCCAAAAGTCAATTTTTATTATTGGCCTTCAAAGAAGGCTCTTTTTCACGTCAAAAACTAATTATTTAATCATAATATATTATTTCTCAAAGCTACAGACTACTAGCATTTCGAAACGACCACTGCTGAGAAGAAATGCCGAAAGAAACTCATGAAACAGTCTTGGTCGCCTAACATGCCAGAGCTATTTATTAACTTTACACATACACTAGATTGTTTACAGTCAAAAATAAAATATAAGAAACAAATAAAATATAATAAAACATGTTATTTTGTGATCGAGTAACCACAATGAAATGGTTAAGAACAAAAAATAAAATTCGAATCAGAATCAAGCAGACTAGTTCGCCCTGGCAACACCCGTTCACGAGTTGACGCGAGGATCAGCCATCGCAAAGAATGCACTTAATAGAATGCACTTTTTTATGTCGAAAACTAATTATTTAATCATAGTGTACACGGAATCATAAATACCGGGAAAAGTATATTGAGTACTTTTTTTCTTGAAATTCCTACGGGAGCAAAGCCGCTGGGCGCTGCTCGAAAATACATCTCTACGGAACGCAATATATTTTTCTAGGAAGCAAAAATTCTCTTCTAACTTGTTAAAAATACTTTTAATTTCTTAAACGAGATATTTAATCCTCTTGATAGTAAAGTATAACAAGGTATCTATGTGTTACGTCCTTCAGGGAAATACAGGTACAGAGACAATAACTTTACTCTACGCCAGCTAAAATTCTTTCTTATTTATGAAACACCACTATCTGCTTTTATATAAATAAATAAATATATATATAAATATATACGGACAAATCACACAGATTGAGTTAGCCCCAAAGTAAGTTCGAGACTTGTGTTATGGGATACTAACTCAACGATACTATATCAAAGCTTAAAAGATTTTTTTGCGACTTCAAATTTGAGTTCTACTTTCTTTCCGTCAAGAAAGTTTCGTCACGCCGTCTGGAAATCGATGCCAAACTGTGCCTGGGGGCTTAGACAAAGTCACTAGTTAAAAACGAAAACGTTTAAACACCATGGCCACCACGTAATAAATTACATAACATATGGATGTTATGTAATTAATTAAGTTGTCGATCGACATCGTTATTGCAAGTTCGTAGTCAATGTCAGAATTCGTAACGAGAACGAAACGAAACCATAAAGTAACGAAATGTTTAATCGTACCTCGTAATCCTTACATACGTTTTGGCGTTCGCTTTCGCTTTGATGGTGGAAGAAAATTGTTTTCGTCATCTGGAAAGACTATGACGTATTTAGATATCGCGTCGTTACGAAGCATCACGATACCTAAATATGTCTAAGATCATGTCGGTTTTATTTATTTAATTTTAATTTTATTAAAGCAATGTAACTGACTGTGAGGCGCATGATGACTTGGATACTAATTATTATAGATACGTGTAGATACTTTTACTGCTTATTCAACTATGCTCATCTACGTTAGACTTTTTAAGGTGAATAAATGTGTTGTTGTAATATTTACTCAAGTGAATTTTAAAAGATATACCCAGTGCCGAGAAAAACTTGATTTAAGTTTTTAGTGTATTGTTGTAAATATATATTACCTATGTTGTTTTTATAGTTAAATAAATAAATAACTTTGCCTAGGCCCCCTGTTATCCCCAGACCTTGACTCACGAGTGGTCGTGTAACCTTGACTCCGTACTTGACACATAAGCACTGGCGTACTCTGCTGGCCATGAAAATAGCGGACGGCCCTCCTCCTCACTAAATGTAATCGCTAGAGCGAGGTCGGTAAATACATTTTAGGCTTAAGTATTCATAACGTAAATTAGCTCTACTAGTAAAATTAGGCTTTGTAGCAAGGTGAGATGAGCTACTGATTCTGTTAGACACTCATTTAACAAATGTATTGTATAGTGTATACTTATTTTTTAAACAATTTGGAGGGACCAATTTTGTTTCCAGCTTATTTTAATTTAGACTGTATATTCCTATGAATTAATTTACGTAACTTTTCCATAGACTTATTATTTAACTGACTTCGATCTTATTATATCTTATGTAAATAAATGAGAGTTTTTAAACCTAAAATTTCTTCGAGAGCCTCGCCCGCGTGAATTTTCCACGAATACAACGCTCTTCCCCGGGATGAAAGTTACCCCATCCTTCTCAGTACATCTAACAATGTGAATGCGAAATTTCTGGAAGATTAGGAGAACAAATAAACTCACCTTCGTCTTTATACAATAACTAGCCGCGGGCAAACCGCGGCTTCGTATGCGTGTATTTCCCACGGGAACAGTGCTTTTTCCCGGGATGAAAGGAAAGGTACCTATGTCCTTCTCCGTACTTCCAGCTATGTGTATGCGAAATTTCAGGAAGATTAGTTTAGTAGATAAAGCGTGAAGTGGTAACAAACAAACAAACTCACTTTCGCATTTATAAATTAGTTAGGAAGTTAAGATGACACAATAATTTCGTGGCCACACAAAATGTAGGTTGGCGACAAAGAGGGACATTCGCTTGCCACTACTAACCTAACCATACGTAAATAATTCCAAAACTCTCTTATAAAGATAACACATGAAAACGTTTATTTTAAACAGATTTTGGTGTATCGTATACATACATTCACATATTATCACGCCTTTTTCCCGTGGGGATAGGCAGAGACTTCCACTTGCTACGATCTTAACAGATCTCTCTCTCGCTTCCTCTACACTCATCACTTTCTTTATACATGCTCGCCGGGCCGGTTATGGGTGGTCCTAATATCTCTCTTTTTAAGGAAGTTTTTCAAAGCCAGAGTGAATAGGCTGCTTCTGGGTAAGCTCGCTTCATCGTAGACCTCATCTCTGTCCTCGGGCAAGATTGTGGTCAAGAGCAAACCCATATTTAATAAAAAAAAAAGTCCGCAATCTGGTCGAAGTCGTGTTTCGTATATTTTTTGCAAGTTTTTTTTTTATTAAAAATCTGATTGCGTTTGACCTCCATCTTGCCTGATGGGAAGTAAAGATGATATTTATCTAGGATGGTACACGCAAACTCAAAATATGCCTATTCACTCTTGCCAAAGCCAAAGCTAAAAATTTATGTAATTGGTTTGTTTCTGTCGTGATTATATATTTATTACAGTCTAATTTTCAAATAGGGTGAAGAGAGTTTTTTATCTATTAAAATGAACAAAAACTCATACATACACCATGAAACGCAGATAATTCCTAGATAAAACAAACATGAAACAATAGGAACATATAATAATCCACATAAACAAACAACATGCAGCGTGGATTATTTCATGTTTATTGTCGTTTATATATTGTATAGGTATGAAACATACAGCGTGGATTATTTTGTTGACGAACAGGGGTTTGAATCTGGTGTAACATAATATACTTGCAGCATACAGTATTCAAACATCTCGTTATACTAACCTGAAATCAGATAATCCAATATCTACGAGCTTGGACACGTCCTGAGGATCCAAAACAGACTTGCATCTGTAATCTCTACTGTGCAGATAGTGCTGATCTTTGTGATAAGTATGAACAAATACCTTACAACAGAATATAAGATGTTTTAATATTGTATAATTCGAAATGATCCTACCTACGGCGGAGGTAGGATCGTCATTATTCAATTTGCAAGTGAAAACTTTTGAGTTCAAATCAAGAGTTATTAATTTGATTAAAAATCAAGAATTTAATCCACACCCTAAAATAAAATTAAAATATATAATTCTTATAATCAACAATATTAACTTTGTACTGCCAATTACGAGAGTTGGCTGAAATATCATATTAGCTACAACATAGACAGATTAGAACGCCGCGCGACGCTATGCTGAGTACACTAGATATTACGCGCGACAACACCGCCATCACCACAGTTGACAGTACGCATTGCGCATAGCACGCCGATGCTTTGTCGCATTTGCTGCTCACGCAGGACACTGAGTGATACCTAATCTGCTAACGTCGTCGCCGGAAACCAAAGCCTTGATTATATAATTGTGGTCGGCGCCGGAGCATGACTATTCGACAATGTAACCGTGTGTTGAGGTGTGGGAACGTTTGCACAATTAGTTTCCTAGTCTATTGGATTATCTTCAGACCGATGCATTTAATTAGAATATGTTATCACACAATGATATAGCAATATCGTCTTTAAACAAAAAAAAATCTCTTACTACCTAATATATTTAAATTAGTATTAGTTACTAGACCTGACAATTTATTTTTATGCTTCTTTGAAATATCTCACATAAATAGAATCATCCGTGAAAGCAGAAAAAGCCTCCGGCTTTAAGTCCGCCAGTTACATGTTTTTGTAAAGAAGTTAAATAAATAAAATAATAAAATAAAAGAAGCACATCCATAACCAAAGTATTTTCTAAGATACAGCAAAAACAAAATTTGGAAGATACCAAAATGCCCCTAACTAAACGTACCGTACATTTATTTAACGTCACGCGTAGAAAATGGACCTACCCTAAAATATTTGAACTCGAATAAATTAGCTCTGGAGAATAGTGCTGAAAAGTCGCAAAATGTGTTTAATTATATGTATTTTATCATAAAATGCATATTTTTTTCAATTCTCAATAACTTGTCCGGTCCCCGATTATGTTGGATAAATAAAAATAGCGAAAATCGTCAGTAACACAAGTCTCCCAAGTCACAAGTACACACAAAACATCCTAAAAATTTATAAAAAAAATTATTTGATTTAGTAATCTTACGAAATATCAAGTGGTTTTAAAAGTTTAAATAATATTGTAACTTGTTACCTTGACAAGTTTATGACAATGTTTTATTTAATAAACAACTATACAGTTGTTGTTTAAATAAATTGAGTACCTAACGACCTGTCCGTCCATGATTGTAGGTGCAAACCAACGTGAATTCGTGTATCAATCAATATATCCGAGAATTGAAACGTATATTTTAAGTGCAACCACCGTCAATTGATTTCAAAAAAATATTATTTTGACGACCTCCGTGGCCCAACGGTCATCATGCCATACTGCCACACCGGAGGTCCCGGGTTCGATCCCCGGTCGAGTCAAGATGGAAAATGATCTTTTTCAGATTGACCCGGGTCTTGGATGTTTATCTATATATGTATTTGTTATAAAATATAGTATCGTTGAGTTAGTATCTGGAATGGCAACCGTGTAACTAGGTTGATTCCTTTTGTGCGGGATGTAGGACCTTGAGATATACCTAAGGCTTGGATAAGCATTCGGTTAAAACGGCCTATATGTGGATATATGAAGGGGTAGAAGTTTCAGCAATTCGGCAACTCGACAGGGGGCTTGATAATCGCTTACCTTGCTCGCTTGCTGATGATTTCTCCTGGTGATCACCAGATTTCTTCTGGACACATGTGGCTCCTTCGGAAGATACTGGTTCTGCGGCGAATTTCAAAACGGCGCGCGCGCGGGCCATAGAGACGCTGGACACACGCAATCTCAATGATGTACGGATCGAAACTGGAATGCAATCACTGTCGATGCTTCCGGGAGGGCGAGTCGATTCTATCTCGCTCCCTCATTTGCCCGCAAAGGGGACAGCGATATCAAGTTGTCTTGTCACCGAATCGGAGAGAAAAAAAAGGAAATTATAAAAAAATTAGAGGCTGAAGGCCTCAACATAGCTCCCCGCCTTGAAAGGTCCAGAGCTTTCAAATTAAAATATAGACAAGAAGCTAGGTGGATAGACTAGATAAGATAGATTAAGCTAGGAGGATAGATTGGAGGTAATAGCGGTCTGAGAATATCAGCGAATCGATATCTACGGTAGAAATTATGATTAAATAAGCGGTTTAATTAAATTGCGGTTGATTAAATTGCGGTTTGATTAAATTGCGGTTTGATTAAGTTGCGGTTTGATTATTGGGTAGGCAAAGGATACAGCTTTGTGACAGGACGCTTATATGTGCCTGACACAGTCTTGACTAAAGCCACACGAATTATACCATCCGATCCAGGAAACACCTCCTTTATGACACCCAATGGCCAAGTCAAGGGCGGTACGTTATCTTGACCCAAGAGAACGACAGTGCCTATCTCTATGGGACGATCGTGAGTGCACCATTTCTGACGGACTTGCAGCGTATGCAGGTATTCAATACGCCATTTTTTCCAATATGATAACACGAGTTGATCCAAAAGTTTTTTACGCTTTGTCAAATTCATACTTTCCTCTGTCAATTCAGAAGAAGGTAAATAAGTAATGGGACTGGACATTAAAAAATGAGCCGGCGTGAGAACGTCAGGATGCGGATCAGATGATAAAACACTAAGAGGCCGTGAGTTCAAAAGACATTCTATAGGCTGACGAAGCCAGGGCGGGCCGTTATAATATAAAGAATGTACAATTAACTCCGAAGGCAGCATGCCACATGAAAGACAATCGCTAGGATTCTCTTTCCCTGATACGTGATTAAAACAAGCGGCAGGTAAATTTTCCTGAATTTTTGCAATGCGGTTGCTAACAAATATAGACCACCTATGAGGGGCAGAATGGATCCACGAGAGCGCAATAGTGGAATCCGAAAACGCATAAGTACCGGCAATCGGAATGCGGGCAGAAAGCTTCTCTCTGACAACCTTAACAAGCTTAGACAGTAACAAAGCAGCAACGAGTTCTAATCGAGCTAGTGTTGTTACTTTAGCGGGGGAAACCTTGGATTTCGCACAAAGAAGGCGGACCGTTATGTTACCTTGAGTATCAGAAATGTGTAAATATACACAGCAACCATAGCCACTAAAGCTAGCATCACAAAAGGCCACAATGTTTACGACAGATTCTGCAAAAACTCCAACATGACGTGGGATTTTAAGAGCAGATAGTGCGGGAAAATCCCGTGCTAACGCAGTGAAGCGGTCTATGATTGGCTGCGGAGGTACCTCATCCCAATCTATCTTGGCTAACCAAAGTTCTTTAATAAGTATTTTAGCGTACAAAACGACTGGCGCTACAAGGCCAAGTACGTCGAATAAGCGAGCAATTAATGATAAAATGGTGCGTTTTGTACATTTACTGTCCACTGGGCTGGTTGTCAAAGAAAAAGTATCTTCAGCGGGCTCCCAGGTTAAACCAAGGATTTTAAAATTGTTAATATTGTTATCCATACTAGAAAAATTAACTGATAAGCGGTGAGACGCAGGGAGGGTCTCTAACAAAGCGGGTGAATTGCTGGCCCATTTGACAAGGTCGAAGGAACCTAATTTAAATAAATCAATTAAGTTGTGTGACAACTTTATAGCGGTTTGTTCATCAGGAACAGAATAAACATAATCATCCATATAAAACTGGGTTTCTACCAATTTGGATGCGTCCGGAAAGCGGTCGCTATGCTCACACGCCAGATGGCGTAGTGTGCGCATGGCTAAATAAGGACTAGACGCCAACCCAAAAGGCACGCGGTTGAAATTAAAGGTGCGAATAGGCTCATCCCTATTGAAGCGGAATAAAATTCGCAAGTATTCGCGGTGATGCGGATTAACACCGATTCTTAAAAACATCTGTTTAATATCTGCGGTCATAGCTATGGGAAACGTACGAAAATCAAGTAATAACAAAAATAAGTCGGCCTGTAAATTCGGTCCGACATGTAAAATGTCATTGAGTGACAACCCTGAGTGCGTCTTAGCGCTGGCGTCCAAAACCACACGAATACTATCTTTGTCGGGCCTAATGACCGCATGGTGCGGTATGTAATAGCCCTGTTCTGTTAATTCAGAATCAGGTACTTCCGATAAATAACCCTGAGATATATAGTCGGTGATGGTTTTATTATAATTTTCGCGTAGGGTTGGTACGTGCGCAAATTTACGCTCGAGGGCCAACAGGCGGCGGTGGGCTACTGCACGAGAATTGCCCAACTCAGAGGGGTTCCGCGAAAAAGGTAGGTCAACAAAATACCTACTGTCCTTAAACGTGACGGAAGAACAAAAAATGTCTTCGCACTCTTTTTCGGATGGACTAATAATCCGTGAAAATGGTAGGTACTTCCTCCAATTCAAAGAACTTCTGTAAACCCGACTCAATGTCAGTATTAGTCAGCGCGGTAAACGAGGAAGATTGAGAAAACGAGTCACAATGACCTGCCGCACCTCCCATCAGTACGTATCCGAAGCTAGTCAAGACAGCTGGGGGGGCGCGACCGACCGACTCAATCATATTACCTAAATAAATATATGGAAAAAGTTGCGCGCCGAGAATAATGTCAATATTTCCCGGCACATTCCAAGTTAAATCGGCTAGTGGTAATTTATTTATATATGACATGTCGTCATTTAATTCAATATAATTCGCGGGTAGCTTACCTGTGATGCAATCTACCACTAACGCATGAATATAATATTTATCTTCGGGATTAACGCGCGATTCTATTGTTACATGTATATAACCATGCACTAGCTGCGTGGACATTCCAACACCCTGTAACGATGAGTTATGTAGCTTAACTATAGGTAAGTTCAAACGCTTACAACAATTCAAAGTTATTAAATTATTCTGAGACGCACTATCTATCAAACACCTGACCACAATTTTGTCACGACCATTGTTGTCAGTCGTATACACTTGAGCCGTAGACAATAAAACATAATTTGAATTCCGCATTCCTGTGTTTAACGTCACAGAAGTTATATTTTCTACTGATGGCGAGGGCTGGGCGCGCGCAGACTGCGTGGCGTCTGCTCGATAACAAACCGGTTTGCCGTCGCCTGGCGCTGGGTCCGATTTGCTATTCTCAGAGAAATGCAACAATGAATGGTGCTGTTTTTTACAAAACTTGCATGTCGAATGCGACTTACATTTATTCAATGTGTGGGTTAGGCTTAAGCAGTTAATACAGGCACGCTTTGACTTAATAAAATCGAAACGAATTTGCGGTGTACTCATATTTTTAAATTGCTCACACCTAAACAATGGATGTTTTTCGCCTGCGCATATTGGGCAGGGCGTTTCTATTTCACACCGTGGCGCGCTATTTGATATGAAAGTTTTTGAAGTACTAGGGGGATTCGTCACTCGCGTTTCAAACCGCGAACAATTATTAGTATGTGATTTTTCGCGTGCCTTTATATGATCTTGTATAAAAGATATAAATTCTGTATAAGACGGCAATTCCTTCCCACTAATATGTGTTTCGAATAGCTGGGCTGTTTGAGAGTCAACCTTTCGTAGACCACAATGTAATAACATAAAATCCAATAATTTAGGTATCTTTAGCTGCTTGAGCGCTGCAATAGACGCCGAATATTTCTCAATAAAAGTGTTTAAGCTAGCGGTATTATTGACACAATTTTTAATGTCCAAAATGTTGTTTAAATAATGAATACCTAAAGTGCGATTATCTTGGTACTTCTTAACGAGAGAGTCCCAAATTGTATTATAAGTCTCTCCCGTGGGAACAATACCTGCAGTTAATTTTAAAGCACTGTGGGTAAGTTTGCCCATGAGATATTGGACACGCTGCGAGTCCGTCAGATCTGCGTTTTCGTGAATATTACTACGAAATATTTCGTAAAATATCGGCCAATTTTCAATTTTACCATCAAAGGAAGGTATCTGTATAGGTGGTAATTTTATAGGGCCTTTCTTAAGTGACACGCCAACGTTAGTCTTATCTCTGGCTAAAATTAGATTACGTTTGTATTTAATCGCTGAATATAATTCTTCGAACGAGTTTAAAGCCGCGTAATCAGGTGGGGTTTCTTTCAGTTCAAAGTTCAACTCATTAATATGTTCTATGATTACTTCAAATTTGTCATAAAGTTCGCTGATAGTCTCAGATTGGGCTAGAAATGGCTCATTCGAACGATAATCGTAATTGGAAATGCCTTTGCTTATATCGTATAAACGATTAATTCGTTCATAAATAGCTTCTTTTTTGGCAATGAGTTGTTTTAATTTGGCTTCGAGTTTGTTAGAAGCCATTATTGGAAATTACTATAAGAAAGTATATGGAAGGTGAATTAGCAAAATGCAATTAACAAGATGGCGGTTCGTGGCACTAACGCCGAGGCGAAAGTACATATAATATTAAAAGCTGGACAAATCCGCTCGTAAAGGACCAAATTATGGAATGGCAACCGTGTAACTAGGTTGATTCCTTTTGTGCGGGATGTAGGACCTTGAGATATACCTAAGGCTTGGATAAGCATTCGGTTAAAACGGCCTATATGTGGATATATGAAGGGGTAGAAGTTTCAGCAATTCGGCAACTCGACAGGGGGCTTGATAATCGCTTACCTTGCTCGCTTGCTGATGATTTCTCCTGGTGATCACCAGATTTCTTCTGGACACAAGTGGCTCCTTCGGAAGATACTGGTTCTGCGGCGAATTTCAAAACGGCGCGCGCGCGGGCCATAGAGGCGCTGGACACACGCAATCTCAATGATGTACGGATCGAAACTGGAATGCAATCACTGTCGATGCTTCCGGGAGGGCGAGTCGATTCTATCTCGCTCCCTCATTTGCCCGCAAAGGGGACAGCGATATCAAGTTGTCTTGTCACCGAATCGGAGAGAAAAAAAAGGAAATTATAAAAAAATTAGAGGCTGAAGGCCTCAACAGTATCCCATAACACAAGTCTCGAACTTACTTTGGGGCTAACTCAATCTGTGTGATTTGTCCGTATATATATATTTATATTATATATTATTTTCATTGCTACTAAATTTGTATTTTAGTAAAACATCAAACAATATTTCAATTTAATATTTTGATTAATTTGGGTACATTTGTTAATAAATATGGTTTTACGAAAACGAGGCAAAGAATCCGTGTTAAAACCTACAAAATGCTCCAATTTTAACAATTTAATTAAATTACTTTTACAATTACAATTAGTATACTAATCCATGTTATTCCCCGAGCAAACCCAGTACGTGACAATTGGTGGTAAGCTCGGTTTAGCGGAGTCTACATGCTTCTGCGTGCCCGTGCTATGTGTATTTCAATCTGACTCATGTATTGTAATATTCATCGACCACCACTTGCTTCCGGTGAAGGACATCATCGCGAGGAAACCTGCCTCTAGTTGATAATTATCAGCTAGTGTGTGAAATGGAGAAGGCAATGGCAAACCATTTCATTAAAATTGCCAAGATAGTTGTTGTGAGTGTTTCATCCGTATAATGACCACAACCCTCAGTCATGAGGAATACGACTAAAGAGAAAGAAGGATCTCCCACACCTCCTCCACACCATTCGCCTGTCATTTAAACAATAAATTAAAAATATATTCTAAAACCTATCGTGACTGTAAACGAGAATTAACGTCTGTACCGCAAGTCTCAAACTTTACGTCTGATCAATCATATAATCGCTTGAAATTGAGATAATCGCTTGCAATAACTTACTTTCTTTTCGTGGCAATTTTCTTGAGGCGATATAATATGCAAAATCCTTAACTATCACATCAATAATGAACCAAAATATCATATTAACAAACTATAAACACCAATTTCACCGTTTTTAATAAAAAATAGAGGCCGCAAAGATTTTATCGAGCATTCATAACCATATTTGTAAGTCTGTCCAATGTCAATTTAGGCATCTACGGTTATAGCTAACAATACAATCGACGAATTCTATCGGCCTCATATGAGCCGCCGATAACTGTAACCACAATTGCGATACAAGTAAATTCATAGTATTTTGATACTTTCACGTGTTTTGGATTAGTTTTTATTTCATTTTATTGTTTTCTTGATTATTTGACACTTATAACATTATCTTAATGCACATTTCCATGAAATTTTAACAAATTTTTAAATTACGATGTTAGTACTAGATGACAGCACTGATGAGCACTGTAAGTATTTCCTTAAATCGCCCCGCGCGGCATTCGATTATCTCCTTCCAACTGGCGGTTTGGGTTGCGACCAGCCAATTACAAGAGAGAATCTGTTCGCTCGCGCCGTTGCACAGTTAACCATACCGAATAATATTGTTCGCTAACTTAACTTTACCGGACTAGCAAGTTATACTGTTTTCGTTATGGTAAACATTGGATTCTAGTTAAAGATAGCTCTAACCACGTTTGGGACGAGAAAAGTTACCATTCTAAAAATGTTTGCCAATTATGGGGAAATGGGGAAATTACCCTAAGCGATTTTATGAGTGCAATATTGTACCTCTGTTTTTATTATTACCTAACAATATTATTTAATTTAACTTTGCTATAATTAGTGTTGGTTTAATTTTAATGCTGATTTATTTTTTAAAAAAACGGGCGTATTAGTTTTAGTTTCTTTTTCTTGGTAATACTTACGGTGAATAGTAAAAGTTTTAAAAAGTGTTGGTTTAATTTTTATGCTCATTTATTTAAAAAAAACGGCCGTATTAGTTTTAGTTTCTTTTTCTTGGTAATAATACGGTGAATACTAGAAGTTTAAAAAAAATCACAAATACTGATGGTATTTTATTATGGACATAGGCTTTATATTATTCCGTCCGTACAATAAAATTTTACATAGGTAGTAATGGAATTTGCAAATTACCTGCGAAAAAAGTTTTATGTTACAACAACTTAAGTTTTTCTTAGGGTAGGCAAATGGTGTTCTCTGATGACTCTTTATGAACGCTGTGCAATGAAACCATGCTTACTGCAAAAGTGCATGCATGTACTTTGTCCGATTTAAATGTACCTAAATCATAGAGATGAAGAATCAATAAAAAAACAAATATTATTTCAATGCATCGTTTGTTATTAAAATCAAATCGAACAAATCGGTGCATTGATATAAAAGAACGACTTCTATTCTAATATATCAACGTCTTAAATCTGAGTGAGTGACATAGACTAAGTAAACAAGCTAATTATTATTAAAAAATAAAAACACGATCGACAACTCACATAGCCTATGTCACTCGGAGAAATGCGAGGAATATGTTTAGCTGTTCAGGACTTATGGTGGAATAAAGAAACTTACATACATACATACTTATACGTGAACCCTGAAAACATAACACTCCTGTTTTGGTCAGTCGTGTAAAAAGAATAGACCCGGCATAACAATCTATATACAAACAGTAGTTATGCGGTCGGTCGCCATGTTTTGTCACTATTATTAGTACGCGCAGGCGGCCATCTTTGTGCCAAATTCTTTGTTAGCGCCGGCTTTATATGTGCACGATTTTTTGTAGGTATGTCATCATGCATATCTTTTCTTTTTCTTTCGTCTGATGTGCAGAGCAACTACGCTCTGCTACCAGAAAATGTGCAGAGCAACTACGGTCTGCTGCCAGAAAATGTGGCAGAGAGAATCCGGACAAACGAAGCGGCGGGAAGAATTCTGTACCGGAACTTCACCGGGAAAAAACCACCGGTAAAAATAAGTACCGGGAAAAAATCTCCACGCGGCACCACGTTTGCCCGACTAAAACCTAACTAACTTAACGCAGTCTGCTACCACCGTAGCTTATGAAGGGAGCTACAGGGCCCTATATGATAACCTAACCTATAAATTAATTACAATGGAAAACCACTTACCAAGCTAAATCTTCTTTCTCTTCGGATCCAAACTTGAGTGTCTTCGGGAAGGGGGAATTCCTAATCACCCTACCTAACCCATGAGATCTCAATTCCCCAGAACACATAAATAGATTTCTTCCCGAAATCGGCTCGGCAACAGATAGATGTGAGCGAGCAGCCACGCGTCACATCCCACAGGAGAAAGTCACAATGACGGGCACACAAACACAAAGTTCAATAGTTATTTAACAAACAGGAAATTCACCAATACAACTCAAGATAATTAGCAATCAAAGAACGCGGGACCTCTCGCGTATTAAAAATCAAACCGATATCGCATAGGACAATGGCGACCGTCCGCGAGCCATCTTGCACGCGAGCAATGTGAGAACCCCAAAACGCCTGGCGGCGATAACAGGAAACGCCTGCGTTTAGTTTTACCCAATATATTACAAACATCCCCCCGTCCCGGTCTGAGAAGCAGACCGCTAGCTTACTCTACGGGAAGGCGGGCGAGAGAGGTCACACCTCTCCTTAAAATCGAACCGTCGACCAACACCTCAGCCACACGCGGAGTGCCATCTCCGCCAAGAATCAAACGTAATATGCGAGCTCGTCGCCAAAGCAATGAGGGCAAATTTGCCTCTTTTAACAATACTAAATCACCCTCCCTGGGAGGCTCAGTCCTGTCTGTCCACTTCACTCTTTGCTGCAGCAAATGCAAAGATTCAAGCGACCAGCGACGCCAAAAGTCCTGGCTCATTTGCTGCAACATTTGAAAACGCGACAACCGATATACGCGTTCATCCTTCCACGGGTATTCGGGCAGGGCATTCAACGGCCCTCCCACAAAAAATGACCAGGGGTGAGAGCTTCCAAGTCATTTGGATCTGGAGATAGCGGACAGAGAGGACGAGAGTTGAGGACCGCCTCAACTTTACAAAACACTGTGGCCAGCTCTTCAAAAGTTAGAGCCGTTTCTCCGATAATGCGGCGGAGGTGGGTCTTTGCGGATTTCACAGCCGCTTCAAAAATCCCTCCCCAATGGGGGCAACTTGGGGGACTAAACTTCCAGGTTATTCCCCTTTGGGCAGCAATTTGACTTAAACTAGTACAATTTTTATCAATAAACACAGAAACATCCTTAAGATAATTTACAGTTCCTTTATAGTTTGTGCCATTGTCAGACCTAATAAGGGAAGGTAGACCTCGACGCGAAACAAAGCGATCCAACGCGGCGACGAAGGCCTCCGTAGTCAGAGCCGATACCACCTCCAAATGGACAGCCTTGGTGGCCAAACAAACAAATACACACAAATAGCCCTTCACAATACGGGCATTACGAAAGGGAGAAGCCTTGATCGAAAAGGGACCGGCAAAATCGGTTCCAACGCCGTCAAACGGTCTCGAAGGTCGGATTCGATCAGCGGGCAAATCACCCATCTGTGGTTGCATCGTGGATGCCTTCAACCTATAACATGCAATACATCGAAACAGGACACTACGGATTGCTCTTCGGGCAGACAAAATCCAAAACTCGCGTTGCAAAATAGCCAACAAAGCATTGCACCCAGCATGGGCGTTACGAATGTGTCGATCAGATGCCAAAAGCTGCACCAAGGGTCCGCCCTTGGGCAACAACAGAGGATGGCGAGTCTCATATGGAAGATCCGCCTTCCGGAGCCTGCCTCCAACCCGAAGAAGCCCATCCGAGTCGATGTACGGGTTCAAACGAGCGACCGCGCCCTTCAACTTAGCGCGTCCGTCGCGCAAAATACGAAGCTCTGACTCAAACCGTCCGGTCTGCACGACACGGACCCAATGCAACAATGCGCTCCGGCGCTCTTCTGCACCTGCAATCGGCTCCAACCGCTTTGCCTGTGGGTTTCTACAATTATGTATGAAACGCTTAATCCAACTGGTAACACCCAGAAGCTTATCCAAACTGCTATACCGAGCAAGTAGCCAATCCGGCTCCGACGTCGTCTCAGCGACTACAGCATGTACACGGAGCCCAGTCAAACTCAAAGAAGTAACATCTGTCTGACAGACAGGCCAAGATGTTTCTGATCCCATCAGCCACTCTGGACCCCACCAGAGCGGGTGTGACACCAATTCTGGTGCCGTACAACCTCGGGAGGCACAGTCCGCTGGGTTAAGCTCTCCCGGCACATGTCTCCATGTTATATCAATTCCGATATTCTGGATTTGGGAAACCCTGTTTCCAACAAAAACCTCCAAGGTATGTGGGGCCGCGCGCAACCACGCAAGCGCGACCTGGCTATCCGACCAGGCGAAGATGTCCCGTATCTCGACCGTGGCCGCCAGCTCACTGGCAACGTGATGCAACAATTTAGAAAGAAGGTGAGCTCCACTCAACTCAAGCTTGGGAATAGTCAGCCTAGTCCTGATGGGGGCGACCTTGCTCTTCCCTAACAAAAGCGAGACATTGACCCGGCCATCGGCGTCAACTGTCCGCATATAGACTGACGCGGCGTAGCCTCGCTCCGACGCGTCACAAAAGCCATGCAGGCTGGCTCGATATTTCCCGGGGGCAATATTCGACGAGGCAAGGCAATCCGATTGACTTCCTTAATCGATGAAAACAACTCGAGCCAATCATCCAATGGAGAGCCAAACAGCGGCTCGTCCCACGAGACGCCCAAAGTCCAAAGTCTCTGAAGAAGACACTTCGCAGAGAATATTACTGGACTGATCCAACCGCTTGGATCAAACATACGAGCTATTACGGACAACACCGTTCTCTTAGTCCAGACTTTTGGTATTTCCAAGTCCACTTGGAATGTAAAAATATCGGTTAGCGGCTGGTACTGCATGCCCAGCACCGCTATCCTGTTGGGATCATCCACATCCTCAAACAGGTGAGGGTTCTGTTGGTGATCCTCCGGGATCCCTTCTAGAACTTTAGGCTCATTAGACAACCACTTACGTAGCTCGTAGCCACCTGTCTTCAATATTTCAATCAATTCATCCCGCAGTAGGAGGGCCTCCTCAATACTTTGGGCTCCGGTGCACACGTCATCAACATACAAGTCACGTGACAGCACGGAAGCCCCACGGGGAAAGCGGATCCGTTCCCGCTCTGCCAATTCAAGCAATGATCTGATGGCGATATAGGGACTAGATTTCAAACCATACGTGTTTGTGTTGAGTTCATACACCGTCACAGGATCCTCAGGGCGCTCACGCCAGAGTATCAACTGGAATCGCCTGTCCTCAGGATGTATGACTGTCTGGCGGAACATCATCCGGATGTCCGCACCAAAAACCACTTGATGTCTTCTAAAGTTCAAGATGATGTCAATTATGTCCCTATGCAATTTGGGACCTGAATGCAAACATAGATTCAACGAAACCCCGTTCGAAGTGGGTGCGGACCCATCGAAGACGGTCCTCAATTTGCCTGTTGAGGCCTTCACCACCGCGTGGTGGGGCAAAAAATAATGCTCAGTTGAGCTCCAATCAACTCGAGCCGGAGACATGTGACCCAAATCCTCGTACTCGCGCATAAATTCAATATATTTATCGCGAAGTACGTGGTCACGCTGCATGCGTCGTTCCATGGACAGCAGTCGTTTCTCCGCAAGCGCCCTACTTTGCCCTAGGCTAGGACGAGAGGCAACAAAGGGTAACCTAGTTACAAACCGACCGGAGGGCAACCTCTCCGTGGTCGATCGAAAAAGGGCTTCGCACTCAGCGTGTTCCGGATCCATCCTGGAACTCATAGGTGGCTCCTCCACCTCCCAAAACCTTTGCATGGTCTTGGCCAAGGACGCAGATGCGACAACCGGTGGCTCCTCCACGGTGCTATTATCAAACACAGGGCCCATCAGGGCAAAACCAAAAATCGTAGACACTGCCATCAGTGAAGACGAACCCAGAGCCTTCTGTGTACCCAACAAAATCCAACCCAATACGTCCGAGCCCAGGAGCAAGTCCACTGGGCCGGGATGAAAGACAAAGGGGTCGGCCAAATCCAGACCCGAAACCAAAGACAACACACCCGGCGGTATGTCTGTCGAGGGGTGCCAACCCGCAATGGTATCCATTACCATAGCCGAAGTCGTGATCCTCATTGTGGAGGACTTCAGAGAAGAAAAGGTGACAAGTGTCTGGCCCGTCAGACACTTCACTTGTATGCCACCAACTCCAAGAAGTGGCACAGGCGAGTCTTCCACGACTAAACCTAACTGGCGTGCCACTCGAGTGGTAACCAAACTGCTTTGAGCCCCTGAGTCCAACAGAGCTCTCAAATTAATGGCTTCCCCCCCACGACCCCATACGCGGACCACCGCGGTAGGGAGCAGAACCGTCCGCGGCTCTGTCCCAGCAAGGGAGCAAGCTAGTTACGGGCTCCCCACTCTCTCCAAACCAGGGGGGCGCCACTGACCCGGATAATATGTCGGGCGAGTGCACATCCCCATCTGAGGGGGGGCATAACCCGCGGCCCGGCCATACCTATGGTACGGCGGGTGGTACTCCAGCCGTGGGTACTCGTGCAGCGGTGGAGAAAACCGCTGCGGCTGCATGTGTTGGGCATTGGTAACCCGCGTGGAGGGGGTGTCCCCACTCTCACGTCCGATCTAGGGCCCCCGCCCATGGGGGCCCTATCCGGGGCCTGGCCAGCCACATACTGGCCACGACCTTGGGGCGCGTGGTCCCGGTCCGCCAAGACCCGCGCCGGTACGCGACCCCCCTCCCGAGGGGGGTGCGACGAGCGAAGCCGCGTCCTCCGTCCGATGGTGGAGGGCTTCGCGCAGGAGCGCCCCCGCCCATAGGGGACCCCTGCCTCAACAACCGGGGGCCATCCCCGTTCCGGTTCATGCAGAGCATCACGTGGTGCAGCCCACGGCATGCACTGCATGGTATGGCTCTGGGACAGTCACGTGCATAGTGACTGCCCAAACAGTAAAAGCAAAGTTCATGCCGCCTTGCCATGCGGCGCCGATCTTGTACTGGCAGTCTCTGCCAGTCCCTGCATTGCAGCAGGCTGTGGCCCATCCGGCCACATTGCAGGCAGTCCGCGTCCCCCGCGACTGCTGCCGTGTGTGCAACCCGCACACCAGCTCCACGCGGTGGCGGTTGCCGTCCCTGTTGGGGCCTACGTTCAGGCGCTCTGGATGGCGCTGAGTCCGTCATGGTATTCTCAGCCGCCCGTGCCTCAAACTCCAAAAACTTCACCAAGTCAGTGAATGTTGGTAGGGTGGTGCTATCCCGTTCCGCATTCTCGCGCTCAAATCGCGAGCGGATGTCATTGGGCAATTTGCCCAATACAATGTGCACCAACAAAAAAGACCATTGGTCCACCGGCAGCCCCAGTGTGCGGAGCGCGTTACAGGCCACTGTAACGGGCGTGAGCAACTGCAGGCGCAACTGTGCCCTGTTGGCCACCTTGGGCAGGGCCATCAACTGTGCGGCGTGCGCATCCGCTAACAAACGTAAATTTTGGTAGCGGGAGTTCAATAACTCCCAAGCCGTGTCGTACTGGTCGTCCTCCACCCGGAGGTGCTGGATGAGCGACCGCGCTTCACCCTCAAGAGTGGAGAGGAGGTAGGCCATCTTCTGGGCCTTCGACAAATCCTGTCGTGCTACGACCAGGGACTCAAACATATTTTTATATGCCACCCACTCCTCCATCCTACCCCCAAAGTGGGACAGCTGAAGGGTGGGGAGCCGACCAGTAACCGCTGGTCCTTCCTGTCTAACAGGTGTGCGAGGGGCTGGTCCGCCAGCCTGTCTCGCCCTTATTGCGGCCGCCGCCTCCACGATGTCATCGTGCAGACTCAGGATCTGGTCCAGGTCCGCCACGTGACCTGCGTAGACCTCCGGGGTAAGGTCGGCTTCGGTAAGCGCCGCCATGGCCGCTTCCGCGTTGTTCAATCGTGAGCGGAGCTGATCCGCTCTTTCCAGTATAGCGGCCTCCCTGTCCTTCCGGAACAGGAGTCCACCGGCCGTCACAAACCATCTCAATTCGTTGGCGAGTGTCGCCTTAGCATTGGGGACCTTCGCCATCGCGTCAAGTCACAAACAAAAAATAACAAAAGGTAAATAAAAAACAACAAAATCAAACAACTACACGAAGAACCGCGGTAGGTATGAGGATGGCACAAACCCGGAACGCACGGTACAAACCGCAAACAAATACAAAAAAGGTTACAAATATTCTTATACAAACAAACTAAGAAAAATCTAATAATTTTTACAAACAATTAATTATTTTTTTACAAACGAACAAATAGAGGGTAGATAAACTACGCTCTGCTACCAGAAAATGTGCAGAGCAACTACGCTCTGCTACCAGAAAATGTGCAGAGCAACTACGGTCTGCTGCCAGAAAATGTGGCAGAGAGAATCCGGACAAACGAAGCGGCGGGAAGAATTCTGTACCGGAACTTCACCGGGAAAAAACCACCGGTAAAAATAAGTACCGGGAAAAAATCTCCACGCGGCACCACGTTTGCCCGACTAAAACCTAACTAACTTAACGCAGTCTGCTACCACCGTAGCTTATGAAGGGAGCTACAGGGCCCTATATGATAACCTAACCTATAAATTAATTACAATGGAAAACCACTTACCAAGCTAAATCTTCTTTCTCTTCGGATCCAAACTTGAGTGTCTTCGGGAAGGGGGAATTCCTAATCACCCTACCTAACCCATGAGATCTCAATTCCCCAGAACACATAAATAGATTTCTTCCCGAAATCGGCTCGGCAACAGATAGATGTGAGCGAGCAGCCACGCGTCACATCCCACAGGAGAAAGTCACAATGACGGGCACACAAACACAAAGTTCAATAGTTATTTTTGTTAATGTTTGGGTGCAGGTAGGGAGCCTCCACGAGTGATGATCAGTCGACATCCGGCGCACCTGGATAGCTAGTGCTCGGTAACGCAGAGCCTAGTGAACCAATCCCTACACCACGATGATCCCCAACGATCAACTCCCAAAAGAGCCACCAAAGTCTAGCCCTTTGTTGAGATCAGCACTATCAGTGGTGTCGATTAACATAGAGGGCTTTTCCAATGATAAAGCCTCAATATTATCGGAACTCTGTCGCAGTACACAATGCGATCTTATATGTGTACAGGAGACCCACCGCGACCACGACGCGATCAGGCCTGAAATACCAGGTATGACACTTGTAGCTGAAATCCCTCACGCTAAATATGGTAGTGCTATCTTCTCCAAACCATCCATCCGTATACTATCTTCTAGCTGCCACTCCGATAATTCTATTGAAATAATTACAGTCAGTTTAGGAAACAGCACTCTAACTTCTGTTTACAAACCCCAGGACAACCATTCCATTTCAAAAACCCGATAATTTTGAGAGCAGCAGTACAAAAATTGTCATCGGTGATTTCAATAGCCATAATACTACATGGGGTTACAAAGAAACAAATCACGATGGCCGAAAAGTTGAGGATTGGGCAGAAGCCTCTGGGCTCTCCTTAATACATGACCCAAAACTCCCATCCTCCTTTAATAGCGGACGCTGGAAACGTGGATACAACCCCGATCTTATATTTGTAAGCTCTACCATAAGCGCACAATGCAGAAAGTCCATTGCCAAACCAATCCCCAGGACCCAACACAGACCAATTCTATTGGAAATAACATCCTTGGTTAAACCTTTAGAGGTACCGTTTCGAAGACGCTTTAACTATAAGAAAGCTAACTGGGAAAAATTTAGGCAGCTAATTGACGAATCATTACGAAATATTGACCCTACCCTCAAAATTACGATGAATTTGTAAATCTGGTTTCTAAAGTCTCACGTCAATGCATTCCTAGAGGTTGCCGTTCCTCCTACATACCTGGTCTAACACCTGAGTCATCACAATTAATGACACGATATGAATCACTTTATAATAACGATCCTTTTTCGGACGAAACGCTGGCGACTGGCGAAGATCTCCTGTCACAAATTTCCCAGAGCCGACGAGAGCAGTGGATTCAGACAGTTTCTACAATAAATTTCACGCACAATAGCAAAAAAGCCTGGTCGACAGTCCGGAAACTAACAACTGAACCTCCTCCCCCAACTCAACCAAGCCAGGTTACAGCAGATAAAATCGCTCACCAACTAATTCTAAATGGCAAATCACACAATCGTACAAGACGTCCTGTTACTAGACCTGAAGAAGAAACAGCCACCAATAATACCATAAGCAAAGAGCTGACCCATGAGGAAATAACAAATGCAATTCACTCCCTGAAATCAGGGAAAGCATCTGGTATGGATAATATTTCTGTGGAACAGCTAAAAAACCTGAGTCCCACCGCTGTTTCTTGGCTTCTCGAAATGTTTAACAACATCCTTCTGTCTGCAGTTATCCCTCGACTGTGGAGGAAAACCAAAATTATTGCCATCCCAAAACCTGGCAAGCCCCTTGATGACCCAAAAAGCTTCCGCCCAATCTCTTTGCTGTGTCATACCTTTAAGCTGTTTGAGAGACTGCTCTTAGACCGCCTATCTTCAGTCATAGAGCCTAGACTTATTCCAGAGCAAGCAGGGTTTAGACCCGGTAAATCCTGCTCCAGTCAAACTCTGAAGCTCACTCAACACATCGAGGATGGTTTTGAGAAGGGCCTTTTGACTGGAGTAGTGTTTGTAGACCTGTCCGCGGCTTATGATACAGTAAACCTAAAAAGATTACTCGGAAAAGTGCGAGTTATGACGGGGGATAGCCAATTTATAAAAGTTCTTAGCGAACTACTTCACAATCGGAGGTTTCGGGTTCATCTCTTAGCTGACCAAAGCAGATGGCGGTTACAGCGAAATGGCCTCCCACAGGGAAGTGTTTTAGCCCCGATGTTATTTAATCTATACACCAACGACCAGCCCATTTCCGAAAATAATACAACAAGCTTTATCTACGCAGATGACTTAGCCCTGGGAACCCAGTCCACAAATTTCGAGGAGGTGGAAGCAAATCTATCTTCGGCTCTCAGTAAATTGGACAGTTATTATAACGAGAACAGTCTCAGGCCCAACCCATCAAAAACCGAATCATGCGTGTTTCACCTCCGTAATCACTCCTCAGCTCGTACGCTTAATATAGAGTGGAGAGGAGTCCCCATAAAACATAATAGCCACCCAAAATACCTAGGTATAACTCTGGACCGATCTCTCACCTATAGACAAAACTGTCAAAACACCAGACAGAAAGTTTGTAGCCGAAACAATCTTCTCCGCCGTCTAACAACATCGAGATGGGGTGCGGCTCCAGATGTCCTACGTACTACGGGAATGGCTTTATGCTTCTCAGCGGGCGAATACGCGTGCCAGGTGTGGGGCAGATCCTCGCATGCCCGACAGGTGGACGTAGCTCTCAATGAGACCTGCCGGATAATAACTGGATGTTTGAAGCCGACCCCGACAGAGATGCTGTATCCACTTGCTGGTATAGCGCCTCCTAGTGTCCGCAGAGAGGTAATTGGTGCCACCGAACGTAAGTCCCAGCTGCAAGACTGTAGACACCCTCTGCATAACCACTGTTCTGTCCCTCAAAGGTTAAAAAGCCGCAATAGTTTTATGAGAAGTGTTGGAGCCCTTGACTGTGGTGTAAAGGAGGCTAGATCCACACTTTGGGAGAGAGACCACGCTGTAGCCAACTTTGTCACCCCGCGAGAGGAACTACCCTCTGGCCATGACCTGCCTTGGCCTACCTGGAAGACGCTTAATAGGCTGCGAACCCAAGTGGGCCGGTGTAAAGACAGCCTGGCTAGGTGGGGGTTTATACTTAACTCACAAAATGTATGCGAGTGTGGTGTCTCTCCCCAAACAATGGAGCATTTGTTGACCTGCCCCCTGTGCCCTAACACCTGCACTCGGGATGACCTGATGGCCGCCACCGATAAGGCCGTAAAAGTGGCGGAACACTTATCGGGAGCAATTTGATTTGATCGTTGGAATGGCATCGACACGCTAAGAAGAATAGTTATTTAACAAACAGGAAATTCACCAATACAACTCAAGATAATTAGCAATCAAAGAACGCGGGACCTCTCGCGTATTAAAAATCAAACCGATATCGCATAGGACAATGGCGACCGTCCGCGAGCCATCTTGCACGCGAGCAATGTGAGAACCCCAAAACGCCTGGCGGCGATAACAGGAAACGCCTGCGTTTAGTTTTACCCAATATATTACAAACATCTGAGGTGAATGAGCATTAAGTTCTCGTATTTTCTTTTTACTATTATATTTGACAGTAGGTACTTACTACATTTTGCTATATAAATAAAGACGCAAAAATTCTATTTTTCGTTACGTCGATTTCAGAACATAGTTTAGTAAAATAATTTTCAATTACTGGCAACATTAGGACAAATGACACTTCTTGTCACTATAAATAATATTGCTATCGTTTATCGCTAGAGCTATTGTATATCGGTTAAAATAAGATCCCGACTTGCATTTTGCGCTAAAGTAAGGTCATTGGCGTTTCACCAACGAAATCTAAGTAAAATCAAGTGTATATTTGTAGAGACTTCACTGCTGGTTACAGAAGCTAACTTACGACGAAACAGAAGCACTACTTATTCCATTAAAATAAATAAATAAATATAATAAATAAGTAAATACATACACAATATCTGATACTTGCTAGACACTAATTACACTTCACATACACTACATCATTAAGATTAAAACTTTCTAAATTACTTGTACTTTTGTTATGCATTTATTTAGTTTTTATTCTTTACTGTGATATGTCATGTTACGAAAGAGCGAGACTCACCAGACACAGGTTGTATAAAACTTAATTGGTGAGCCCCTGCAACCTATGTATTATGCATTAAGTTTAAAGAATAAAGAATTTTTGAATTTTGAATTTTGAATGTAACGTTAGAGAAATACACCAGTGTAGGAGGAGAACCGAGCGTATGCTCGGTATATCGGCGTATGCGTACTGTATAGTACGCAACCTGTAATGATACAATCTATAATATTTAGATACGATTTGAATTTGAACGCGGAGTAAATTAAATGCTCAAAATTGGATCTGGAAACGTTGCAGAGGAATGCCGGTGTGGGAGCACCTTTAGAGATGGTGGTGGATCCATCGGGGCTCAGTTTATGTAGCATAGCTATTATCACATTGGATTTAATCAGTTAATCAATAACACTAGTTTACACAATTTGTGTACCCTCAAAGCTACTAGGTTTATTTGATAGATCTATATATGTGGAATATAGGCCTGATTATAAATTTCCACCATCACGTAAGATTTGCGAAAAAAAATGTGTCAAAAATTCAAAAAAATATTTTTCTGTAATATTTTGAGACAGTATTAAATCCCACCAAAAACATTCTGTAAAAAATTAGCCAAGTCTCGATGGAGCTGTTTGTTTATCTCTAAAAAGTAATGAAATCTAGACAAAGTCGTTCCAAGTCTAAGTTTCCTTACTGCGATTTCTTTATTATTATATTTAATGTTGTGTGACTTTGCCGTTGAAGGGTACACAAGGGTACAAAACCAAAAGGTGCTCCATGACACCATTGTATTAATCTGTCGCCAGAACGGCTACCCATTGACGATGGAAAATTGCCACTTGGAAAACATTGATTCAATAACCAGTCAATTGTAGGCTTGATAAAGCTACTAATATATAAAGAATGTTCAACGGCCAAGTCATACAACATTAAATATAATAATAAAGAAATCGCAGTAAGGAACCTTAGACTTGGAACGACTTTGTCTAGATTTCATTACTTTTTAGAGATAAACAAACAGCTCCATCGAGACTTGGCTAATTTTTTACAGAATGTTTTTGGTGGGATTTCACTTCTTTTTGTAGAAACGTGGACATATTGATTTATTTTATTAAATTTTCTTATTTGACTCAGTTTTTTTCTTTTTAGGAGTAGTTTTATTATTATTACAAATCTTTCTTTTCTTTTTTTCCGGTTCTGATTCTTGTACAGTAAGCAATAGTTTTTCGTATTCCCCATTCGCGTTCATTTAATCTTTTAGACGGTTTAGACCGTTTAATTTCTGTAAGATCGGCGCGGTATTTACGCCTAAGCCGGTTGTATTCGGTGATCGCTGAAGCTTGAGCTTTTATACTCTTGAAGTCAACATTTATGAGATGAACCATACCATACCCATGAAGATTGGTTACTAGAATTTTAGACCATAGAGCTAGCAAAAAAATGTTTAATTGTTTTTTTTTCCTATGTCTATGTTTTAGAAATTTATTCCACAGAATATTGCATGGAAGTAGTAAGTACTTTGTTGTACAAAGTACTTATTACTTTCATGGAATATTGTAAAGAATAACTGAAAATTAGCTCGATTCCAAGGAAAAAATAAGAACTTCATCGAAGATTTATTTTTCCCATGCAATAATACAGCCAGTATTCTTAAAACCAGAGACCAAATAAATTAAAAAAAATGGTTATTGTCTGTCATTCTTGGCCTATCATGAGCAGGGTTTCCAACTTGTGGTTTACCCCAAAACAAAAGTAAATAATATTTCGTTTGTTAATTTGATATGTAGGGATTTTTTTATTTGACACTTGATCAGTGTTATCAAATTGAGGGTTTTAGCCCTAAATTAAGGGTCAAAATATACTTGATGAGTATTTTTTATTCATTCCTCAGCACTTTGACAATTTAAATGTAACAATATCATTTATACCACCATAATCATTACCAATTTTCGACATAATTGGGGCCTCATGCAAGTTGATAACCTTATTTTCATCATCAAGCATTAGGAGGCATAATATTTTCAATTTTTCATACTGAAGTTAGGGTAATTTTTGAAGAAGCGGGCAACTCTTAAAAGCAAAATGAAAACAGACAACAACGAAAAATTTGTCTTTTAAGTACAATCGAAATATAACTTGGTACAATATCCCGATGAATATGTACGATTATAACATATTATAGAGGTAACGCGTATGGCAAATACTTGGCATTTTCTGGCCAGAGATCATCTCTAAGCGTGAGCTCTGGGAAATGTGCAACGCTTTAAATCGGCCACACGCTTCGAAGAGACCCATATACTAGGCAAGCTCTCGAGTGGATACCACAGGACAAGAGAAAAGTTGGTCGACACAAGCAAACCTGGCGGCGGCGTACCGTTGCAGCGGAAAGGCAGTCTTTCTCTCTCTCCTGGTCGGAAGCAAAGTGCATTGTCCAGGACAGAATCCGATGGAGAAGCACTAAAACTAATACTTAGATGAAGAAGCACTAAAAATAAAAATGTAAATATTATGGTAGTAATAAAACTAATAAAAATGTAATTACTCTTATATTATGATTAAGCAGAAGGGGAGACATTCGCTCAAAAGTGGGACGCTATAGGCTAGATTATATAAGAAGATGTGTCCCTCTACGCTGGACTTTTGCAATGACAGTCGATTTTTTTATGTAGCAATAGAAGGGGGCGTTGCCATAGAGATATGGTAATCTCTAATACAGCTGAGACCAGCTGAGGGTTCTTCATGAGATACTTCAGACCTTCGATTTTTGACATCAAATGAAGCGGCCCACCAAGTTGAATATTTTTTGTAAAGGCGGTATGTCGATCTCTAATAGTTTGGTTGGGCTCTTGTGTTTTCTAATCAGGGTCACCAGGTACTCCGGATCTTCGATTATCCTAGTTTTTATAGTTTTCCCTTTATGTGGCCATTAAAACCTAACTCTGTACCAAATTTCAGCTCTCTGAGTTGATGGGAAGTACTAGTTCTATTTTGATGATCATGAGTGAGTGAGTGAGTGTCGAAAATGCGAAACTTTGCTTTCGCTTAACTTCGGAACTAAATGACCTTCAGACTTGAAATTTTGGATTTTAAGTATGTGATTATAGCTTACTGGATGACGAAAATTTCTTAGTTCTGGTCTTATCCAGAGGTTCTCAAATAGGGGCCTGAAAATGCGGCGAAATGGTTCCAGTAAAGGATGGTACGGCAGTGTTTGCTTCGCGCTCGACTTGGCGGGGGCACTGCCGTGCCTCCTGATTAAGTAGTTCTAAAATTTTTTTAACATGTTTTATAGCTGTAAATATTATAACACTCTTCAATAATATAAAGCAATTCAATTTTAAATTTTACAATTTTTGTTTCCTGCAAAAACATTTTTTGAAAGTTGTGTTATTTTCTCCATACAAGGACTATAACCATAAAATGTATGGAGAAATTAACACAACTTTCAAAAAAAGTTTTTCCAGGAAATAAAAATTGTAAAATTTAAAATTGAATTGCTTTATATTATTGAAGAGTGTTATAATAATTACAGCTATAAAACATGTAATTTTTTTTAGAATTACTTATTTTAATACTGTCGCAAAATATTAGCGAAAAATAAAATTTCGAATTTTTGACACATTTTATTTCAAAAATCTTACGTGATGGAGGAAAATTTATAATTAGACCTATATTCCACACATACAGATCTATCAAAAAAACCTAGTAGCTTTGAGGGTATAAAAAAAATAAAAAAATTGTAAACTAGTGTAATTAAAATTCATAACTTTTATGACCATAAAACTCCTGTCGTAAGACAAATTTAGAAATATGTTTCAAACTCAAAAGTGAATTCACTTGTTTATATCTAGGCAAAGAATAACGCTTGCTAATGCGAAGTTTAGGCAAGTTTACGGGAGGTAAAGAAATATTAAAAAAAAATACTGGCGATGGCTAATAAGGGAAGCGTATGACGAATACTTGTAACAAGATGAAGGCAAAATAGATTTGTCTATATCCCGAAATTATCCCAAAGTCTGGGTTCACCACAAATAAACAGCATTAAATATGTATTAAGTCTGACCGTCGGACGTACACGTCACAGACTAAGGAATAATATAAAAAAAAATAAAAAAAAAAGTATTTCTATTAATACTATTTATTTAAATAACATATAGAATGTATTAAACACTGAAAGTTCAAAATTCAAAATTATACATATACCTATCAGCTTACTTTATTGAATTAATGTTTACTAAAGTATTTTTTAAACATAAGTTACCGTTTATTGATTTTTATTAATTAAGACTTAACGCCATATGGCATTCTCTGCCAGTCAACCATTAAACCAAACAGAGAGAGGTAGGTTACCATTGTAGGTTAGAGGCACAGACATATAATAATAGTAAGCAGACTGAACATGTCGTTTGAAATTGCATGGCAAAAACACACACTAAGATTATTATTCACACAACGACAGAATACAGGGTCGGATCTAAGATAATTAATTATATTCGGTACAGTGTAGTAAAACCAAAAATTTTGAGACGCTGAATCTTAAGCCGTGCGCGGTATGCGGACGGATCTGCATCAGCTTTTTACGATGGGAAATTCTATCCCTTTTGGGAAAAAATACTAGTCATTAAATCAATAAAATTTATTTTAAATTATTAAAAATCACGTGCAATGAAACATTGCAATGATGTTAATGGTTGCTGGCGTCCATTCACTGTCCTGGTACTCGTAGTACGTAAGAGAAATACTCCCCATAACAGTTCTCTTTCTTGAGGTATTATTTTCTGGCATATTTTCCTTGTCCTGAAATAAAATTCACTGTAAGTATTTTTATAAAATGTGCATTTTAATCTTCAAGAAAGAATTCCTGAGATTTTTATAGAATAGGTACTAAATTCGTATATTTGCCTTGATTCGGCCCAGCCATAGTAAACAAAACTGGATCTGTCAAATGATCTATGCTATTTACGAAATTATTAAATTACTTGTAGTATTTCTTATGAAATGGTTATAATTAATACACTACTTTATAAAATAAATAATGATATTGCTGATAAATAGCATTCAAAAGTCTAATAATGGTTATTGTTTCAAAAATAACACGAAATTGTATATTATCATTGGGCACGTCAAAAAAACATGTATTGCTTACCGAAGGAACGATATTCCACGAATATTTTTATGAAACACTTCCACATATTGTACACGTTGCATTTTATCATTTCTATTGAGTTTAAAAGCATAAAACAGTAAAAAATAATTTTAAATATTTATGACAACTGTGACAACACAACAAATATGACAGTTAAGGGTCATTTCGCATGAAAAATCCGGCTTGGATGATAAATCTTTCAGTGTAGTGGTTTGTGTTGCAATACATTGCAATGCTAAGGAAGGAAAGGGACAGAGTTATGTGACAGTCCTTATCATGAACAGGATGCAAATATTGTCAAATATCATCAGTGTGTGTGTGAAATTTGTGTTCCTTCTGCTTATATTTAAAAAAAAAATTAACTTCTGTGGTTAGAGGTTAGGTAAATTCACTTGACTATTCTGTTTACTAATTTAATCTTTGGCAGACATAAATAAATACTCGCAACCATTTTCGGGATTAGTATTGATGGGGAAGGGACACAATTCGGTGCCTCTTTATTATTAACCACTTATCCAAAATACCCCTCCATATCCAAATTTACTATTTCATTTCAAGTTTACCATTTCATTTTTTAATTATTTAAGAGAGATACACAAGATTTTTTTATTGAAGAACTAGCTTTTTCCCTCGGCTTCGCCCTCGTGAATTTCATTTTCACCTATTTCACCACCTTAAGCGCTGGACAGACAGAAAAGACTTAAATGTGGCGTGGACATTATATATCTCTTGCGCGTCCCTTTCATACAAAATGTATAGAAGCGTCGCGACGCAAAACATAGAAAAGACGCGCAGAGACGATGCTTAGTGCTTACTCGTTTGCATCGTCTTTTCTGTCTATCCACCGCCTTAGGAGTGGAATCTCCAAAACTCTTTTTTTTAGTGCTCACTTTCACTATAGAATCTCTCCACAAAATTCCATGTTTCTTCGTTTTTGCGTTGATATATTGTCAGTTAGCATCATAGACATAGATGAAAATAGACATATAAACTTGATTGTCAAATGAAGCCCAAAAACGTTCATAATGTGCTCAAAATTTTTTTTTACAGATTTTTCACAAATTCTATGGAAACAAACACACCAAAAATGTCAAACTTGACAAAAATGAGCCTTACAGAAGATATTACCTGTCCTTCACCAACATAGTCAAAAACCATATCTTACATCCCGCTTCCTCAGCTGTCTGTGTCTCTAAGTAAAATTATCATTTCTAGCTCTATGGTCAGCATCCAATTTTATTTATAGAATATGGCATTCCCGTACAACATTTTCATTAACGGAACCAAGAATCGGGGTATATAGGCAAGGTCCGAGTGACATAAATGTACGTTTTGTTCCTGTTTCCGAGAAGTAGGTAATTAGTGAAAATGTAATGCCATTAACTGCGTTGCAGAATTTTCCCCGAGATCGTAATTTCACAAAATGTATTTCTCTTATTTTAATAATGCATTTCCTATAACAAGTTTTCACGTTATTCTATTGAACCATGTTCCAATTTTCTATACAGCCATTCAACATATACCTAACATTTTATTTTCTACTAAAAATATATCCGCAACACGCTTCGTCAAAAAGTTTACAGAAATACATACGCAACAAGCTTCGTCAAAAGAAAAAATACTATATAATTCTATCACAGCGTTTTAGATAACAATTGTTTGACAATAGGCGCACTAGATCATGCGAAATCTTGGTCGTTGGAGAATTAATATTGTTGATATACTTACCAATCAAACAACGTCAAATAATAATAGTTATTTTTTGGAAATAAATAAATTAAAAAAATATCTATCCGTGCGAAGCCTGAGCAGTTAAGTTTTTGGTGTGTAAGGCAAGGGACATATTTTTAGGAAGAAACATTTTGGGTAAAGAGGCATATTGAAAGCAGAGGAAATTTTGCGTATAGGACATAGCCTGAAATGGACCTTTACCATAGAGCGACACGGACTCCTACCCCGAGTGCGAAAGTCCTTGTTGCTCGAATCGAAGACCTCAAACTTTTAATAAAATTGGTAATTACTTATTTAAAAATAGCTGCGCCCCGGGGCTTCGCTCCCGTGAGAATTTCGGGTTAAAAACCCTATGTGCTATTCCCGGTATTTATCTACCCGTGTACCAAATTTCATCAAAATCTGTCCAGTGGATTTTGCGTGGTTGAGTAACAAACATCTTCACAAACTCACATCCTAACTTTCGCATTTATAATATAAGTAGGATGACGACTTTTTCCAACTTGACTGGTTCCAGGAGCCAGCTTAAGTAAACCCTTCTGCTTTATTATCAGTATAGATTTTTCTAGCATGTTCGATGAACCCTGTCTTGCTATAAAATTGCTTCTTGGTAATAGACAGACATAACAATGTCAAAGTAATATTAAAATCGTTGAACATTCTAGGTTTTTCAGTCTTATAAAATGGAACTTTGTTTTATTGTAAAACAGGATTTAAATATAAAACTTAGGAAATATATTATTATATCGTATGTGGCAAGACGGGTAGTATGTGGGGCAAACACGGAATTATTTTAAGTACGGCAAAACTGTGTAGTGATAATTCGAGATAATCAGAGCGAACACGGGATTATTTTTGTTAGGGGCGAATGCGAAGTAAATTTAAATTACCATTCATGAATCAATTTGGTCTAAAAATTCACATGGTACAATTAACGTGCAAATTGGATTGCCTTAGCTTGTAATGATAAGTGTAAGATGTAAATAAATAAATAATATTCAACGAGGTAATCAAAGAGGGCGCGTAAATATTTTTACTTATATTCTACCTATGTCGGGAACATGGCCTGACACCCATGATGTTGGCGTCCATAGGCTGCGGTAACCGCTTTCCATCAGATATTACTGTTTACCTAAATATGTTAAAAAACCTGGAACTATCGAGCGAGCGTCATGAAGAAAGTAAGATTTGAATTTTTTTGTCGTCTGTCTTTATAAGGTAATTTTAAATAAGTAGGTTATAATGAATCGATCCTTCGAAGCTGCGAAGACCTGGGGGTTAAACGGCCACTTTAAATTGAAATATGGTCCATTTCACATCTCCTAAATATGCAAATATCAACCATATTCAACCACACATAAGGTTCATTTTTAAATATGTGTGGCCGTGGCCGTTTTACCCCCTGATTGAAACAAAGGAACCCACCAGAGCCTTGACATGGTCGTATTACGTGTACTGTTATGAAATCTATGCCATTACCGAGCAATTGACGTCACTTCAGAACAGGGACGTAGTTCGAGGTTGAGAAAATAAGATTAAAAAAAAAACTTTAAATGTCGCCAATTAGATCTTGGTGTATCAGAACCTAACATAGCATCCTAATAATATTATAAATGCGAAAGTTTGGATGTCAGTTTGTGAATTTGTGAGGATGTTTGTTACTCAATCACGCAAAATCTACTGGACGGATTTCGATGAAACTTAGTATACGGGTAGAAAAATACCGGGAATAGATCATAGGGTAAGTACTTTTTATCCCGAAATTCCCACGGGAGCGAAGCCCCGGGTCGCGGCTAGTATTAAATAAAAGCTTATATAATATCCAAAATAATTTTTATAAGGTTACGCCTTGAGTAAACCTATAAAAATTATTTGCCTATTCCCTTCCTTTAATACTGTGCCGAAAATTGGAATAATCGAATGAATGAATTGAAAATTGGAATAGAAATTAAAATCAGTTAAAGAACAGACTACAAATGGGACATTATAAACTTTGACACGAATCTTTATTAGGTAAGTGCGTGTCATTTCTTGTAAGATGCAGTTTCTTATACGTAGGTAATACAATTGTATAAGACAACATGTAAAAACCGAACTAATAAATAAATCGTAACTAATATTAGGCATAAATGCGAATGTGAGTTTGTTACCTCATTACGCTTTATCCACAGAACCAATCTCCCTGAAATTTCGCATACACATAGTTGGAGGTACTGAGAAGGACATAGGGTACCTTTCATCAGGGAAAATGCACTATTCCCGTGGGAAATTCAAGCGAGCGAAACCGCGGGCAACAGCTAGTTAGTAAAATAAAAATAAGTCAACATCCCTGTATTCTAGACTTGTCAGCCGATCAATATGGTCGACCACACCTCATAGAGTGCATGACCCATCGGGGCACTATGTCAGGGATCCAGTACTTACTAGCACGAGGCCATTTTCGCATGCGACTGCACAAAAATTAAACGTAATTGCACAAAAATAGGAACAATCGATATTTAAACGGTTAATTGTTCATGTAAGCATGTTAAGTAGGGGCACTAACTAACCAACACCGTGGGGGTAAAGAAGTATAAACGCATTATTTAGCCGCCGCTTGACATGAGCCGCATTAGACTCCGAAGTTCTTTCTCTCACTAACACACGAGCTCAATAGAATTCAAATTCCTTTCTATTGAGAGTGACATTTAAAATATAGAAGATGCCATTTTCTGTTTTTAGTTGTAGTTTGAAGCGGTGGTGGCCAAGTGATAATGACACCCGCCTGAGGTCGGATAGGACCCGGGTTCAAATCTAACCTGTGCACATGCGTTTGTAGACCAATCTGACTCATGTATAGTATGGTTGTTTTCTCAAAGACCACCACCTGCTTCCGGTGGCTGTTGGCATTGGCTGACTGTTTAGTTTACTAGTGTGTATACGGCTACTGCAACTAGAAGGCGGTAGTCGTAAAAGTCATGTCAGATGCCTTTAGGCGACTTGAATAAGATCTGAAACCAGTATTAGTAATAACACACTCGATAAGAAGTTGTAGTTATTGATGTCATGTGTAACATTTAACATCTAAGTAGTTTAGTTAGAAAATAAAAGAATTTTTTATACAATTTTTCGGTCAAAGATTACATAATTCGTTTTCACAGAATCAGAGCCAGAAAAGCAATCTCGAAATTGCGATGTTGATACTCCGTAATTAAAAGCCTTCTAGAAGCTTACGCAAGAGAAGCCTAAGAAAACTTTAACACGGCAAACAGAAATCTGGTCGCCGTGTCTAACATGTCTCCGGAACCTAACAACTTATCCAGATCAGTTACAGCACATTCTTTGCTAACTGAACTTATTAAGCTTCGTCTTCGAGACCTCACCTTACACCTCAACCAGATTAGTTATAGAACTTTCTATGCCAACTTTGAACTTGTTGAGCTTCTAACTTGTTATATTCGTGTCGTTATTTTCCAATTATTTTAGACATCATTTTGATTTTCAACCTTAACCTTTACTTTGAGATGGAATTCGCGTAATTGTATTTGCTTACGCTATATTATATAATTCAGAGTTATGTGAATATAATAATATAAGTGAAGCGGTGGTGGCTTAGTCAGCTAAGCGTTTGACTTGCGTCCGAAAAAGCTCTGGTTAGTATCCAATTTTAGACCTTATCAAAGTGTTTACATATTAATGCTCGTGACTAAAGGGAAACATACAGCTCGCACAATGCTACAACTGACTGATCTGAATACAAAATTATACAAGAGTATTCACTTTTTCTTTGTAGTCCGGAGTATCACGTACGTACGTGTGGCTCCAAAGGAGTTTCTTACCACGTACAGGAAGGTCGTCCCAACGGTTACAGAATAGGCACCCCATAGACAGCTTGTGCGGTGGTGGCCGAGTGGTGGCCCGCCTGTGGCTGCAAATGTCCCAGGTTCAAATCCTACCCGTGCTAAATGAGTTTGAATAGTTATCTAACTCATGTATAAGTAGTTTTCATCGACCACCACTTACTTCCGGTGAAGGAAAACATCGTGAGGAAACCTGCACTCTGGTTGATGATTATCATGTTTCGTTCTGTATGTTTGTACACACATCACGCAAAAATTATTGAAAGAAATTTGATGCGATTCCCATAGTTTGAAGGTTTAACTTTTTTCTTGGCGGTGAAGGAAAACATCGTGAGGAAACCTGCACTCTGTTTGATGATTATCAGCTAGTGTATGAAATGGAGAAGGCAATGGCAAACCACTCCATAACATTGCCAAGATAGTCGTTGTGTGTGTTTCATTCCATAAAATGACCACGACCCTCAGCCATGAGGAATACGACTAAGGGAGAAGGCAGCTTATGTAGGGTGATAATGCACGCGTGACACCCCTGGTTTTGCAGGCTTTAATTGTTACCACAGCCTCATTTGCTACAGTGACCGCTTTCTATCAGGTGAGCCACATGCATGTTTGCCTAAATAGTGTGTATATACAACTGCATCAAGTTCCATATCTAATTTCACAAATAGCAGCAAAAAGCTAATTTACAGCTCTAAATTAGATTTTTCAATTTTTAATGCAGATTCAAAATTAAATTCAAAAGGACAGAGAAGAATGAAATACAGAATACAGTAATGTAATGAAGCAGAAAACTTTTAATGAATATTTCTGAAAATCTAAGTTAATGAATTTCGCTGGCGAGTTCCGAAATTATTATATACCTACAAAGGATTGTTTGACAAAGGCTGTTTTACAAAGGCACTAAAAGCATGAACTTCAAATTATATTTGCATTGCGCGATTTTAATTAATTTTATGCATGAGTATATCCTTTATATAAAATATACATATAAAAGGGAAAAAAAAACGTGAAATAGGCGTGATAATATGTATGTATGTATGTACCTATATAAAATAATGGATTGCTGACTAAAGCTCAATCCGGTGAATTCTCATTTGTGCAGTATTACTTTTCAGTACTTGTTAAAATTTAAGGAAGTTCATTATGAAGCAAAAATATTTCAAATTACTATGAGAGCTATAAAGAAATTAACAAAGCAAATATCCCATAGAATATACTGAGCAAAAACTTTACCGAAAAAGTACCTATAACTTTAACTAATTCAAATCTATTTTATTATTTGCATAAAAAACGACTTCAAACTTTTGATAAAGTATGGAACGAAACATTGTTATCCTAACTAATATTATAAATGCGAAAATGAGTTTGTTTGTTTGTTTGTTACCTCTTCACGCTTTATCTACTGAACCAATCTTCCTGAAATTTCGCATACACTAACTAATATTATAAATGCGAAAATGAGTTTGTTTGTTTGTTTGTTACCTCTTCACGCTTTATCTACTGAACCAATCTTCCTGAAATTTCGCATACACATAGTTAGAACTACGGAGAAGGACATAGGGTACCTTTCATCCCCGGAAAAGGGACGGTTCCCGTAGAAAATACATGCGGGTGAAGCCGCGGGCGAAAGCTAGTTTTTTATATTTCTTTTATAACTTCGTATTCGAATATTTTTTCATAATCCCAAATCGTCCTGACATTTATGGTCCTAACTGACCTCAATGTAGAGTAAAAATTATGCCATGTGTCGTCACATTACAATATGATTAAAAAGTTAATATAATGCTATGTTAATGATATAATGGGAGCCTCTGAGAACGAAGTCTGTTATTCCTAGGACAGAGTACCGCCAAGAATATACAATACGAGTAAGAATGCCTTCTACCCAGTTGAAAATGAAGTTAACTTTCCAAAAAAACTTACAGCAAACCCGGGCATAACTTAAATCGCTCACGACGCAAACACACAAACTTCGAAGGATTAAGTTAAGTCAAGTTAAGTGCGAATTAACTCATTAAGCATCGAAAGCTCTGCACTCTACCGCCCGCTTTTAGAACTAAGCACAAGAAAAATATGGCAAAACAAACTAGGTCAAGTAACAAAAGGCATTTTTTAGAGGTTAATGTGACGAGAAAACTAACCGAAAGAGGTCGCTGGCTATGGAAACCACCGCAAAAAGGTTAATTTTCGGAAATACCACGTGTCGCTAGTGTCTTGAATTAGTTTGAAAAATTTCTACCACTGAAACAAATGCCTTTGTTGGTTGAGGAAAAATATTTGGTTTGGCAACCAGCTCACAGATGGCGGTGGTGGATGGGGTGGTAGCACATTTTTTTCACAAATCGAAATTGTAAGCCTGTAGAGGGCGTTAGTAGTTGAGGCATGCCAACAAACGAACTAAATGCCAATGAGTTTTCCTCATTAAGTACAAGCAACATTAGTTCAAGCAAATTCCTTGTGAAGCAAAAAACTGTAAATACAGATGGCGCTATGCGCGACTAGCATTTAACATGAAAGATTTTCAAACAATGAACTCAAACCCTACCCCTCGCGGTGTCAATGTTTATGCAATCTTACGATTATGCTATCAATGTTGAAATTCAAATAGCAAAAAATCGGGGTATAAAAATAATAAATTGGACACCAGCCACTCGATAATAACCTTCATAGGAAGTTTATTCGTTAGCGCAACTTTAATTTTTAATGCAAATTTAATAATCTATAAATTAAAATAAATAATAAAAATAAAAATCAGCTATCACCTATCAAATCATGTGGAAGATATATGTTATACTAGTCTGTGCCCGCGACTTCGTCCGCGAGTAATTTACTATTTTTCAGTTTACATCTCAGGTTATAATCGGCGTACCAAGATGATACCTACGCCAGAATTTACGTTAGACCAGCAACGCAGCAGTCAAAACTGCAAAAAATTTGGTCAAGTAGTTTTTGCGTGATGCATGTACAGACATACAGACAGATAGAAAGACAGACAAAAGTAAAAAAAAATGGTTTTGGCTATTATTAGTAGCCCTCTGATTTTTTTAATAAATATCTTAAATGTACAGATACAGACCAATTACAGTTTTATTAAATGTATTGATATATATTTATTTATTTAATATTTATGTAGTATATTTGTGATATTTATTTTATACATACTTCGTCACTTTGTGCACCCATGACGTACTTATTTCTGTTTATCCCGAAGGTTGACTGGTAGAGAATGCTATTAGCGTTAAGTGCGCCTATATACCATTGTATTATTTTGTTATATGTTTTAAATTAATAAATATTATATAAGTACATAAAAAAAAATCACCGTTTGCCATTTGATTTGAGTGCCATGCCGGCATTGTTTTAAATCTCGGTTGCCGGCAGTATAGGTACATACATAGAATCACGTCTTTATCCTTTACGGGGTAGACAGAGCCAAGAGTCGTGAGACTCAAAGGCCACGCTTAGCTGAATAGTGGACTCTCTGATGGAATGGAGATTCAGGTATAGTGACAGGTTGCTAGCCCATCGCATATGAGTGGAGGAATCCCCAGTTTAAAGCCCTTTCCCTCGACTGATTTTTACAATCTGCGCGGGAAGAGACGCAGCTGGCACATTCTATGTTTTTTCTTCGCTCCCAGACCAGCATGGAAGCAATACCAGTATAGGTACAGTCAGGGGCAAATAAACTTGACCACCTACCTCACCGTATTATATCTCTGGGGGGGTATGGTTAATCCGACTGTAAACCGCTGGTTTCCAATGGCTATATATGTTTGGAAAACAGCGCGGCGCCGCCGCTGGCAGCGGAGGCACTCCTTTAATTAAATTTTGAGTACTTTGTCAAAACAACAATCCCTGTCTGCTAACATCAATATATAAATTTTGCTTTCGCTAAAGGATAGATTATCCGTGAAACTATTTCATGAAACACTTTGATGAAGCCCCCTTTAGTACTCGTAATATAAGAAACTGATAGCTAAATTACTAGAAGAAATTACCACCTAGGTATATGAATTTAAAAACAATAAAGTAACAGTACAAAAACTTAAAAAATAAGCTTTTATTGTTTTTTTATCGAGTTACTCTCAACAATCCCTTTCATTTGAAACCCATATTGTAGAAATGCATTGTCATCCAAACTAAACGTGTGTACAAAATTTCAGCTCAATCGGTTGAAGATATCTACTACAAAATTGAGTTGTAAGATTCCACCCGAACGAACATACTTACATATATCCGTCATATTGGATTTAGAATGACGTCACATACCATATCATGCATTGTCATCCAAACTAAACGTGTGTACAAAATTTCAGCTCAATCGGTTGAAGATATCTACTTCAAAATTGACTTCTAAAATTCCACCCGAACTAACATACTTACAGACATTGCAAGTTGAATAAAAGCCTTTAATTTAAAAATGCTTCATGGTTTAGTAGAGTTGTCTGCTCCTGTCATGTTATACATCAATCCTCGGTCACAAAACATAATGCGGGAAGTCATTTTCTAGGTGACGTTGTAGAATTTGTCTCGACTCTGGTTCACCCTTGGCATTTTCGCCATGACTCTTTATCTATAAGACATAGGATTATCATATCGTTAAGTGCGCCGCCCGCTTGCTACAGTTCGTCGCATCAGTGAATTTCACATTTAGCTCTTAAAAAATCTGTCCTAGAGTTTAAAAAAAAAAAGATGCGAGTCGGAATGTTGCCATCCTCGAATTATGAGATTTCATTTTAAAATAGAATTAAAATTTTACAACGCCGTATGTACAATAAAATGAAAAAATACTTGGATAAAGCTTCAGAGCGAAACTTTGTCATATTCCCGCTCTCAAACGTGAAAATGTTTTCGCGAATAAAGAGAATATTTCCGTCTCTGACACCTGCGTTTCGGGTCAGAGAGCGTTTTGATCACTCCGCTCTTTGACTTTACCCGGCGTCCTGCGTGAGTTTCAGATGCGACAAGTGTGGCAATGCGGTGCGATGCGATGCCCCGTGCTCGCGACGCGCCGCCGCCGCATAGACCACAAGTATTTACATCCATACGCATAGCGTGGCGCCAGGCTGCTTTGTCGCATTTGTAGCTCACGCATGACGCCGGCTTAGTTTTAAAAGCTTCACGCTTTATAGTTGTAAGAGCACCGCGAGCTTTTATGATCTTTGACATTTGGATTTGTGAGTCAAGGAAGTATTTTTTTTTAAGTAACAACTACATTTACGCGCGCTGAGTTTTTCCTGTTGGTATTTTTAAAAATATTTGTTTTTACTAAAGTACTCTCATATAGAAATAAGATATGGTGAAAAAATTCCATGCGAGCAGGACTTGAACCCGCGACCAGGTCTTTATACGACCTTGCTCTTCCAACTGAGCTATCGCATTTCAATCCTGCACATCGAAAATCTTCACCATATCCAATTTCTATTGAAACGCATTAGGCATGCGTATGGTGAAGATTTTCGATGTGCAGGATTGAAATGCGATAGCTCATTTGGAAGAGCAAGGTCGTATAAAGACCTGGTCGCCGGTGCAAGTCCTGCTCGCATGGAATTTTTTCACCATATCTTATTTCTATATGAGAGTACTTTAGTACTAATATTGCATCTGAGATGCTCAAAAATCCAAAAATAAATATTTGTTTTTGTCATTGGTTGGTATTGAATGAGATCGAGGTGAAACGTTAGGCTATGTGACGCTTGTCCGGGTAAAGACGGCTCGAATCGACGATTTGATGAAGTTTCGCTACTCTCGTGTAATCTTTTTTCAGTGGGTGCTAAATAGTATTATCACATATTATCTGGTTGTTCATATACGGTAGCGGATTTAGAGGGGGGCACGGGGGCACGTGACGACACACTTGCATAGTCCATCACTGCCTTGTGCCCCCAGAAAAAATCATGGATCCACCGTTGTTGATATAAGATACTAACTGTTTTTTACTCGACTGCGAGGCGAAAAAGGCTGTTTTTCGCGCGAATATTGAATTTGTGTCTGTAAGGTGTATCTGTATATGCCATATTTTTATTTAGGTAACTCATATCTTTTAAACCGCTGCGTCGAATTTATACCGATGAAATTTTTGAAAATTCACCTGACACCGGGGAATCGACCTGATTAGATCCGAAAAAATAGCAATCGGTGCTTTAATGAAATCAATCATTAGGATCAATAAACATCCAACAAACATGATTAAATAAAAGGAAATCTGTATATAATAAAATGTGAACGCAACACTTTAAGTAAACAGAAGGTATGTCCAGTCCACTCATAGACGTAGAATTACGTAGTTGCAATAAATGTTTTGAATTGAATTGAATTGAATGAAATACAGAACGAAATATTTTCCTTCATAGTTCACTCCGTTTCAATTAAATCTCCCCAACTGGCTTCAAAGTACATTGTAACACTATGACACCCCTGCAAAATAAGCCAGCGTTGCATTCTCTAGGTTTTTTTAGGTGAAACTTTCGGCACCGAATGTGATTGCAGCCTGGCAATATTTGCACTACGCTTTTTCATGAATATTGGACAGTTTGTTCTGTTTCTTTCTTTTTATTTCAACGGCTCGCACGCCGTAACCATTTTTTATTAGTTTCGATGTATTTTCATGGAACTAATAACGAAATGGTCTCCTTTACCTTTAAACTGGTGTTTTTTTGTCCGTACCGTACCTCCCATGGACCTATAATATACTGGGTACCTCCATTTCGTATCAGCGTCACGATCCAAGAATTCTGGGCGCGACATCAATCAATACATCATCAATACTTATGATAGGGGGAACTGGTCTGCTCGATTCTGATTCGACTTTTATTTTTTGTTCTTAACCATTTCATTGTGGTTACTCGATCACAAACATAACATGTTTTATTATATTTATATTTGTTTCTTATATTTTATTTTATTTTTAACTGTACCTACACAATCTAGTGTACCTATGTATGTGAGTTAATAAATAGCCAGTCTGGCATGTTAGGCGACCAAGACTGTTTCATGAGTTTCTTTCGGCATTTCTTTTCAGCAGTGGTCGTTCCGAAATGCTAGTAGTTTGTAGCTTTGAGACATAATATATTATGATAAATAATTAATTTTCGACGTGAAAAAGAGCCTTCTTTGAAGGCCAAATTTCAATAAAAAAAATTGACTTTGATAAAACTGTAAATAAAACTATAACTGGTATGTGTCTTACCATAGGAGATATTTAAGAAAAAGAATATGGAGGTCTTTGTAGGGCCAATAGAAACCGAAACATTTTTTTTTTAATATTTGTCTATCTGTCTATATGTTTGTACGCACATCACCCAAAATCTATTGGACTAATTTCGATGCGGTTTTAACAGTTTTATTGTTGAAAGTCTAACTAAAAATCTAGCGTAGTGTTAATCTGGATACGTCACTTAATAAATAGTAAATTACGCGCGGGCAAAGTTTGTGGAAACAAGCTAGTAAAAAATACCTAATAATTCGATATCAAAAAGCGGTACAGCAATTTTTTCCAGTAGAAATGAAATAGAGTAACGTGTCTTTTAAGCCTACGATATCGCCACCATAGAGCTAGGATTTTTTTTTATTTTATTAAAAGAATGATTTTTTTTCTATGTCTATGGTCGCCACACTAAATAATATGAGAGATGAAATGTGATATGGCATTATCCGGTCTTCTTTTCGAATCGAAGACTTTTTTAATAAGGATTTTTTTAGAAAGGAAAAAAGGAAATTATTTCGAAAAGTATATTTTAAGGGGATAAATGATTATAATTAACTTTAAGATTATAATTCCTGTATCTCATACCGGCTCGGCTCCTACATCATATAACTAACATCATACTTCTGACTATAGAGCTAGCAAAAAATTTTTTAGAGAATGATTTTTTTTTTCTTATTTCTATGCTTCTGACATAAGGCCACGCTAAATCACGGGTAACGTAGTGATTTTTTTCTGTCTGATAACGGGGTCGATCGCCATCGTCATCACAAGTTCATAAAGAAAACGAAGCGAAACCATAGAATAATGAATTGTTTTATCGCTTACTTCCATACGTTTGACGTTCACTTTAGCTTTGATGATGGAAGAAAATTGTTTTTGATATCTGTAGGAACGATTACGAATTTAGATATCGTATCGCTACGAATCAAATGTACCTAACTTTGTCTAAACGTCTTCTTAAACGTTTTGTTTAAACGTCTTTGGTCTTGCGCGTGTTCAGTTAAAAAATACGAAATAATTTGATATAAGACTTATAAATTATAGATAAAACATCTATTAGCGCGGCTTGACAGTACTTGAAAGGCCATCATGCCACGATGCTCAGATTTTTACACCTGTCATCCCGTGATGGCAAAATTTTTTATTATTTTTCGTCAACTGAAAATAGTCTTCTCTACTTGCGCATTGAAAGCATTAGTAAACTTATCTTTAGCTAATTTTCTAACGTCAACTATCTAATCTAGTTTATTAGTATATGACTATTTAAAAGTGGTATTTTTACTTTTATAAGTCACTTGTTTTTTATTTAAATTGGCTTAAAAATACAATTTACTAATACTACTGTTAATAGGTAAACTACTGTTTATCCATCTGAACACGCGTGAAAAACGTGTCTTCAGTTGACGAATTAAAAATAATAAAGGTTTTGTATTTTATCATGCCGATATCAACTATAACTTCGTAGTCCGACGTGTACTGGGATAATCCACTAAGGACACGGCGTCCTTAGTGAAATACCCCAGTACACGTCCGCTTTACGCTTCGCTCTAACGAACGTTATTAGCAATTAACCTGCCCTGAAACAGGAAACTAGATAATATGTTCCCGCGTAAACACGCAGTCAATAATAAATGCAGTTAGGTGCTAAAGATAGATCACGGATAGCCTCATTTTCTACTCTCTTCCTTTCCCCATTTTCCTTATTTCTAAGCTTAAAGTTAGAATAAAATAAGGTTTAATAAGTTTTTGACACATGCTTTTACTGTTATCAGGGATATTTTTATAGACGCCCTATTATTGTGATTTCTTAGATCTTGATGCTGTGACCATGGAAGTAATAAGTACTTGTACGTTTAAACTATTGGCAACTAATTTCTTTACATGATTAGATTTTGACATGGAATCATTAAATTCATGATCATCATATTCTACTGGAGGCTGAGACAAAGTTATATCGCTGCGTAGCGACACAATATCTAAATTCTTCATCGTCTCTTGAAAACCACTTTCTTTCACCATCAAAGCGAAAGCAATGCAGTTTGTCTACTCATTTGTAAAGATTGGGGCTCGTTTCGTTTTTTTTTTTATTTAGCTAATAGGTCCCACTGCTGGGCAAAAGCCTCCCCCTTATCTCTCCAACTACCTCTATCATTCGCTATCTGCTGCCACTGCTTATCAAAGGCCCACAATTCGTCAGACCAACTCGTTTCGTTATGAATTCTGAAGTCTACGAACTTGCGATGATGATCGACCTTATATGTTTTCGAACTTAGTTTTCGTACTACTATGACTTTGTCTAAGCCCCCTGGTGTTATTGTAGGCATCCATAGGCTACAGTGACTCGATACCGGCTTTGTGCAATTGCGAGTAAGTTTGTATAAGGTTTTTGGTGCCATACCCAATACAATAAAAAAAGTCGGCAACGCATCAGTAACCATTTTAGGGTCGTTGGTGTCTATGAACAGCGGTGATTGCTTACCATCAGGCAACCCGCATTTGCCTACTATTCTATAAAAAAAAAGTATCAGTACCAACTCTACTTCTAGACCCTACCTCCATCACATGTCTATATCCAAGTTATTTCGAATCACATTGCTGATAATACAATACTAGAATATTCTACGAGTCACAATCTTCATACCTCGCTCTTCACAGAGAAATCACTCGCAACTTTATGTTAACTTTGCATCGGTAACACGATGCATGTGCAGTATTCGTATTGCATACTAGCATAGTTTGTGTACTCTTATCGAGCAAATATTGTCGTATAAATTCTATATTTTTTTTTTATAACAGGGCGGCAAACGAGCAAGCGGGTCACCTAAAGGTAAGTAATCACCGCTGCCCATGGACAACCACAATACCAGGGGTATCGCAGGATTAAATTTATCTACAGGTATTAAATTTTTTTACGAATAGATAAATAAACCAATAGGACAAAATACGATTGTGAAAATTTTCAGAGTAATCAAATTAAAATGCTGTATAGTGCTATGCAATTTGATTAGAGATCGCTTACTCTTAGAGCAATTGTAAAAAATATTAAGGAGTGCATTCACAATGGACATGATTCCAGATTCCAGCCGTGGCTTACAGTGACGCCTTGGAACGGCACGATGAATACCGTCGTTAACAAAATATATTGCTGCTTGTTACAGTTTTAGTAGTACATGGTAGTACTGTATTATTACGATACTACTGTAAGTACATATATATGTAATGTGTGTGTGTGAGTGTGTAGTGGATGTCCTATGGTGTGTTTGTTTTGTGCATCTTAAAGCAGTGTAGTTTAGTTAGTATAAGTTTACTCTATCGCATTAGAAGAAAGCCTGTTAGGCGGGGCATTTAATTTTTTTTTACCGACAAATTCCTACAACCATGATTCTTATACTTAACATTATTTTGATGTTTTTAGACATCCTTATATAAGAAAAAAAGAATTTTGATGATCCGATATGAAATGGGAGGGGTAAATAAACTATACTGAATTGCTCGTAAACAAAAAAGTTTACAATAGAGATTACTGTTCGCAATTAATTAATAAGACTTCATTTACCTGTAAATAAAAGTTGGCCGGTTTATAATAAGGCTTTCTAGTCATAAAATGTATTTTTAACGTTATAAATGTCAATATGGTTTTTATTTAATTACAGGAAATCGGGTTCATTTTAAAATTAAGATTGAATAATTCACATTACGTACGAATATACAATTTTCTCTACTGTAGAATAAAAAAAAAAAATTAAAAGTTAATAAAAAGAAAACTGTTGTAGTCACCCTTATATAAATTGAGGATATGGTTCATTACAATAGTATACGAATAATATATAAAAGTCACCATTGCTGGATTTTTTGTTTTTGTACAGGATGTTTTTAAAGTATAAAAATTACAACTCATTAAAAAATCCATTTCGGATTGTTATTTATTGGTGATTTTTTAAATCAAGCTTTTATTATTCGTAAGGAAACATGTAACAAAAAATCACCCTGGTAGGATTTTTTGTTTGAGAGTTATAACAATATGAGTCTTATAATAGCCTTTAAAAAAAAACGGCGGTGGTGATTTTTTTTTACACTTAAATTTGCAGTTGTAATATCATAATCTATGTAGTTTATAAAAATCACCATCGTAGGATTTAATGTGACCACCTCCATACAACTGAAAATTCACAGCCCCGACTATGTAATGGTAGTTGTAAGTAATTTTTGAATAAATAAATCTTCCTCTCTTTTTAGGGTTCTGTACCTCAAAAGGCAAAAACGGAACCCTTATAAGATCACTTTGTTGACCGTCTGTCTGTGAAACTTTTTTTTCTCAGGAAAGCTTAAAGGAGTCGACGCGTATAAGAAATATTACCGTAAATGTTGCGAATTTTTACATATTTTGCGATTTCAGACAGCAATCAAAACCTATGGGGTACTTCCCGTTGACCTGAAATTATAAAATTTGGCAAAAAGTAAGGCCTAACAGTACTTATACAGGAATAAATCTGAAAGTTGTAAATATGTTGTTGGAAGTCTAAAAAAAAGAGTTACAAACTTATTTTAGCGCTCGATGCAGTATAAATCCTAGGGAACTGAAAAATTAAGTTTGTTTTTGAAACTAGTTGGTGTACGGAACCGTCGGTGCGCGAGCTTGACTCGCACTTGGCCGGTTTTTTTTAGTTTTAAGTTACTTTATGTATCATGTAATTTCTTGTGTGTCAATAAAGTATTCTTGGTGTTGTTATATTCTATATGTTTTTTTTTAAGTTTGCGACACGCCTCTTTTGTTTAAGCCTGCATCACACGTTTTTAGCCAAAACAGGCGTTACTGAATTGACCCTGGTGCCAAAACTAGATCATTATTGATAATAAAAATAGTACTATAGGCTTCTCAAATAACTGCTACTACTTATACGAGACAGATAAAAATATTTTGCCTTTTATTTTTGCGTAAATACCTTCCAGAAAACACGAAAAATACGAAAAACAAGGTTCACGGCTTTAACGAAATCATTATGTAAAACACAAATTATAATTTCTACATAATGTTAAATCGCGAGTTTATTAAACTAGCTACAAGTTGCTGGTTTTAGATTTTTGAAAAATAACTCGAAAAAAATATTATATATCGTAACAATTCACTAAGAAATTCCCCATACATTTTTTGTATGGCAATGCCATCGCTCAATATATACGAGTTCCAAGCCCACGAAAAATCAGTCTGCCGGTAAGAGTCAAGGGGAATCCACGTCGCTCTGCTGCTCGGGATGCATTTAATTTTCGCGTGTTCATGTATTCACAGACAGCAGAGAGTAATGTAGATCAGAGTTACATATTTATTACTTTTAATCTTTTTAAAATTTATATAGGTACCATTTTCATACTCATGAATGATGGCCGACAATTTTTGATGAAATAGAAATCGTAATAAATCGCAATCATAGAAATCGTAATAAATAGAAATCATAAAAATCAAAATAAATCTAAATCAAGATCCAAGATGGCGGACAACTTTTTTTATTTTATTTTCCGATATGTATATAGTTTCATAAGTTTTTCAGTGCGCTGATTACGAAAATAACATTTATTTTGAGATCCCAGATGGCGGACAACTTTTTTTTTAAATTTTACAATATGGGTATGTTTTTATAGGTTTTTCGGTGCGCTAATGACAAAAATAACATTTATTTTGAGATCCAAGATGGCGGGCAGTATTTTTTTCAAGTTTACGGGGTTTAGTTTATGGGTATGGTTATATAGGTTTTTGGGGACGCTGATGACGAAAATAACATTTATTTTGAGATCCCAGATGGCGGACAACTTTTTTTTTCAATTTTACAATATGGGTATGTTTTTATAGGTTTTTCGGTGCGCTATTGACAAAAATAACATTTATTTTGAGATCCAAGATGGCGGGCAGTTTTTTTTTTTTTCAAGTTTACGGGGTTTAGTTTATGGGTATGGTTATATAGGTTTTTGGAGACGCTGATGACGAAAATAACATTTATTTTGAGATCCAAGATGGAGGACAGTTTTTTATTTTATTTTACAATATGGGTATCGTTTTCTAGGTTTTTGGGGACGCTGATGACGAAAATAACATTTATTTTGAGTTCCAAGATAGCTGACAGTTTTTTTATTTTATTTTACAATATGGGTATCGTTTTATGGGTTTTTGGGGACGCTGATGACCAAAATAACATTTATTTTAAGATCAGCGTCCCCGAAAACCTATTAAACGATACCCATATTGTAAAATAAAATAAAAAACTGTCCTCCATCTTGGATCTCAAAATAAATGTTATTTTCGTCATCAGCGTCTCCAAAAACCTATATAACCATACCCATAAACTAAACCCCGTAAACTTGAAAAAAAAAAAAACTGCCCGCCATCTTGGATCTCAAAATAAATGTTATTTTTGTCAATAGCGCACCGAAAAACCTATAAAAACATACCCATATTGTAAAATTGAAAAAAAAAGTTGTCCGCCATCTGGGATCTCAAAATAAATGTTATTTTCGTCATCAGCGTCCCCAAAAACTTATATAACCATACCCATATTGTAAAATTTAAAAAAAAGTGGTCCGCCATCTTGGATCTCAAAATAAATGTTATTTTCGTCATCAGCATCCCCAAAAACCTACAAAATATTAACCATATTGCAAAATTTAAAAAAAAATTGTCCGCCATCTTGGATCTCAAAATAAATGTTATTTTTGTCATCAGCGCACCGAAATACCTATAAAAACATACCCATATTGTAAAATTGAAAAAAAAAGTTGTCCGCCATCTGGGATCTCAAAATAAATGTTATTTTCGTCATCAGCGTCCCCAAAAACTTATATAACCATACCCATATTGTAAAATTTAAAAAAAAGTGGTCCGCCATCTTGGATCTCAAAATAAATGTTATTTTCGTCATCAGCATCCCCAAAAACCTACAAAATATTAACCATATTGCAAAATTTAAAAAAAAATTGTCCGCCATCTTGGATCTCAAAATAAATGTTATTTTTGTCATCAGCGCACCGAAATACCTATATAACCATACCCATATTGTAAACTTGAAAAAAAAGTTGTCCGCCATCTTGGATCTCAAAATAAATGTTATTTTTGTCATCAGCGCACCGAAAAACCTATATAACCATACCCATATTGTAAACGTGAAAAAAAAGTTGTCCGCCATCTTGGATTCCAAAATAAATGTTATTTTCGTAATCAGCGCACTGAAACACTTATAAAACGATACCCATATTGCAAAATTAAAAAAAAGTTGTCCGCCATCTTGGATCCAAAAATACTATTTTTGTAAACCTCATCCCGTAAAATTGGCCTTCATGGGATGCCAGGCAGATGTTTAACATCTTAGCATCCTGGCACGACGGTCATGCTATTTTCTGTCGCGGCATTCGTGTCCATTTTACTGCCAAGTCGCGCCAAGTATGTTTTACATAAGAAAATGGTCGTAATTTTATTTTTAGTATTCATTAAACCGTAAAGCAAGAAAAAAAAATTATATAGGTACCAACAAATCCTTTGCCGGATCCCTGTCACTTATTACTTCGGGTTGGCGGCAATCTCACGTCGATGTGTGCGTGTGACTTGCACACAGCCAGCTGCGGTCTATCAAATACCTAAACTCGGTCGGGCGCGCGGACGTGATACACTCTTAAGTATTTAATGAAGATTACGAAATGCCGCCGGGACGTAGTGTAGCCCATTTGTTGATGTCATTACGGGAATCAAACACACGACTTTCTAGCATAAGGCATTGATAACAAAATTAGATCTGAGTTTTAAGACCTAATTTCCCCCAGAAAATGCCTATTACATGTAAGAAGAAAATGCAGCAGTGGAGTTTGTTGCGCCGCCTCTTCTCCACTTGTGCTTTGGTAAAAAACAAGTATATGCCGATTTAAAAGTGGTATTTTAAGCTTAATTAAATAAATACAATTGACTTTGATGCAGTTCCGTATCCGTAACTACTAGGCAATAATTATCCAAATTAAAGATTCGTACATTCTGTACTTGGAAATTCAACCCCTAAAGGGTTAAGAATGTGGTTCAAAGTTTGTATGAATCTTCGCCATTTTTGACGCGAGACGTATGAAACGTTACATTTACGTTCTTGGTTCATAACATATAACGATGCAATCATTGGTTTTTAAAATATGTATCCCTAAAGGCGTAAAACCGTATAAATAAAACAGATTGGGAAATCAACGCAGAGACGAAACCGCTGAACGTAATACCTTGAAATGTTGCATAGAGGTTCGTTATATAGCGTAACGTAAGTAAGCACTAAGAAAGGAATTTTGGAAATTCAACCCCTAAAGGGGAAACAAGATAAAAGTGGTCGACTATGCCATAGGAATTCATTCCCTTGGGACACGGAACAAACAAATGGCTGAAGTTTTGAGTACAGGAGTTAAGTTAGGTACTACAATTTGGTTGGAACACAAAAAGATTTCTTATCTAAGTAAAATTCACGCGGGCGAAGCCGCGGGTAAGAGCTAGTCCTCGAATAAAACTGTACACCAGTCGCCCGTGTTCTTTACTTTTTATTGTTTAAAAATCTTAGAAAATAACGGATAATCCGTATTTTGAATAATAACGTCCCTTATAAGTTTAGTGTTATTTATTACATATTCAGATTTTTTTAAATTTTTTTTTGATAGGTCGAACATAGATTTGCTCTAGAAAGAATTCAGAACATATCCAAAACCGATATAATTGATACATTCGCACAACGGCGGATCCAGGATTTTTTACTGGGGGGGGGGGGCACAAGGACCGTGGCGGACTATGCATGTTGGGTGCAACAAATCGACATCCGTCGATTGATGACATTGATGCTGTTGCCGCGCCCGCCTTGAAACGAATCTTAAAGACTTGCTCTCACTAGGCCACTCCAGAAAGACCAGATTTGCGAAAATTCAAGTAATAAACCAGAAGGCTAGATAAAATTATTTTATTACTTAATTTGATATGCACTGTAATGGAATCTCCTTCCACAGTAGGGACACAAAAAAACAGTCTGGGGGGGGCACGTGCCGCCATGCCCCCCTTCCGCTAAATCCGCTACTCATTCGCATCCATTACCAGATAAGGTACGTGCGCGGTTAATACCTCCGTATTAAATTGTAACTACTTTTCCGAAATTTTACATTGGTTAAATCCTTGATTTATAGAAATGAGGCCACAGTTTAAAATATTTAGCTGGTAATACTGCAGTCAATCTCCGTGCAATCAAGATATCGGGACACTACAGCGACGCCACAGCTTATGCTAAGCACTGCGCCACCCAGGGTGACCAGGCAGATGGGGAAAGTAGGACAAAATTGCACTTTAAGATATTTTTATACAACAAAACTTTTACTTGCATTTTTATTTCTCCCAAAAACTAAAACATCCCAAAAACAACATAAAAGAAGTGTTATTAAGAACAAGCTGTTGCCCTTGTGAATTTTGTTTTTTGCTAATTGGAGGTGGAATTTCCAATAGTACATTGTTAACGAGTGAGTGAAAGTAACTTTTTTAAGTCCCGAGACGGAATAGTTCGAGGGACTTAAAAAGTCTTTCACCCGAGGTAAACACTGTGCTTTTCATTACGAATACAAGGAAAGTAAAAATAAAAACATGAATTAGCTAAAGAAATGATAAGTGAATTATACGGAAGCATAAACAAAACTCTAAACTTGAAAAAAAAAAATCGGATTACGGCTTTAGCTACCAGTATATTTTCTTTTCTGTGGCCGACCAACTATTTAACTATTAGATTCTTTTCATTTGGTTCCATCATTGAAAAAATAATAAAAAAATCTATATTATAAAAAATTATAACAAAATATATTCTTTAACTTCATGTTATTTCAATTTTACATAATATGTTGAATGGCTGTATAGGAAGTTGGAAGATGGTTTAATAGAATAACGTGAAAATAGAACTAGTTTTTTTTTAAATAATTTGACAGTTGTCAGTCGAAAACGATTCTCCCTAGGGCTGAAAAGTATTACTTTCTCGACGCTCCTCAGGCAATTTCAAACTTACTTTCAGAGTATGAGTAATGAAAAATTATTTTCTACGCACGATTTTAAATTTATTAAGTAGTTCAGCATTTGTCAGTCAGTCAGCATTTTATACACTGAACAGATTTTGCCCGCGGCTTCACCCGCGTAAATTTCCCACAAAAACAGTGCTTTTACCCGGGATGAAAGTACTCTATGTCCTTCTCAGTACTTCTAACTATGTGTATGCGAAATTTCAGGAAGATTGGTTTAGTAGGTAAAGCGTGAAGAGGTCACAAACAAATAACAAACATTAGTTAGGATATAGATGTACCTAATCCTAATATTAAAAATGCGAAAGTGAGTTTGTTTGTTTATTTATTTATTTGTATGTTTATTTGAAACCTCTTCAGGCTTTATATTCTAAACCAATCTTCCTGAAATTTCGCAAACAAATAGAAGTTACAGAGAAGGACATAGAGTATCTTTCATCCCGGGAAAAAGCACTGTTCCCGTGGGAAGTTCACTCGGGCGAAGCCGTGGCAAAAAATAGCCGGAAATAAAATCGTTATTTAAATGCACTTAAATTTAAATTAAACTCGGAAATGTAAATAGTTATTTTCCGGTCAAATGTATCCTTTTTATCTTTAGCCTCTATTATATCAGTTGTGCCGGATTTCCGGGGATTTATCATGCATGCATCTGCAATAAAATTGTACGATTGTTCTGTATTTCAAAATTGATTGAACGATTTTTTTTAACGCTCAGGAAGTGATAGACTACGCCCCAATTCCAAAAGAAACTCGTGTATAACGCCCCGCCTATTTTTAATGCAATAAGATAATTATTAAAAAATAAAAAATACGACTGACAACTCACATAGCCTATGTTCGGTCTAATGCAAGAAATCTAAAAGTACTTCTCACATCAAAATGTGTAAAGCCGTTTAGGACTTATGGTGGAATAAAGAAATTACATTACATACATGAACCCTAAAAACATAACATTCCTTTTCTTGGTCAGTCGTATAAAAATAGGCTGTAAAACACATAGGTAGCAATAATATTAATGCATTGTTATGCCTAATTAATTCTGTGCTAATATTGTAAATTTTGTCAAGTGTTTAAAGTTGACGGAAAGGAGGAAGAAAGTGTTTGATAACTAAGGATTATTTATTTATTATATAACTAGATTTCGCTCGCGGCTTCGCCTGCGTGAATTTCCCACGGGAACAGTGCTTATTCCCGGGATGAAAGGTACCCTATGTCCTACTCCGTATTTCCAGCTATGTGTATGCGAAATTTCAGGAAAATTGGTTCAGTAGATAAAGCGTGAAGAGATAACAAACAAACATACAAACAAACAAACAATCTCACTTTAGCATTTATAATATTAGTTAGGATATTCTTGTAGAAAATAACTCATACAACGTTTAGTCATTTATTTTATAGATGATTAGGTATATATTTATTTTTTTTATATATCATAAGGTATATGATAATAGATACATAAATGCATAAACCTCCAAGACAAGAAGACAAAGATCATTTTTCATCTTGACCTGAGCAGGGATCGAACCAATGCATGGTTCAGAGAGAAGTACTTTACCACTGCGCCACATAGGCCGACTTCGCCGAACGAAACCTGCATACGAGCCGACTTTTCAGTTCACTAGTGTCGACTGCTGTCGTAAGATATAGGAAGGCATAAGGCAAGTTTTTATTTATTTAACTTCTTTACAAAAAACATGTAAATGGCGGACTCAAAGCGGAGGCTTTTTCTACCAGTCAACCAAGAGGTGATGCATAGAGAAAAGATATCATTATTATTATGGGCATGTCAGATGCCCTTAGTCGACAGGAAATAAATATATAATAATTTACACCTGTGCTATAACTGGTCACACTTGTTAAGAAAATTCCAATTTCTGTGCCATGTATTAATCAGCTGCGCTTAAATGTCCACCAGACTTATTTTTTGCCTATTGAAATCACAATAATTTAAATATATTAATATGGTATATATAAATATATTTACTTCATGAGTAGGTAGTACTTATACATGATTTAACTAAAAAAGCTCCTAACTAAATTCTGATGGAGTAAAGGAAATTCTCAACATATTTTCGTAAAACAGACGGCGCGTAAATAAATCAACGCACAGCTGAACATCATCTTGCCGTTTAATTTTCAATTTTAACATTAGCATTTTAAAGATTAAAATACAATGCACGCCAGCGTATCAAATTTAGCTCTAATGAGAAAATGACACTCAACGATATACAAAATACAACTTCACCATTACTCCAGTCATATGAATTATTCAATAAACTTTTTTCCCTGATTATAGCATTTTTACGATAACATTTATTAATATTTTGTGACGCTAACAACATCTGGGGAATTTATAGAAATGACACAATATTGTGGGTTTGTCAGCCGAATACGCTTACCAGTTAAGGTTATTTTCCGTTGTAGCATTCGCCGTCTGGTTCTCCCAAGGAGGCTTGGACTGTTTTTGGAATCCTGCGCCTCCTCCCGCGAACATTAAAACAGTTAACAGACGGACAGACACTGTCACAGAACAATACTTCATAACACTCACATAATCTGTTATCTATTACGTATTCCGCACGTCACACACATTGTTTCCATATACGCGGTGGCGGTATTTCCGACGCGCGACGCGGTCGTGCGCTTACGCCGTTTTCTTAGAATATTTTCAGACTGAACGCTAAAATGCGCCCGCGTCTCGCATCTTGTCTGCTCCCGCTACTTTTATTTTTAAACTAGACGCGTTTTTTAATTTGCGTAATTACGCACAGGGCCCTTGGCTTTATGAGCAGGCAATTAAACGCGCTTTCTCGCTTATTTATTTAAAATTAGAATTGTGTTGGTTATTTTTGACTATTTTAACCTTCGTTACATGTTCGTTCCTCATGTTGCGTTAAGGCCCATTTAGACGATGCAAGGAACAACAGTTGCTTGCAATTATTCATAGTCAATTGTTGCACTGTAATTATTGCATGCAATTATTGCTCTTGTATGTACAAGAAACTTGCACCGTCTAAATGGGCCTTTAGATGTAAGTTTTTATTTCACTCGATAAGCGTTATTTGTCAACATTGAATACAATATTTTAATCTAGATCTAGATTATTTAGATGTCAATAAATACTAGTCACAAATATATATAGTCAACTGTTCGAGGTTCCTACACGATAATTTTCTTCCCGAAGCTGGTCGATAATAGTCGATAAACATGACCGTAAGTACATAAGTTAGATTGTTTTAAAGACTCTACTCTTTAGAAGCGCCTAACTGAGCGATTATTATAAACGAAAAACTAATTATTAAAATATAAATCGGTTAATAAACTACGTAATGTATCTATTTTGCGGTTATTAAGAGATTATCGGTAAATTAAGAGTTGGCAAGTAGATAGGCCAATGTCGCAGTCAATATGGCGCAAACGTACTGTTTTAGAACTCAGCAGTTAACATTTAAGTGCATACTAAAACTGTTTTAGACATAATGAATATTCGCGCTGAGTTTTAAAATAAACTTACATATTGAAGGATTGAAGCGACAGTTAAATAATTCGAATAACTATGGCGTGTTTTTTTGGACCGACGTAGTATTATCTTTTATCAAAATTGTTAGTTTTTTGTGATATTAAAAGTAGAGCATTCATACTGTTTGTACGCTTTTGCAGCTAAACCGCTGGACCAATTTTGACGAAATTTGGTATAGATATAGTTGAAAACTCAGGGTCCAATATAGGCTTATTTAAAAAAATCATCCCCCCAAGGAGCTGAAATGAGGGGTTAAAGTTTGTATGAAAAGCAGAAAGGTATACGAGTACATTTTAGTATTCATATAAATAAAAATATAAAAATGAAATTTTTGATTTGAAATCTTGAAGATTTAAACTCACTTGAAAATCATTCTTTTTAGCTGAGCTACTTAGCTCAGCTTTCTGAGTTTCAGGATTTCCATACATTTTAATGCTATTTTCACGGTTTTTTTTAACATATCCAAACAGCTCTTAGAATGCTGATCAGATCTCTTTTAGTAGTATTTTCCTCATGACTGAGGGTCGTGGTCATTATATGGAATGAAACATACACAACGACTCTCTTGGCAATTTTAATAGAGTAGTTTGCCATTGCCTTCTCCATTTCACACACTAGCTGATAATCATCAACCAGAGTGCAAGTTTCCTCACGATGTTTTCCTTCACCGGAAGCAAGTGGTGGTCGATGAAAACTAACATGAGTCAGATTGGTATACAAACTCATGTAGCCCGGGCAGGATTCGAACCTGGGATTTTGCATCCACAGGCGGGCGCCCTACCACTCGGCCTCCACCGCTTTCGCTGATCAGATCAGTTGGGTGTATATAGCGATCTGGATGTCATCCACTCGTATCCTTGGATGGCCATCATCAGATCACAGCTCAGATAAATCCTGGCGTTGAACCAAAGCTTTAAAGTAACCTCGTTTGTATGAAAATCGACTGGTGTCCCTAATTAGCTAGCCACCACTGTATATTAAAAAAAAACTCAATAATTTAACATCAGATTTCGACATGTGTGTCATTCCTACGGTCATTTTAACACATATTTTATATACTCATCCAACCGTGTTCATTTTACGGTTGAATAAATATTGGCAGTATGGGAAATTGATCAAAGTAATAAATGATATTTGTAATGTAGTATTTGTTTTCCGATGACCCCGTCATTTATTTTTGTTAATTACCTTTCAAATAAAATGTAATTATGTTGGTTTGGCTTCACAAAGAAACTTCGTATTTCAATTTATTATGCCTGAAATTCAAATTTGAAATAAAGTATATTTTGCGTTCAAATAATTAATTAATTACGTTTTAATTTGGGTTAAATTAGGTAAAATGCATATATTAAAACGTGATAAATATCTAATTAAATGTGCAGTTACCTCCCTTTCCGCTCAGATTGTAAAAGTCAATCAAGGGACCGGGCTACAAACTGGGGTTTGTTCTCATTAGCGATGGTCTAGCAACCTGTCACTATTTCTGAATCTCAATTCCACCAATAACTCCACTATCAAGCTAAACGTAGCCTTCGAGTTTTATTTTATAGTATAGTAGGCAAACGAGCAAGCGGGTTGCCTGATGGTAAGCAACTAAGCAATCACCGCAGTCCATAGACACCAACGACCGTAAAAAGGTCACTGATGCGTTGCCGACTCTTTGAGAAAGCGATAGGCTCTTTTCTTTAAGGTCCCAATGTCTTATATACGACTCTTGTCTCTGTCTGCCCCGTAAGGGATAAACTCATTGGTAAAATAACCCTTCTCATTGGAAAAACTTAAATACTGTCGTTACAGAGTCTAGACCATGGAAGTAGTAAGTACTTTGTATTACTTCCATGGTCTAGACATCACACAGTCAATGTTACCCAGGATAACGCAACCATGTAAGTAATAAGTACCTTTGTACAAAGTACTTACTACTTCCATGAACGCAACGAATCTAAGCACAAAGATTTAAATCGTATCTTTGTCTAAGGATATAATCATGGAAGTAATAAGTACTTACGTTAAGTACTTATTACCTCCATGGATATATTTTTAATTTTACTTAGAGACACAGACAGCTGAGGAAGCAGGATGTCAGATATGGTTTTTGCCTATATGATAATCAAGTTTATAAGTCTATTAAAGATTTTTTTAAAGAAACTCACATAATTAAATATACATAAATGTATACATACATGCATGAACAGTGAAAACATAAGACTTCTTTTTAGGCAGTGGTTGATAAAGGGTCAAATAGGGAGTTTAATATTCATTATTTTAAGGAAAGCTTGTGGCATAAGAACTTGATGTTTCCGCTAGCCGTCTGTAAGCTGCTCTTTAAATATAAATCCAAAGTTCGGACAGCAAATATACTATAAAAGCCTTTGACCATAACTTAAATATTTATTTTCGTTTGATCGCGGTTTAGATTTTAGAGACATTCTGGCAATGTTTACACAAATCCGGAATGGAACATTATGCGTTTAGTTTTGGTACACGTATGTTAGCAAAAATATTCTGCAGGATGACATTTCAAGATTTTGACTTTAATCGCATATAATATACATATAACGATATATACACGTGTATGTACCAAATATAAAAGTTATATATATTTTATTTATACATGTTATATCTCGGTCTAGACAGCCACATCAAATTATTCCACACATTTATGATTTGGTGTCTCTGAATCATCAAATGCGAAATACATATATACAACATGCGTAACCTATAGGTATTATTTTCCCAAAATTATTTTTTCCATCATAATTAATATCAATGCTTTACTTTTTAGGGTTCCGTATCTCAAATGGCAAAAACGGAACCCTTATCACTTTGTTGTCCGTCTGTCTATCAAACCTTTTTTTCTCAAGAACGTTTAAAGGTATCAAGTTGAAATTAATATCGAATACTTGAATATAAAGTCATATAAAGTCATTAAAAAAAAAAGTTGCGTATGAATCCTAGGGATCGAACTGCAAAGTTAAAAGGTTGTTTTTAAACTAAGTAGTTGTTATTTTAGTTAGAGCTAAAATGTGAGGTGTTTTGCCTGTACGGAACCCTCGGTGCGCGAGCTCGACTTGGCCAGTTTTTTTTTATACTGCTTAGAGTACAATTTTTCAGGTCTTTATCGGGTTTTAGGTTTGTTAAAGCTACATAGTTTATTATGAGAAATAATAAATCTAGCCACAGAATTTTTATTTGGCCCCGTGATCAATCTTCTCTTTTTATAACTAAGCAACGGGATAATGATTTAGCCTCTAATATACTAATTCGTATTTTTTACAACGCCCACTAAATATTTTAAAGTAAGCGTCAATTAAAGATCACCAATATTTTTACTTGTCTTTCTAATTTATAAATTGCCACCTAATTTAATAACTCATCCACAGATTTTACAACTATCACCATTTTATGTTTTAAAGCTTCAAAACTAGCTCCTCAAAATAATATAATTGAAACTTCAATTTTCAAAATCATATATTATATCTCAGCATGTGAAATAATCTATACATATGTATTATAATAAAACAGTAAAAATATTTTGTCTGTACATTAAGTATTTTTGACTAAAATGGATAGAGGGACACTTAAAAAGAACAATAGAAAGCAAAAAAAATTTTTGGAATTTCTTGTCTTTCTGTCTGCCTGTATGTATGTACGCGTTTCACGCAAAAACTACTGGACGGATTTGAATGAAACTTTGTTTGTTGTATAGCTATTAAGTCTGGGCAACATATAGGCTATAATTGATTTTGAAAACTCAGTCAAAAATAATAAATGTACAGACAAAATATTTTTACTGTTTTATTATAAGTATAGATAAAATTAGAAGCCAAAAGAATTACTATTTGTTGCCGTATATCAATATTTTAGAAGTTTATTGCTTGAATGCATATTAAAAATTGAGATGCTAAAAAATAATCGCCGTGCTGAGTTATATTTAGAGTGGCTTACTATAAGATAAATAGTGGCTAAGATAGTTTTATTCAGATGCGCGTCGATTGTGGCTGACTTAGTTATTTAGAAAGCAATTTATTTATTTTAAGGTTGTTAATGCTAATTAAAAGAAGTCAGTTTAATTAGTACCCGTTTATTAAAGCTATTTTTTCAGTAACTAGTCGGGTTTTTTTAATTTATAAATATAAATTTCTTTTTTCATAATAGCGTGTTGCTGGTACACTAGTATGCTATCAGCCTATCAGCAATCCCTCTTGTATTAAAGAGTACTTACTTTAATTGGCATAATTCAGATTTTTGTGGATTTGTTAAGAAGTGGATTGAAAAGAAAAATGGGAAGTCTCATTAGGAAAAAGACGGAGGTTTTCCCTAGCAAGGCAGTGTATAATTAATAAAAATACAGCTTCATTTAATTAAAACTTACATATAGATAGGTAGGTACATTACATTAATGTAATAAACGGGTTTAAATTTCATATTATTATATATTATTACCACAACATATTTCACTTTGATACGTATTTAATTATTTACATTAATTAGTACAATTGGTATATTGGTTACGTTTACAAAATAGGTATTAATAATTTTCTGAAACTCTCCGCATTGGTTATTAGTTAATTTCAGCGTTATTTGATATAAATTATTATATTATTTTTCTCTCTTCATCATTCTAGCAACACGGACTCCTGCGCGCTTTAGTCGTTTTCCTAACTATCTTGTACTTAGGATTCAAAACCAATGATCTTTTTAAAGATCACGAAGAACAAGTTGATGAGGTCACATGGTGCTGCCAAACAGATTGTGTACTTACCTGATTTTTTATACCTTAGCTGGAATATTCATTAGCTACAGGTCTATAGCTAACCATAACCCCCCCCTCCTCCTCACTGGCTCGGCGCCAATTATGCGACCTAATAGAATATTGTTCTCCAAATACTTAACCTACAGACTTCAACACATTAACACGACCATAAAATTTGGTTTGCTTTCTGGCACTTCTACGTTAAATTGACTCTTTCGGTATTTTGTATTGAATCAAAGCCTGATTAGAAAAACAGCATTTTTTTATTGTTCTGCTAATATCATATGGGCTAGTGGGTCGTAATAACATTATAGATATGAAACGAGAAATTTTAGAATTAGACTCATCACAAAATTTGGTGACACTCTCGCAGGTGACACTTCTATTTGCTTTAATAATATAAAGCAATTTATATGTGTCGCTTTAACGCTCACTAAAAACAAGTGTACTACGACACGCACAATACAGAAATACAGTCAAAGTCAAAGTAAAAATTGACTTTGACTGTATTTCTGTATTATTTATTTATTGAAACTTGGCCTTCAAAGAAGGCTCTTTTTCACGTCGATAACTAATTATTTAATCATAATATATTATGTCTCAAAGCTACAAACTACTAGCATTTCGGAACGACCACTGCTGAGAAGAAATGCCACTGCTGAGTAGATTAGATACATAATTAAAATTCTAATTCACACGACAATTCGATTCAAAAAAGTGGTTGTGAGTGAGCTAAGTATCCTTCAGAGCTTGTTATCCTTCCTTCAGATGCGGCTTATATCGGTCACATAGCGCATCTATGCCACTTCTGTTTGCTTTATATTATTTTAAATTCTGTGATGCTCATGGTTAATGAAAAGTATAATATTAAGAATTAATTAATCGACTACCAATTCATTTTTTGAACCTATTTTTCTCGGTTGACGATACAAAAGATATCGACGATAAAATGGGTTTGGAAGTGTGGTTATAAAGATTTACTGAAGTAACATTAACGCAGATGAAGCCGCAGCTGGGCTAGTTTTAAATAAAAAGACTTGGCAATGCTACCGGCCTTCTGGGCACATTACCGCAAGGCAACATTTTGTCGGCACTGTACGACATTTTATTTATTTATTTTTATTTGAGTTTTAGTTTAAACTTTAATTACATACTTTTGCTGTTAAATAAACAAAGTAAACAAGCTAATTATTAAAAAATAATAAACACGACTGACAACTTGTGCTTGGCCGAGATTGTGTGAAGGCCGAGCTCGGTCTCGTGAGCAAACAGAGTGCCAAGGCCGAAGGCCTAGCCCTTCGTATATACATGAATGACCTTCTCATTTCATCTCAAACCCTCAGTAACCAGCAGAGGGGCCTAGGCCGAAGGCCGAGAGGCAAGCTGCGTACATGAAGCAGAGAGGCGAGGCGAGGCTAAAGCACCTAGCGTGCTGTGCAGAACAATTTTACTTCTGCAGTTTCGAGTATGTTGTTTTGGAAATAAGCAAAAAGTCATCTACGTAAAGTCCATTTATTCATAATTGTCCTATTATGTAAACAATCTTAACATGTCTTTTTATGATTTTACAACAATATAAATTAAAATAGACTTTTTAGGAGATTACTTTCGTGGTTAATAAATGTTTTACTTTAGAATGTTTAGTTTTAAACTAATATCTACAGCTCCTTCAATTTTTCAAAATTATCTTGATCAACTACTTGGTGACATTCCCAATGAAGCGGTATATTTTGATGATATTGCTCTAACAGGAAAAAATTTAGATGAACACCTACACACACTTTGTACAGTATTAAATCGAATTAAGCAAGCCGGAATGAAGGTAAATTTAAAGAAATGTTCATTTCTAAAAGAAGAAATAGAATATCTTGGTCATGTAATAGACAAAAATGGCATTCGTCCAACAAAAGGGAAGATAGATGCAATTACCAATGCTGCTCAACCTACAAACGCAAAAGAATCACGTTCTTTTCTTGGTCTCATCAATTACTATGAACGTTTCATTCCACATCTACATGGAATTTGTGCAGACTTATATGAATTAACAAGTGGGAAACAAAAGTGGCATTGGACTGATTATGAAAATTAAATATTTGAAAGCGCTAAAAAGGAAATTGTTGCTTCCAAACCGTTGTTAGCTTACGATGAGAGTCGTCTCTTGTATTTAGCTTGTGACGCATCGGAAAAAGGAGTTGGTGTAGTTTTATACCACAAAATTAGAGATTTAGAGCAACCTATAGCTTTTGCTTCTAGAAAACTAAGACCAGCTGAAAGTAAGTATTCTGTAATCGATCGTGAAGCACTTGCTATTATATAGCACTTGAATATTATTTGGAATCAAAAAATTTGACCAGTACTTGAGAGGAACAAAATTTACATTAGTGACAGATCATAAACCATTAATTCACATTTTGGGTCCGCGACGTAATTTACCGAAGGTAGTCAATAATAGACTTGTAAGATGGGCTCTTTTAATTGGTAGTTATCAATATGATATTTGTTACCAGAAGGGAGAAAACAACATCGTAGCTGATTGTTTGTCCAGATTACCAAACCCTGAAACCGAACCATCTCCAGTCGAGAGTCTTATTCACAGAATATTGTCAAATATTCTGGGAGATAGACTGGACGATTTAAAAAATACTGTGAAGATTATTTATATAATAGGACAATTATGAATAAATGGACTTTAGAAGAGTTGTCGGTTTAGGCTGGGGGTTGGTGCTCGATCAAATGTTACAGAGGCCCCTGGACGACCACAGCCGGTGGTAGTTTATAGTTTTTTTTCATACAAACTGGTTATTGGGGGTTTGAGATCAAAACAAGGTCATCCATGTATACGAAGAACTCGGCCTACGGCCTCACTCTTTCTCTGATCACGAGATGGAGCTCGGCCTTTGGCTTAACCTGGATGCAGCTCGGGCTGTGGCCTTGCGGGCGCAAGCTTTGGCCTTCGGGGCCTACTGGTGACGGCGCGCCAAAGTAGACCTGGGGTACTGCCCGCGGAAACTACTTATATTTAATCGGCGCGGGGGAATCGGCGCGATTGGGCACGTCATAGAAGACCCTGGGCGACGTTAATAGCCGTTTAAAATGAAATCATAAGGTCGTCCATGTGTACGAAAGACTCGGCCTTCGGCCTAGCCTGGACGCAGCTCCAGTTGTGGCCTTGCTTGGTCCCTGGTTTACTGGCTGGTTTGAGATGAAATATAAAAGTCATCCATGCATACAAAGGGCTCGGCCTTAGGTCTCGTCCTGCACTTTGTTTCCGAGACGGCGCGGCTGGAGGAATGGAAGCTAAACCTTTGATTTAAATTTAAATGGTAGTTTAGACGAAGCTCTGCCTGTGGCCTCACCCCTTGCAGCTTTAGCCCTTTAGAGGCAGAAAGGGAGTACCGCCCACGGAAACTATAATAGATACTTTCCGTGTAACATTTCGACTTTAAGCCAGTGATCTTGCAATAGCCGATAGTAGCGTTGCCGATCAATAGTCAGACTACTATGGTGGAGGGTGACCGTGGTACCCCGAGCTGCGTTTAAATCGAGGGCTGCCAGCCACGCAAGCGAGGCCCAAAGCCGAGCTCGGGCTTATGAGCAAAGAGCGGGGCGAGGCCGACGGCCGAGCCCTTTGTGTATATGGACGATCTAACGGTGTTGATCTTACTATCTATCTTATACAACTAAAAGTACACGCAAAGATATAACTTATATATATTTTTGAAATTGCCTTTCAAAGCCCTTCAATTTGATACTACACTCGATAAATTGATCAAATTGTTTTTTTCGGTCAGCTGTTTATCGCGTATGTAATCCGCCATTTTGTTTTTATGATGACGTCACATAGCCTCTGTCACTCGGACGAATGCAAGGAATCCAACAATACCTCTGACATCAAAATCTGTTAAGCCGTTCAGGACTTATGGTGGAATAAAGAAACTTACATACATACATACATACATGAACGCTGAAAACATAACACTCCTTTTTTGGTCAGTCGTGTAAACGTTTCATCATTAGCACAATGTTCATTATTGTTCATCTTATTCGTGAGTTTGTCCTGCTATGTAAATCTCTTATCACCTTGGGGTGAAATTGGCTGGGCGCCAGACAAGTTAAGGTCAGTTTCACCTTAGCAAAAACCGGCCAAGTGTGAGTCGGTTTCCGAAAATATACTTATTGTTGGTAAAAAAATGAGGATATAAAAAAGCCCCTCTGGCATGTTAGGTGACCAAGACTGTCTTTTGTGGTCGTTCCGACGTTACAAGACAGACCTCACTCGCCAATAGCGCCAACATTATGAATGAATGAATGAATGAAATATTTTATTTATGAATGGAAAAAATTATAACCCTCATTCAGTCAACTTCCCTGGATAAAGCTGTGATTTTTTAATTGATTTCCATATCAGTTACGAAGAATTTTAATGCGAAACCCATTTAGTAGGTTACAGCGTTTTGCTTTAGTACTGCAGGCGATCGCATCTGATATTGCACCAAAACAACGATGTGGAACAAACAATAAAGTGTACAGAAATGACACCCATCATGACTTAGTAACACTGTCGTGTACCTGTCTACTAACAATATATAAGGTCTAATAAAAAATCTACATTACGAATTGAGTAGGTAAGTATATTATAATTTCATATGCAAGTTGACTTCAAGGAATTTTGTATTTGTGCATTTTAAGTTGTACATTATTTTTAGGGCTGGATTTAGAAGTAAGTTTTATAAGTATCGAGAGTATCTAGCTTCTTGCAATTAGATACTCTAGAGAGACCCGTTGCAAGGTAAAAATAATTCCATGAGTGAAAACCAACGCAGTGTCATCAGCGTAGGAAAATATACGACCATATTCAAAATCCAGATTTTTTAGCTCATTAATATACAATGTGTTCCGTTATCAGTGTCGGAGCCTTTAATGGTATGTTATATGGCATTTTTTATGAACATATCACCACCCAAAAAATTTTTTTCTTCTACTGTAGTAAAATGGCAGCCATTTTGTTTTTTTTCGGGCTCATATACTAATTCAATCGTAACTTTTTGTGTAAAAGTCCTATCATATATATAAATTAGAAAGATGTTTCAATATGAAAGACAAAAAAAAAAAGAAAAAACGTAAAAGCAAAAAAAGATTTTTTTTTGTGTTTTTGGAATGTTATTAGCTTCTCGTGAATAAACTAGTCTATTAAAATGTTTATTTTTTATTTTAAAACGAATGTTAAAAAAGAAAAAGAAGAAAGAAAAATTAAAAAAAAAAAGATTTGAGTACCTATAATCGGGCCGAAACCTAAACTCCCGTATGACGTATGCCAGTTTGACAATAATAGTGATGTACCTAAACACGAGTCGCTACGATTATTTGATTTTACGTAAAAAAATTACAAATCCAAATAAAATAATTATTTTTAATAATCAGAAGTCTGAACCATCAAAGTAGCTGTCATAGTCACTAACATGGATAATAAATTCATAGTGAATAATCTACTCTGATTTTACGATAACGATACGATTGCGTGAATCTTGTCCATATTTCTATTTTTTTTGTATTACCTTAATGTTCATTTTTTTAAATTTTAAGGCGCAATAATTGTTATATTCAGCATTTAAAAATCAATATCAAACCTTATTTAATAAATCGAAAAATTAAACGATGTATCGCGATTTTTTATATTTTCACTATCGATTTATTGTAGCCGGATACAATGGAACTCTCTAAACGGGCAAGCCGGAAGTTCAAGTACTACATTTCCGCGCATAGTTTTAAAAATCAAAATATTCGGAACTTCATGGGCTTGACCCCGATGACACCTGTCATACGGGAGTTTAGGTTTCGGCCCGATTATAGTGATTTGTCAATAAAAAATGCCATATAACAATATAACCATTAAAGGCTCCGACACTGATGACGGGACACGTTGTATATGAGGAATAAAGTCTGGGCCAATGAGCGATTTTCTGACAGCGAAATTAAGAAAAAAAAAATTAGTATAAAAATGTCTGAACAGGTGGCGTTTTATAAAAAGCCGGGTCGTAATAATGGCTGTACCTTTATTGTGCGCTTTTTCTTGTCAACCAGAGGCAGAAAAAAATCACCTAACAGTTTGACAGTTGCACAAATCACAATATTTTTAGATTTTTTTTTTATTAGGTTTTGTTTTTAAAAAATGGCAATCCCGTAAATTTTTAGTTTTTCTATGGACTCGCTTTTTACTAAGCGCCGTCTATGAAGTCATCTGAAACTACATTTTTTTTAATTCGGGTCTCGGAAAATCCCTCATTGGAAATAATAGAAGTCCTATAAGGCTTATAAAAAGGACCTGTCTTAATCTTAGGACAAGACTTTAAAGTCTATACATTGTTTAATGTCAATGTCAAAGTCTGGAAATATCAAGGTGGGAAAATGTCAAAGTCGATAAATGTCAAGGACAAAAAATGACAAGATCTATAGTCGTAAAATGTCAAGGTCTTAAGACATTGTCAACGACTCGAGGCGAATAAGGCGCGAGTCGTAGTTGTTTTAGTCCTTTAAGTTATACTTAAGACTTTAAAGTTTTTAAAGGCTATGACTCAAATTCGTCGTCAGTCTTTAGTCCTATAACTTAAGACTGAACATCCCTGAGGGACGCCATAACTAACATCTAAATCTTCACTTATATAATTACTCGATCATCCTATCTATGCTCTTTGTCGCCGATGTGACAGATAACTTTTAAATAACTCTAGTACGGTGCCTCTATTACCATTATCATTATATTTAACTATTCTTTATCTATCCTTCTGAAAAGTAAATTACAGTAATTCATCATAAAACCATAAATTTGCTTTAAAATTTATAAATGAATGTCATCTTGAATAACTAATTAAACTTACCAAAATTGTTACAGCAGCGGTCGCATACTTCGCCACTGCTGTCCACCTGCCTGTCTGCCTGTCTCAGCCTAAAGACGTCCACTGCTGGACAAAGGCCTCACCCAAGGATTTTATCCACGGGGGGTTTTGCCGTAATCGCCACGCTTGGCAGGCGGGTTGGCGATCGCAGTGTGATGGCATAATACGCGGAAAGATGCTGCTGCCCATCCTCCGGTGTTTTAAATCCCTTAGTCGCCTCTTACGACACCCACGGGAAGAGATGGGTTGGTGCTATTCTAGGGCCACGCCACAGGCCACCGCTGTCCACCTAAATGCGATAAATTCAAAATTTACTTACCAAAATACGGTCTTATGAGGAAGGTTTTTTGTAAAACTCACTCGTCCGAAGCCGTGGCCAGAAGCTAGGTAAATAAACTGTACTATGTAGCCATCTATACAGACTAGTCCTATGTACTATTAATGAATTCGCTTGAGCTTAATGCAAACACACTACCATAACGACTTCACTTAACAATCTTTTGAAAGACTAAATAAAAATTGAAGCTATTTTTTTATTCATTCTTTACTCTACATATTATTAGGAATATCTCAATTAAAATAGAGAACTCGCATATCATTCTAATTTTTAAAGTAACTTTTATTTTTATCTGTTTTTTTAGCAAACGCTTTTTTTAAATGTAAGTGAGTATACTTCTGTGATCTTTATATTTAATATCTGACCTGTTCTTTCACGAGTGCATGCTGAATGTTTTATTTTTAATCTATGCAGTTTATAGCCAGGCTGGAAAACTATATAATTTAGGTGTACACCTGAAAACGCATGGAAAACATCAAATTAAATATACAGTATAGTGCACTTTGGGCTTCGCGTTCGCTCCCGTGGGAATTCAAGGAAAAAAAAATATTTAGGTAAATTGTACATACAGGGTTATTTTTTAAATACTGGCCAAATTTTTACAATATGCTCAGTACTTGGAATATAACTACGTCCGAAAGAAATTTATAGTAAAAGAATAACATAAAATCACAACTTTCCATACCCATCAGCTGATCGACCAATTTGTATGGGAAGCAAAAATACATTTTCTAACAAAGATTTTATTGGAAACCTGCTTAATTTTATCAACCAAATCTGCTGCGAAAATTTGGCCATTTGTTTCAGAATAACCCTGTATAATCTACAGGGGTTGTTTACTTTTAAGTTATAAAATAAGCAACACCTGAAGACTCTTGTGCCAGTAGACTCTGTTCTTCCATATCTTTTCAGTTAATTTACCTAATATACTTAAGTATAATAAGTACCTACTCTAGTCTCCTAGTCATATTCTGTTGCAATACTATATCTCTTCACAAATATGATAAAAATAATCATATTAATTGTGGAAAGTGATTGTTAAATGATAAATATTATTATGTACGAGTATTTTTTTTGCATTCGCATAGCTCGAAGATTGAATTAGGAAATTTATAACAAAATTAAGCAGTTTGGTTGAGCATCGCGGAACATTGGGGGATTATGCCATGGCAAAGAAAAAATCAGCCATGGGGAAGAAGTGTTTCAATATTATCACTTACCTTTACGATGAGATAGAGAATAGACTTACCTGAAACAAGTAACAAGTATTTTCAAAAATTACACTTGCCTACTCATTCCTGAGAAAATCATATTTGATAGACGGACAGACGGACTTCAAAGTGATCGATTTGCCTTTTGACGTACGGAACCCTAAAAATGCCAATTTAATAGAGCTCAAATCCTCTTAATTTTAACATTACCGTCTCGTAATATTGCAGTTGGCGCCGAACAAAAAAAAATGTATAATCTAACCTATTTTTTAAACGACAGACCAAAAAAGGAGTGTTATGTTTTCAAGGTTCATTATGTATGTAAGTTTCTTTATTCTACCATTAGTCCCGAACGGCTTAACAGATGTATGTGAGAGATATTTTTAGATTACTTGCATTCCTCCGAGTGACATAGGCTATGTGAGTTGACACAGTTGCTGTTGTTGTGAGTTATGTTAGTCGTGTTTTTATTTTTTTAATAATTAGCTTGTAAGACCTAATAACTGGGGTATTGGTCACAAAACTAGTAAAAAAGAAATCAATTCAACTCACCGGTTCAGGCCATTTTTGTCGGTTGATGCGCCAGAACTGGTATTGTGATGATCCTTTCTTCGGCTTTGTACTAGACCCATTACTTTCCCCAGCCATGGGTTCTTGGAGTTGTGGCCCATCCCCGACTGCCACAAGGTCATCTTGCTTGGCTATCGTCGATGTTGAGTTCAGTTTGTCCATAAAGAGCGACTTTTCCAGCTCTCGATCAATTTTCACGTTTGTGCCTACGTACGTAGGCACATATGGTTTTTTATACCACCACTGGGACAGACCTTGTAAACCAATCAAGACCAAAACTAACAGACACAAAATATACTGGATTAGAATATAATATTGAAACTTGTCGATGTCACGGCATACGTTATGACGAGGACTAAACGGGGGTGGGGGTGGAGTCGGGATACTTCTTCGTGGTTGGGTGTTCATTTTCAAAAAAAATATACTCTCTTTTTCTGTTTCGATGATGTTCTTATTTGTTTATTTTCTTAGTTAATTGATGACACCTATCACTAGGTTGAACCACTTGAATTCTCTTCTGAACACGTTTAAGTCAATGATTTTATGATGATCACTGATGGCAGTTATTTAATAAAGTTTCTTCATAGAATAAAGTACTATTTTCACTACGCTTAATCAAGCTCAATAGAGAATTTAAAAGACCACTTTATTTTTTATTTAACATACTATAAGCTTCAACTGAATTACTTTACAGTAGAGTTTTAAAAAAGTAGTTATCTTTTATATATGTAAGTCTTTATTGGCAGTGACTCGTTACAATTTTACTTATCCTATATTATGTTAATTTTAGCACACTATAAACTTTAGTAAATATTTTTTTTAGTTTAAAGATTGTCTTTGAACTATACTATTGGCAGCGATTCGTTACAATACTCAATAATAAAGTATATTTATTTTGGTTGACACACTATACTGTTCATGTTCACTAAGTTACTTCTTAGTAGAATTTTAATTAACACACTTTGATAATCAGTTCATTTTGATATATAGAAATTGTGGCTAAATTGATTCGATAAGTAGAAATTAGAGTACACTATCAATCACCACATTGGATCGAATACTTATTGAAAGCATTCGCCGTTAATAAGCGTTGCTACAGACGATTTAGACAATAGGAACAATGCACAAACCACTTACCATGTAGGCAGGCTTCGAGCACGATTCCTCACGAATAGTTCTTCCTTTAGACACCTAGCCGGCCAGCCACACACGATTATAAAGTTCCAAAAACACTGTTGAGCACTTGAAGTTTTATTAAGAATAATTGAGTAAAATGTAATGTTTGATGCGCGCGCGCCTTCGCTTTCACGTACAGACACGGAGAGGTTTTACTGGTTCTGCCACCAGCCTTCTGCTACCAGCCTATGGCGTTGATCTCTCAGACACCGGTAGGATCTGCGCATGCGCCAGCGGAAGTCCGGGCGCCCCATTGGCTAAATAGAACTGCAGCACAGCGAATTGTGATGATTGATAGGTGCATCGGTAAGGCGCGCGAAATTCAAATTGAAAGGTAAACAAGATTTGCGTTGAAAACGGAACATTCCGCCCACCAAAATACCAATAGGATTTTCCCAGAATAAGAATAAGAAACGGTAATTAACGATAAATATGTTTAAGTTATTATTCTAAACTTAAAAGCTAACAAATGATAAGTTGAAACGATTATACGGAGGGTAGAGGACATAGTTTGACCAAAGGTCTCTTAAGCGAGTGATCCCTGGCTGTTCTAACGGTTGCGACTCGAACTACCCCATCAGGGCCAGGATGCAAGGAAACAACTCGTCCTAATGCCCATTGAAGAGGAGGCCGATTGTCCTCTTTTATAAGTACGATTGAGTTTACAATTAACGGTGTTGAGTCCGTGGTCCATTTTGCTCGCTGAGTTAACCCATGTAAATATTCATTTTTCCAGCGTTTCCAAAATTGTTGTTGAAAAGATTGGATAAGTTGCCATCGATTTAGTCGATTGATTTTTACGTCCTTGTAGTCGAAGTCAGGAACTGCTGTAAGAGGTTCCAGCGTTAAAAAATGACCGGGCGTAAGAACGTTCAAATCGTTGGGATCCGAGCTCAATGGACACAAAGGCCGCGAATTTAAAATTGATTCGATCTGAGCGAAGAGTGTGGTAAGCTCTTCAAACGTTAAGACCTGATCGCCAACAATACGGTACAAATGACTCTTTGCGGCTTTGATTTGGATTTCCACACCCTCCAAAGTGGGGAGCAGAAGGTACGTTACGTTTAAAATCTATTTTTTCCGCATGAGAGGCTTGTTCGATACCTGACGCTAGTTGTGAACTTGCACCAACGAAATTCGTACCGCAGTCAGAGTGAATAACATTGCAGCGGCCGCGACGAGAAACGAAGCGACGCAATGCCGCGATGAAGCCGTCAGTCGATAAAGTAGAAACCACCTCAAGGTGCACTGCTTTTGTGCTCAAGCATACGAATAAACACAAGTACGCTTTATCGATTTTAGCACCACGATGAAGCCCGAGCTTAATTCGAAAAGGCCCTCCTAGATCGACACCTACGACAGAGAAGGGTTTTGCCTGATTGACACGAAAGGCCGGAAGGTCGCTCATAAAGGGTTGCAAAGGTTTCGGTTTAAGACGGTAGCATCTTATGCATCTTGAAAGATGATGACGTACAGCATGCTTTGCCGCAAGTATCCAAAACTGTTGTAAAATCAGATAGTTGGTTGTGTTCAGACCGGGATGAAAATTGTTTCGATGAATAGATTCGATTACAGCTGATGTAAGAACACTCTTTTTGGGCAATAATGCGGGATACTTATGTTCGAAGTCAAGATCGGAACGCGATAGGCGCCCGCCTACTCTGAGTATACCCTGCTCGTCCAAAAACGGGTTTAGTTTACGAAAACTGCGAGGTAACTGTATCTTTGATTGTAATTTGGATATGACATCCAAAAAACAACGATGTTGGAAATGTTTGACGATAATTAGTAACGCACGATGACGCTCAGCGTCCGTTACGAAAAGATTATCTGATCGCGGAACAGTGTTACGCATGTTATTACAAAACCTGCGAACGTAAGCGATAATGCGACAGATTTTATCTAAAGAAGAATATTTTTCGAATAGCCGATCAATTATAGACGTGTGATTAACGCTTTCGATTTGATCCGAAACGAGAACCGTGGTGCGACGCTGCTCAGAGAGCACCGCATTGTCATCGTTTGAACGATTTTTCGATGTATCGATTGGCCACTCAGACTGTGGTTGAGACAACCATTCTGGGCCCGCCCACCATAGGGCATTGTTTAGCAAATCGTGAGGCAATTGCCCACGCGAACAAACATCTGCAGGATTTGTGACAGATGGTACGTGCCTCCAGCACTCGGTCGGTACGATATCTTGAATGTGACTTACGCGGTTTGCAACGAATGTCACCCAGCGAGAAGAAGGAGCTCGCAACCAGGATAAGGTAACGGTGGAATCACACCACAGATAAGTGTCATGGACAGGAATCCGCAGCGTGTCCTTGACAAATTTGATAAGGTCTGTAAGCAAAACTGCACCACACAGCTCTAAGCGAGGTAACGATTGACGTTTTAAAGGAGCTACACGAGCCTTTGCACATACGAGAAAGACGCGAACGGAGCCGTCAGACTCGATAACACGCAGGTATATAACGGCGCCATATGCTGCTTCGGAGCTGTCACAAAATCCATGCAGTTGATATGATTGAGCGCTATCGGTAGCGTATTTACGTGGAGTTTTAAGATTCCTAACTTGAGGAAGCTGTTCGGAGAACTTTTCCCATTGAGAGACAATTTCCGGTGGGGGCTTATCATCCCATGAAAGACCTAGAATCCAAAGCTTTTGAATAAGACATTTGGCATGAATTGTCAAAGGAGATAGAAAACCCAGAGGATCGAAAATTCTGGCAACCTCACTCAAAATCGTTCGCTTGGTGCACGGTTGATTAGATGGATTAACGGTAAAGACGAACGAATCCGAAGCAGGCTCCCACTTAAGGCCCAGAACCTTGATAGTTGTGTCTTCAGTTTCGGTAAAAGTGATTGCTTCTGAAAGACACGCCTCCGCGGGAAGATCGCTAAGTAGCTCGGGTCGGTTACTCACCCATTTTCGGAGCTCAAACGAGCCAAGACCGAAAAGAGCGATGAGTTGAGTTTTGATTTCTCTGGCGTCCTTCAGCGATGAGCTTCCGGATATGACGTCATCAACGTATATGTCGGAAGTTAAAACGGTTTTGGCCTTTGGGTACTTGTGACCCTCATCGTTGGCCAGTTGCTGAATAGAGCGGCACGCCAGGAATGGAGCGGAAGACACTCCGTACGTTACGGTATTTAATACGTACTCTTGAAGAGGCTCATCTGGGTGAGCTCGCCAGAGAATACGTTGATAATCACGATGTTGAGGAGCTAGGTTGATTTGACGGTACATTTGGCGCACGTCTGCCATGAAGACAATTGCGTGCTCACGGAAATGAAGAAGGATCTCTACGATATTTGATTGTAGCTTCGGTCCCGTCAGCAGCGAGTCGTTTAGCGATTTGGAAGTTGCATCTTTAGCCGAGGCGTCGAATACAACGCGAAGCTTCGTTGTAGCGCTGTCGGGACGTAGCACACAATGGTGCGGTATATAATACTTGCCTTGACCCATTTGCTTGGCAGGTACCAGAGTCATGTGACCACTGTCGATGTAGTCAGTCATGAACTCCACGTATTGTTGGTATAAATTGTGATCGCGATACAGACGCCTTTCAATGGCATGAAAGCGTCGTAAGGCTATCTCTCGAGAACCTTCAAAGACTGGCTCCTCGTCGTCCTTGAAGGGGAGACAAACTACATATCTACCTGTCTCGTCACGGTAGTGATTACTGAGAAAACTATTTTCACAGCGTTGCTCTTCTGGGGTCAATCGGGAAGATTGTGGAACGTTATCGATTTCCCAGAAACGTTGAACAATTTTGTTTAAACTATCGTCTACGGTAGAAGGGGCTACTCCTAGTAGACTGGACGATGCGAGTCTGGACTTCCCAAGAAGAAGCCAGCCGAAGACTGAGTTGAAAGCTCGCGGTTGAGAGGCGTTACCCTTCAGACGTTGTTCGAGAAGTGACTCAGCAAAGACGTCGGCACCTAACAAGACGTCGATCGGACCGGGGATGTCAAAACCAGGATCAGCTAGCGGTAGTGTTTTGACCTCCTCCCATCCTTTCGTATTTAGCCTTGCTATCGGTTGATCTCCGCAAATGCTCGGTATGACGAGCATTCCCAGACGAAACTTTACGTTACAGTTGGTGCCAATGTCGCATGTAACAAAGCCACTGACTGAGGCAGGGCTGCCCCCTAACCCATAAACGTTGATATTACCAGTTATAGGTTTTAGATTTAATCGTTGAGCGGCGTGAGCCGTGAGAAAATTGTTTTGACTGCCGGTGTCAAATAACGCGCGAAATGTATGAAATTCACCAGAAGCATCACGAATCTGGACGAGAGCTGTTGCCAGTAACACGGTTGTGGTTACGGTTGGATCAGACTGAGTTAACGAATCCTTAGCCACTAAGGTCGCCGAGCTTGCCGCCGGCTCCTTATGTAGCAAAGTGTGGTGTTTACGTCTACATTGTCGACATGAAAACATTGATGTGCACTCTCGCACTGAATGGGATGCGTTAAGACAATTGTAGCACCATTTCTTTTCAGTGGCCACAGCCATGCGCTCATCTATTGATTTTGCCAAAAAATCATTACAGGCCGAGATGTGATGTTCATTGCGACAGTAGGCACATTTACGAATCGGAGTGCTCGAATTGTGAGCAGGTTTCGCTTGTTGTTTATCACCAACATTTTTATGAGTAGTGACGGTGGGAGCGACAAGCGAATGCGTGACGTTATGTCGCTTGAACTTCTGTGAAGTTCCCGGTGTGTCCTTTGAAACGTTAGCGGTTTTATTGGTAACATTCGAAAAGTGCGTGTCGCGAATTAATGCTTCACCTTTAGAGTGTAAGAATGCCCTTAAATGGTTATACTGTGGAAGCTCAATATCGGTATGTTTTTCCTCAAACTCGCGTCTTAATTTGGTATCGAGTTTGGCCAGAACATTATAACAAAGAACAAAATCCCATTTATCGGTAGGTAATTTTAAAGTTTTTAAAATTGTTAAGTTCTCATCGATCGTGTCTAAGGCGCGTCGAAAATCTTGAGCGTTCGAAGTCTTTAAACTAACGTCCAAGATATCACGCCAGCACGTAAACGCTAATTCGCGTTTATCTTCATAACGGGACTTGAGAGCCTCGTACGCACTTAAATAATATTCACTTGCAACAGGAAAAGTTCTAATGAACGATAAAGCATCACCACTTAAAACTGACACGAGATAGTGAAATTTCTCAATATTACATAAGGAGGTAGAATCATGTATCAACGCGTTATAGGTTGCAATGAACTCAGGCCATTCCTTGATAGCACCGGAAAAAGTTGGCAACGAAATTTTTGGTAACCGCATATTTCCACTGTGCGAACCGGTCAATGAATTATGTTTCGAAGTGTCAGCTTGTTGAGATGAACGTTGTTCAAATTTTCGTTGAATTGCCAACACTTGAAAATACAATTCGTCAAATCGATCCTGAACTTCATCGTCCTCCTCATCGGCATCATCCTTAAGAAGGTCCAAAATAATAAAATGGGAGTCATGAAAACTATCAGCAATCGTTTTTATTTCATGACAATATGAAAGAAATAACCCTACTTGTGATTCATCGGTATTGGCTAAGGTACCTACTTCCAAAGCCTTCGTTAAGCGATTATATGCTATAGTTCGTTTACGTCGCAAACTGGGCAAATTATTAATAGTGTACGTATTTTCGATACCCTTTTTAATAGTAGGTTTAGATTTACGCCTTGATAGTAAAGACATAATTAATATCAAAACAATAAAAACTGATAGCAACAAATATTCGGATTCGATAAAAAAGTTTAGTTGCGAACGTCTTCAGCGAGACCGCGTTCACAAGAATCGACGAGAATCACTGGGGCGGTATTACACGACAACAGGTAATATTGTCACCTCGGTCACCTGAGTTTTAAATTGAAATAAATTAAATTGATAAGGATGAATTAAATGAGCGTTAGGAACACTAAAAACGGTTTGCGATATTCGTTAATGTACGGTAAATAAAAAAAATAAAAATCAGTTTTTTTGTAAAAACAAAAAACTATGATTTTTAACCTAAAACGGTAATAATGAAAATGTGAACGCACCAAAATTCGTTAAAAATATGATACGATAAACGATACAACGTCACGATAAAAAATATTTCGTAATTTGAAACGAAATAACTTTTCGATAAATAAATATCAAGAGGAAAAAAGTAGTCGAGTTATAACGAACTATCAACATAAAATTATGAGAAGGTGGATTTGCAATATTGTATTATTGCGAACGGTAAAACGGTAGATAATTTTATGCTAATAAGTATAAAACGACAAAAGAATTTATTTTCAACAAATATTCTAGAAACTGATGGAAGCCATCTTAAATCGATAATCGGTAGGTAAGGTACTCAACAAAACAAAATGGAACAAAGACTTGTTTTCCGATTAGTAATTGAAACAAAATGTTATGTTTATTCGTTTTAGCTGTACTAGTAAGTATAATAAGCGTGGAATACGGTAAATGAAGTAGCAATTACTAAATCGAATTGGTATTTGGCAGCAGACTGAAGGTAGGTATCCAAAGTTCCCGGGTTTCGGCACCAAAAAATGTGGCTAAATTGATTCGATAAGTAGAAATTAGAGTACACTATCAATCACCACATTGGATCGAATACTTATTGAAAGCATTCGCCGTTAATAAGCGTTGCTACAGACGATTTAGACAATAGGAACAATGCACAAACCACTTACCATGTAGGCAGGCTTCGAGCACGATTCCTCACGAATAGTTCTTCCTTTAGACACCTAGCCGGCCAGCCACACACGATTATAAAGTTCCAAAAACACTGTTGAGCACTTGAAGTTTTATTAAGAATAATTGAGTAAAATGTAATGTTTGATGCGCGCGCGCCTTCGCTTTCACGTACAGACACGGAGAGGTTTTACTGGTTCTGCCACCAGCCTTCTGCTACCAGCCTATGGCGTTGATCTCTCAGACACCGGTAGGATCTGCGCATGCGCCAGCGGAAGTCCGGGCGCCCCATTGGCTAAATAGAACTGCAGCACAGCGAATTGTGATGATTGATAGGTGCATCGGTAAGGCGCGCGAAATTCAAATTGAAAGGTAAACAAGATTTGCGTTGAAAACGGAACAGAAATGTTTATAGTCTTTATTGGCAGTGATTCGTTACAATTATACTTAATAATTAAGTATATTTTCTTTGGTACACTATAATGTTCACTACTTCTTAGTAGAGTTTTGAATAATGCAGTAATAGTTCACTTTGTAATAGCAATAATTATAAATTATGTCTTTTTTGGCAGTGATTCGTTACAATTATACTTATTAATTAAGTATATTTTTTGGCACACTATACTGTTCACTATTTCTTAGTAGAGTTTGATTAAAGTTCACTTTTTAGATATAGTGATTATAGTCTTTATTGGCAGCGATTCGTTACAAATTTAATTAATCATTAAGTCTTTTAATTTTGGTACACTGTAATGTTCACTATTTCTGAGTAGAGTTTTGATTAAAATTCACTTTTTTGATATAGCAGTGATTTTAGTCTTTATTGGCAGCGATTCGTTACAGTTACAATTATACGTAATAATTAAGTATATTTATTTTGGTGCACTATAATTTTTACTATTTCTTTTAAATTTTTTTTTTTTGATATAGCAGTGATTATGGTTTTTATTGGCAGTGATTCGTTACAATTATATTTATTATAATTATTTTTAATTTCTGGCGCTTATCTTTATCGCAAAGGAAAATCTGTCCTTATGTATATTATCCGGCAATTCCTGAAACAAATAAATAAAAATTCTGCAAATTTCTATTGTAGGTCATAGATTTAGAAAAGATGAGTTGATTTTAGGGAGCAAAGCAAACCATTTAGTGGCGCCCTCTATATATATATATAAGTGATATATGTAGTTTTATATATCTTAGTTTTGGCTTCATCTTCTAAAGGAAATAAAGTGGCCACCATTTTCCGTTTAGGAAATGAAGAAAAAATCAGCAAAATGAAACTTCTTATGTGACAAAGACCAAAAGTTGACGAACGAGTAGGATTACAACTTAATATTGGTGGATTATAAAGAAGTGAATAGTTCAAAATTAAGAATTATTAGAAAGCCAGCCAAGCCAATCCACGTAATGCGCCACTAGACAGCGCCCTCTTATGGTAAAGTTGCGATTTAAACTTAATTACACTGTTTATAGTACTTAAGTTAATACTACTACGAATGTTATAATGAATAGATATATCAATACATTATATTGTTACTGAACTTCATTTCTAAGCTTTAAATAAGTTATTTAAAAAAAAAGTATACTGTTCTTAATTGTCTCTTGAAACATCACAGTGAAAAGCTTTAGGACATTTCAGTCAGTGTTCTTATCTAATATTATAATCTATGTCCCCAATCTGAAGTAGAAAGTATTGGATTTTAATTATATTCATTGGAAAAATGTCCCGTCGCCAATGTTCGAACTTCGATAAGAGTATCTAACCAGCTAACAACAAGTTATAACAAGTTGAAAACAACTGTCATGCAACGTTGACGAACTTCGTCGGTGTCTCCTTTGTTCTGAAACTATTTTACTTATTTTACTGTATTGATATAATTATAGTGTCATGCTTTGACTTTCGTGGTATTTTACAACTTGTCTCCACTTTTATTTTTGGCAAACACATCACAGATATACTGATAAAAACATTGGGAGTGCCAAAGGCATTAAGCGCACTACACATCAAAGTCGCCGACCCGCCGGCGTATGTCGGCAACTTTTTTTTTTGTTTGTATTGCCGATATAATTCTATTCATATAGGCCGCCGGGTTGTGTCGGCGGGCTATGTCGGCGGGTCGGCGGCTTTGGTGTGTAGTGCGCTTTATAGTCGCCTTTTGTACGTCCTATAAGAGACGTTTTCTTATTGAATAATAACACAATGTAAGTATGGCATTTCTGGTTGCCTTATCATTTACATTTCTGTGACTACAGCCGAATTTAAAAACACAAATTTATCGATACGATAAATAAAACATTTATTTTCACACACAGCAACACATACACAATTCAGGTGAAAACATAGCAGACATAAAAATATAGCATAAACATAAATAATAATATTGGGTCTAGACGCGTTTAGTGCGTCGGCGATTTAAAAAAAAATTAACAACGCAGTAAATTTAACTTAACAAGGCATTTTAATAAATATATAAATGATTTCCTTTGGAATAGTAATATTAAGACGAGGTCCGACCTGAGCTGCGAAAAATAAAATTTATATGCGCTTAACCGCGGCGTGTGCGCGTTGTAATAAGATTTTGCACAACACAATGTTTTACTTTCTTTGGCAGGATCGAACAGATTTTGTACCGATTTAGCAACTATTTCTCAAATACCTTTAAAAATATTAGTCTAAAAACAAAAGTGCTCGGTTAAAACTTTAATATAGTATATATCATAACTAATAATATAAAAATATATATATGTTATCGCTGAAAATTTTAAGTTTCATGACTTGAAAGCTGAATTTTTTTCTGAATTTTCGGTGCCTTTATGTATTAATTAAGCCGAAAATATGTATTTTTATTAAAAATTACACGGTTGAAACCTTAATAAAGATCATAATCCTGTATTATTTTTCCACTTCGTAATAGATATTTCTTCATGAAAAATTACAATTATTTCGAATTTTGGGTACGACATGGCCTTAAGAAATTAACTGTAAAATATTTAATCATCTACATCATTAAGAAATTATTTTTTGCATTTATACAGGCTGTTCACTGGGTATAACATTGGTCGGTATTCTCCGTTTGTAGTAATACAATATAATAATTGATCAAGTGCGTGTCGGGCCACGCGCAATGTAGGATTTCGAGAGACTGTGTTGAAACTTAAAAATATATGGATAATAATTTTTATTCCGGACGCTAAATTCATATTGTCATTTGTGTAATAGAATATGATGGAATAATAAGTTGCGCTGTGTGATGGATGATACGCCGCCGTCGTCGTGGATCCATTTGGTGAATATCGGACATGATGACTGTCCGATGTATGAATGATCTGACACAGAAACATACAACTGCTTTTATCTACTGTGAATGGATTTCGGATATATCCGACTGTCCGTTGTATAAATGATTTGAGACTGAAACGTACATTCGCTTTTATCTCTGTAAATGCATTCGTCTACCTGGATGAGGAAAATCTATCTGCACCCTGCACTATGTCAAAGAAAACTATGTCTTATACAGATATGAGTAGAGGCTACTAGGGTATTATATTATCTGTGGTAGAGGCGTATTATATTATCTGTGGTAGAGGGAATTAGATGAAACTTTTACCCAGCACAGGACATAAATGTGAAGGCCTATTTTCAAAAATAAAGTTTGCCTTGAAATGTGATATTTTAAAACACGAATGTGGGTTTTCTACTTCTAATATTGATAAATAGTGGTATCTAGGTATAAATCTCTTTTCTGTAAAGAAGGTTAAGGTTTTTCAAGCTGTTTCTAAAAAAAATATGTAAATGTAATGCGTTTTTTTTATTGATTACACACAATAATATTTGTATGTGAAATAGTTTGTAGCCTAACACCTAATCAAATCAGTTCTACTTTTTCCCGCCCTGGAGATCCCTCGGCCCTCCTTATGGATAAGGAAAAATAATAATTATAAAAGTAAACAACTCTTAAAAGTCAAAATCAAATAAACAAACATAAAATTTAAAAATTTCCCATCAAAATGAAAACATTTAGTGACGTCACGGTGCACGAGTGTAGTAGTGTATTTTTTCTTTGGTATAGGTTGGATCGCGTGATCAAAGTAAAAAGATACGCCAGCGCTATGCGCCCCGCGCTGTCTTTCCGTCCGACACTTCTAGGGTTGTCACAGACAAATAATGACAACTAAAAATGTCACCAATAGTCCAATTAGTTAATCGAACCAACAGGATATCAAACATTCTCGTGGTTCGATCGTTGGACCATGTGGTCTAAAAAAATGATAGTTTCAATAGTCCGATCAGTTAATCTAACCAATCGGAAAAAGATGTTCATGGCATCCGATTGGTAGGAAAAAGGCAGTAGGACCTTGTGGCCAGAGGGCTAATTAATACAAGAAATGTGCGTCTCGGTCCTTGACTCAAGCTAAAAACAAGTGTCCGTATTATATCCACAAATCCACATACTGAAAATTCAAATTGGAATAGAAATTCGATTCGAATTTCTCATTTTTGAATGGACTGCGGTAACTTTGGCAATACCAGGGAACTTTGGCACTTCTATGTAGTATGAGTAGTTTAATTCTAAACATGGAAGTAATAAAGTACTTATTACTTCCATGATTCTATACTAAGCATAACTTATATTTACAAACGCTAGCCTATCCTGGTTTGCTCGCGCTATTACCAGTGGGGCTGATTTTTTTCTGTAATTTTAGGGAAGGTTCTGATTTGATTTGGTCATTAAAATAAATATTTTGTGTTGATTTTCTATTTTGAAACCATTTTTTGGTTGATGTAGAATCGATGTATGATTCAACAACACTCAAAATTTGCTTGTGATCCAACCACAAGCATATTTTGAGTATGGTCTCATGGTATTTTTTTGGGTTGTTAATGCAAAAAGTGTTTTCAATACAGTTGTATAACATGGCGTACTTTCTGAGCCTGTATCTATGATTCGAAATTTGAATATTTTGCACAGGCATCTTACTTTTCCGAGGTCGTGACTTACTTTTCCGAGCTCGATCATTACTTTTTCAGTTTAGTTTTAAATCAATTTAAACGCAAGGAGTTTTCGTACATAGAATAAAATTGGATATTATACGAATGATTATTTTAAATAGTTGTTTATTATCAAATATTTTATGCAAACAATTAGTTTCATTTACTATTTAGTTTTAATTCAATTATTTTCACATACACAACATTTGTCAAAAATCGAATACTGGCTGTATACGCGTACAAGTCCGTTGCTTAGAATCGTCGTAAAAAAAAAATTGCAAAAACGCGCCATTATCTGAAAATTTTCAATTTGTTATTTTGTTGTGTTTAAAACTGATTTTAATTCTTTGATTTGTTTTTTACTATTTTTCACAACTGTATTGAAAAACGTTGTTTGGCACACGTGCGGAAGTGTCATTTTCACTTGTCCCGACTCTTGACCCTCGCCTTCGGCTCGGGCCAAGACTCGTCGGGACTCGTGCAACATGACACATTTTCCGCACTTGTATCAAAAACTACTATTTTTTAGATTCATCATTTGATTACACGTGTGGTCACATCATAGATGGGGTAATTCACCAATAGACCACATATGGCTTACCAAGCTATAGCCATTACTTAACCTACTACAGCTGTAGTTTTTGTAGGAAAAATAATGATGATTGATGAAGAATAGAGATTCATCTTTGGAAATTTGCATGAAATATCTACTTACTGACTAATATTTATAATATCTTTGTTTTTTTATTTGATAGAGTTAAAGCTACGTTCTTCACGTTAAATTGCAAAAAGAATACGTATATTTTGTATGCTTTTTATTATCAAATAATTTTCTGACAACCCTAATGTTTTGCCTCCTATAAACTTCGTGTAATTTATCTATGCAGGTCTCTTATGATTAACGGTTAGGTAGTTGGCTGTTCGGGCAACTTAGTTACTAGTATCGAGAAGCATAGTAGTGCATTTGAGGATACACAGTTTTAAACTTTTTTTTTGTTTTTTTTTTTTATTATGGAAATGTCGTCTACAATCTAAATAATAATAAAATAGCTAGTCGCAACCAACTGGCATAGATATATTTCTTCTCATTTTTTTTGCTGCTAGCCTTCTGGGCACTTTACCTCAGGGTAACGAACTGCCGGGGCTGGCATTTTTGCAAATATATTTAATTTTAGTTTTATTTTATTTTTTAGTTAATTTGTAATTTTTTTTTTCAATATCTCAATAAATTTATTCCCGGTAAAAAAAAGTTTATTTATACCTACTAATAATAGTGGCTCTGTGAGTTGTAGATAGAGATACGTAAGAGACAAAAGATCCAAAGGTCCTTAGGGCCCGTGAGCAAACTTAGCCGAAAATTTTCCTAAAAAATGTCTCGACTATCGATTTTCATATAGTTATCGATTTGTGAAATGGAATGGAATCGGTTGTGAAATGAGACCTCTAGAGTAAACATACAGATACCTATATAAAGCATTTTAGCCAAGCTGAAACGGAGATCGGTCAATTACTAGTATACAATAAAGTATTTTGTTTTGTAATGCATTATGCAATCAGCAATAACTGCAACGTTATAATGACTGCTGTGAGGATGCACCTTGCAATATCGAACGACTGCACCGAACGATCGCAGCCAAATTGTAACCATGTCACTAGTAAATCACTCATCGAGACACATGGTACAATGAACTGCGAATCAAGGCATCTCGCATGCACCCCTAAAAGGCAGTAATTGAGACCAATTTGCAGTGAATTGGGGAAATTGACTGTTACATTACAGTGATCATTGGAAAAAATGCATTAGAGTAACACTGAACTTATTCATGATAGAAGTATCTGTGAATCCATGCGTCATCGCATTTATGACAGGATTGCTATTTGAAGATCAAAAACATAGGTATACAAATATTCCACAAAAAGAAAAATTGTTAGCTAGAATTGTTATTGTTATAGTTGATATTTTAACAGTAGCCCTTGACATTTATATACCTTCCTATGCTGACAACTTAAATTAAAAAAAAAAACATTAATTATACCAAATTAAATCGCTTTTGTCCTATATCTGTTTACCTGGCCAAGACGATCATAAGGGGTCTCAATTCTATCGCATTGTATTCTCACCAGTTCTATTAAAAGTTACTATGAAAGACAAAGAATCAATGCTTTCATTAGTTCAATTCACAATTTAACTTTATTGAACATTCAACTACATAGTTCAATTCAAAATTTAACTTTATTGAATGTTCAAAAAAGTTAAATTGTGAATTGAACTAGGTAGTGAAAGCATTGTGACTACGAAAGAACTTTTTCAATTAAAACTCACGAGAAAATCAGAGGAAAAACGGGAATTTCCCGGAATCTCATGAATGTGTAGTCACTCGGGAACAAGTCCGAGAAAAGAGCATTAAAGCATGGAGCTTCTACCGGTAACTGCAACGCGGCACTCGACCACAGCGCCACTAAATGTATTTGTTCAATCTTCTTTGCACGAAATGTACAATTCGGAAGGCAAACCGTTTCGTAACCAAAAATGGGATTACCTAATCTTACTTTAAATTTTTTAAGTACTTAGGCAGGTATTTTTATAAGTACTTGGATAGCTATTAAGTATAAGTGAGTAAAAGTTTTGTTAGTTTTATGTTTTATTTTAATTGTAATAAAATGTTTAGTTTTTAAAATTATGTAAGTTTAAAGTATTTATTATTTTTATTAAGTATACAATACATATAATTAGGACAATATATGTACCTATTGTCCATTCAATGGTAACATAATTAGTTACATAATTTTAGAATTTTTTTCTGTCTACGAATTTTGTAAATTTAATACTTTACAGTATTAAAATTCATCGTTTTGTATTTTAAATTTAAGTTATTTAAAGTCTCATATTTAGTATTTTTTTTATTTTATTTATTAAGCAAACAATCATTATGTAAGTGTATACCTACTTATTCTTCTCTCAGCCGAAAGACGTCCACTGCTGGACAAAGGCCTCCCCCAAGGACTTCCACAACGACCGGTCCTGCGCTGCCCGCATCCATGCGCAACCCGCGACCTTCACCAGGTCGTCGGTCCACCGAGTGGGAGGCCTGCCAACACTACGTTTTCCGGTTCGTGGTCGCCACTCGAGAACTTTTCTGCCCCAACGGCTATCTGTTCTGCGAGCTATGTGCCCCGCCCACTGCCACTTAAGTTTGGCGATTCTGCGGGCTATATCGGTTACTTTAGTTCTCCTACGGATCTCCTCATTTCTGATTCGATCACGCAGGGAAACTCCGAGCATAGCGCGCTCCATCGCCCTTTGGGTGACCTTGAGCCTTCTTATGAGGCCCATAGTAAGCGACCACGTCTCTGTTCCGTATGTCATTACTGGCAACACACACTGGTCAAAGACCTTAGTCTTGAGACACTGCGGTATTTTGGACGAGAAGATATCGCGAAGCTTCCCGAACTACTTATTACGTCACTGAACTACTATTCAGAATTTTAAAAATCGTTTTTGTTGTGTTACTTTAATTTTGTATTATGCGTTTGTAAATTAAAAATATTCAGTAAACAATTTATTAATTAAACAATAGTGTATTTATCGCAAATGGAATTTAATAAAGTCATACCTAAAGACAAAGAATACCATAATATTAAATTCCAAACAATGCAGAAAGAAAATAGAATACCCTGGAATTCAGAATGAAATAACCTTAGAATACCGATAGTTGTGCGAGAACGCGAATTAAAATCATCCACTTGTCTTATGGAATTTAATTTCCTTATTTCCCGCCCTTTGTACAATGGTAATACTCGTAGATATAGTCAGACCGGAATGAAGGCATCCCCGCCTTGCGGCCGAGTTGACACTCTATTTTTTTTTATTGAAAATGCGTTTGCTCTTGACCACAATCTTGCCCGAGGACAGAGATGAGGTCTACGATGTAGCGAGCTTACCCAAAAGCAGCCTATTCACTCTGGTTTTGAAGAGAGTCAGGTTGTTCGCTCGGGAACACAGACGAAGGCAGGGAGTTCCATTGCTTCGCTGTGCGCATGAATGATGACAAAAAGCGCTTGATGCGTGCGGGGGAAATTTTAACCAAGAAGGGATGATAGCCCGCAGTGCGTCTGGTTGTTCGATTGAAAAAAAGGGCAAGTGAGCAATGAGCTCATGCTCATGCAGCTCATGAGCACACTCCCCGAAGTACATTCGGTAGAAAACCGACAAACAGGCAACTTTTCGACGATGAGCTAGGCTGTGGATCTTAGCGCTGGTTAATTTTAAAGAGATGATTCTCAGTCGAGAAAGAGTTGATTCTACACAAAACAGGAAGCAAGAATATTAATGGGGTAAAATAATGACACTAGAAATTCGAACCATTTCACTTTTTTTTCATATTACATTTTACCTTGTTTTAAATAAGTTAACACCCATTTTATCCCCTGTGGGGTGGATAATCCTACATACCTTTCTCACAAAAACCTCTATGCAAAATTTCATGTTTGTATGTTCAGCGATTTCGTCTCTGTTTTTATAAAGGTACCAATCAGTCGGCGCAGCGGCATACATAATAATATAGGTATAGTTATGTTACGACGACGGCGGCGGTCCTGAGTGCAGGAAGTGCATTTTCGTGACATTTATGTGTACCTATATCTTTATCTTATCAATTTAAGGCTAATATTTGATGATAATACAAACATTAATTATATACCTACTCTTAGTGATTGCAAGGAAACTTTTTCTGGGACCTTACGTACGTTTTATATGTTTTCGTTAAAAAAATTAAAATTAAAAAAAAAAAAATATTCATTGATTAGTTTTAGTTATTTATAATTTTTTTAAACAGGTTAGCATTGAAGAAGTACAAAAATATTTTTCCAATCCGACTGGTAATGCCGAAATCAGCGCATTTCAAATTTTTTTTTAAACAATAAGTCTGTTTACAATCCAATTTCAATAATACTTATTAGTACTAAAACATGAAACATTAAACCGGAGAGAACGGAGAGAAAGCAGTTTAATAAGGCCGCAATCACAGTTGTAACAAACGAGCTGGGAAATAAAAAAACGTAGAGCATCACAATTTACATGCTTTTTCGGTAGTTTTTGCACGCAACACTCTTTAAACATGGACATAATAAGATGCAGGGTTTTACAAGGGAACAACACATGTGGTGTCAAGATAAAACAAAAACAACATAACACACGACAAAGGAGCAGTCCGAATCTCACCCCAATCACCCCAATTGAAAATAAGTTCACGACGAAAGTTAATCAAAGTAGGTAACGATATTTTTCTAGTACAAATTGCTTACGTGACAGGACGGAAATAAAAAAAAATAAAACAAAACTCAACGGTCCAAATTTGAAAATCAAATAACGATCGTCGTGAGCTCAGAAAGACTTCCAAATAGTTTTGAACCAGATTTCGCGCGCTAAAAGTTCGGAAACATCAACATGCAAAGACACAAACCGACTTGAAAAAAAAACACATCAAGGGAAGATAGGAAAACACTGATTAGCACAGTCAAGGAGCACATAGCACATTTCAAACAATTATTCAGTTAAACGCACCACTGTTCTTCACTCACTAAAACCGCGGGAAAAACTTTTTATGAGACTAGTGACGGAAAGCGCACTAGTGAACCGCTGCCAGGGAGTGAGGTCCCGTGCCGCAGTATCGCAATTAAATAGGGGTGGAGTAGACGCGTACGCGTTGCATCATATCGATAAAACTATCATCCCGTAACTGGGTCAACATGTTTTCTTAACTAGGGCAATCTATGTATGACTCTAATTTTCACACCAATAATTATGGCGCCGTCAAAACTGATCAAGAATGCGTCATTCCGCACCAACTTGAAGCAATTATTTGATACAAAATATGCCTAAACTAGCTAGAAACACAGCAGTTTGGAACTTAGCCTGAGCTAGCAATTATTTTAATAAATTTTGCTCGTTATCAAAGCTTCAAGTAAAAGCTACTAGTAGTTATTAGTAACTGCTTTTTCATGAAGTTTTCCTCTATCGATAATATAGTTTTCGTAAGCACGTCCCTAGACTGCGCGCGCATTTACTTATAAGCTCCGCCCCTTGCACTTTTTGATAACAAAGAACCTCACTACACGCACATTTATCCAACTTCTCATTAATGTTTAGCTGCTGCAGTAGATTATCACTTCCTTCATCTTAGATGATAAAATGCTCATCAGGTTGAACGACTTTTGCTAAGGCGCCTTTTCCATATATATAATAGCGTAGCTGGTCTCTTGGAGCTCTTCATCAGATGATCCTGATCTTCGATTTTTATACGTCAACAGAAAATGCTCGTCAGATTGATAAACTCTTGCAAAGGTACCATTTCCACATTTCTTTTAGTTTAGCTGTTCTGTTATAATTCTTCATCAGGTGTTCCATAGTTTTCAAAATCAATTACAGCCTATATGTTGCCCAGGCTTAATAGCAATACAACAAAAAAGTTTCATTCAAATCCGTCCAGTAGTTTTTGCGTTAAAAGCAACATACATACAGACAGATAGACAAGAAATTCCAAAAAAATATTTTGGCTTTCTATTATTCTTTTTAGGTGTCCCTCTATGCATTTCAGTCAAAAATACTAAATGTACAGACAAAATATTTTTACTGTTTTATTATTTGTACCTATAGATAAAAAGTGAGCGTCTCGGGTCTTATCAAGAATTAAAACAGTTGGCAATGAAGAGAGAAAAATGGAAGGAACTCCACCGAAAAGAGCCTCGCTTTTAAATTTGATGATGATGATGATAGATAAGGGCGGCAAAACGATTGTCAAATTACTAGAAATAAGTTTAAAAGTCTAATTATATATTTAGTCTTAAATGACTACCATTTATTAGCATTTCTGGCCGACGGCGACGGCACGCAGCGGTAAATATAATTTCACTCTGAAGCCACATCATAAACGAAAAAATTAAACATACATTAAAAAAAAATATTAAGGGAGACCATTGCCCAGCATTGGGATACAACACCTACAGGCTAGTTAAAAAAAATGTTCACCAAGTACTTATGTGCACTTTTACTGTGTCTAATCAGTGGTAATCTTCCCTTGTTGTGTTTTGTTTTTATTTCCAAAAAGTTAATTTTTAATATTATTATTTTACATAGAAAAAATAAAATTCCATATTTCTTATTTCACCTATAGGTGAACCTATAAAATAAGTAGGTACCTATATATATTATATTACTGTTAGATAATCATTATCATGAGATGACGCCATTTTTTGCGGTCTTGCACCAATTCTCGCCAGTTTTCCGCTCTGAGGCTCTGTAGGTCTTTCAGAACCTCATCGCTCCAGCGATCTCTCGTGTCGGAGGCGCAGTAGTAAGTAAGTAAGTAATCATTATCATACTAAAATCTGCAATTTTGGAAACTTTCGGTCTATATAAAATCACGTGAAATTTATCCTTTTACTTGGAATTTGATAGTCCCTTTATAACGCGCATCACGCAAAATCCACTTGACCGGTTTTCTCGAAATTTGGTACGAAGGTAGATAGGTACTTAATTAACATCTTACAAAGTTTATCTAAGATCCAGGATTCGTGGTAATATCAAAAAAATAACTATTGGACCCATGCACTTGGATTTTGGCAGAGGTACGTCAGATACGTACTGAGTTAATCGTAAGCTTAACTAATATTATAAATGCGAAAGTGAGTTTGTTTGTTACGTCTTCACGCTTTATCTTTTGAACCAATCTTTATTTATTTATTTATTAATTTTTGTACACAACAAACACATACAAAGGAAACATAAAACATAGGAAAACTAAGTACAAAGGTTCTACTTATTTCTATAGAAATTTCTTCCAGTAGATCTTTCTTAAATTCTGACTACTGCATACAGATAGCAAGAAGTTCTGTGAAGGACATAGGGTACCATTCATCCCGAGAAAAGGCACTGTTCCCGTGGGAAATTCACGCGGGCGAAGCCGCGAGCAAAAGCTAGTATAAAATATTATACACTTATCCCGGAAATCTAATAGGTTCCCGTGGTTATCAAAATAGCACCCTAGAAATCAATGAAAGTCCAGTGCGATACCTACTCAAAAATTGACAACTGAACTAATTTGAAATTTAATATAGGGTGCTTTATAACATGTACCTATCACAAAATACACTTGACCGATTTTTTTGAAATTTGGTATAGAGCAAGGTATGTACGGAAGGTATGTACTCTATGTACGGAAATTTATGGTAGATCCGTTGATAATCTGAAAATATTCAGCCGCCACATTTTTACTTATATCAGAATAAACTAGTCGTTCGCTGCGAACGTAGACCTCGCGACTATTAAAATACAATATTTATTTTCACAAAAAATTTAATATCTCAAAATCGGCTAGACCGATTTTGATGCCCGACGAACTTGAAAATTCTATTAACCATCCCTACATATATTCCAACTTTCATCAAAATCGGAACAACGGTTCGAGAGTTATCGCGGAACAAACATACATACATACATACATACATACAAACAATGTGTTTTTCGCTCCAACTTGAATTATAGCCCTCGCTCGCTTCGCTCGCTCGGTCAATGAATTATAGCCCTCGCTCGCTTCGCTCGCTCGGTCAATAAATATATACGGACAAATCACACAGATTGAGTTAGCCCCAAAGTTCGGGACTTGTGTTATGGGATACTAACTCAACGATACCATATTTTATGACAAATACATATATAGATAAACATCCAAGACCCAGGCCAATCTGAAAAAGATCATTTTCCATCTTGACCTGACCGGGGATCGAACCTGGGACCTCCGGTGTGACAGTCTGGCGTGATAACCGTTAGGCCACGGAGGTCGTCGAACAGTAAGATTTGATAGAATGATTTGACGTTTAATCGGAGGGGGTAACTACATTTAAATATAAGTATATGAAATAAGTAGATACTACGACGACGAGATTCACAGTTCAGTACTTAGTAAGTACTTGCAAGGTAAAACCAAATTATCAAAATCAAAAATTCTTTATTGAGACTTGATAGCAACAGAGCCTTCAAAGAAAGCTCTTTTTCATGTCAAAGACTAATATAATCATAGTATATTATGCCTCAAAGAAAAGAGCTCACATAGTACCAATATATAAGTCCGGTGATCCGACAGATTGCTCTAACTAAACTACAGGCCTATTAGCATATTGTCCAGGAAAGTCCTGACATTAATTTTCGAGGAACTAACATTGATGATATCTCTGGCAACACTAAATGTATGTACATCAGCTGTCAATGCTGACATCGATATTGAATTGTTTTCCGTTTGTATTTTTATTGTTTGAATAAACTGCAATAAATTAAGATCAAACTACGCAGAAAAGTTTGAAAAATGAGTAAGGTAAATTGGAGTCGCACGCGGGAATTGATTTTTATCCAGCGATGTTTTGCGGAGTGCAAGGCTGAACGAATTTTGTAAGATTTCGATGATATTTATGGGAGAAAAAACGGAAACAATATGACTGTATAATGTGTTTTATTTATTAACTCACTTTACTGGAACGAACTGCTAGTATCAAAACAATTTTAGTCACACTATAAAGGGTTGCAACATGCATACCAGTGGCGCCATTATTTAATTTCACGACTTAATAGACAGACTGTACCTAGGATATACCTAACTACCACAGCATTTGAAAGAACCCTTTATAAGAAAATTCAACAGTAAGTAGTCTTAGCATGCAGATAAATCATATTTTTTCATATGATTAAACAAATTTCTTAAACGGCACAGATTAATTACCTTAGTAATATAAGGGCAGCCATGTTTCCATATAGTACCTATGTATATTAAATATAATATCAATCTCTGCAAATTTCCAAGAAATTTGCAAACACCACTACATTGGCAAATTACCTCGACTATCCGAATACGAGAGCAACACATGCAAACAAGCCAATCACCTGGTCTCGTGCAGTTCGTTGCATTACGTCAAACTTTATGATTGGTGCTCAGCGAGATCAGTTCTAGCCATTGGTCGACGCGTTCGCTGCAGATCGACTTCCTGGAATTCTGAAATGCTGCTGAAATCAATGTTGTACAAAGAGTGGATGGGTTCATGCAATTCTAGATAAAAGGCACAATATTAAATTTCCTTTAATTTAGTAGTCATTTATTTCTTTTCTCTTATTTTATATTTTTAATTTTTAACTCAGTAGTATTGATATTACAAAATATGTACTTACTAGCCGCGCCTCGGGGCTTTGCTCCCGTGAGAATTTCGTGATAAAAAGTACCCTATGTGCTGTTCCCGGTATTTATCTACCCGTATACCAAATTTCATCAAAATCCGTCTAGTAGAATGCGTGATTAAGCATTTATAATATTAGTAGGTTATGTGGACATTTAAAACTATAAAAAGGGATATCCGCTGGCACGGCATGGGGCTAATAGCCAAGCTACATATTGTATGTTTGTTTATTAAATCAAAATTTACATACATACATAAGAGCTGAGAGCTTTTAGTCTTACATTGAGGATTACAGATACTGAATAAAACTGATGTGTATTATTTTGAGATTCTATGGTAAGGGTGTGTGCACACCAATGGAGGAATTACCGAGAGGAGCAAAACTTCACAATTTTACTAATCGAATGAATTTCAAGTTTTGCAAAAAAAGTGAGAGGGAAAAAATAAATTTTCGGAAGTTGTCTAAAGTCATCTGATATGACTTAACGTTAGGTCAAAACTAGCTTTTGCCCGAGGCTTCGCCCGCGTGAATCTCCCACGGGAACGGTGCCTGGGATGTAAATTGTAAGGTACCCTATATCCTTCCCAGTACTTTTAACTATGTGTATGCGAAATTTCAGGAACATTCGGTCAATTGATAAAGCGTGAAGAGGTAACAAACAAATAAATAAACAAACACACTTTTGCATTTATAATATTAGTTAGGATTAGAATATGGAAGGCTGACTGCCTCGCTCTATCCCGACGACATCATTTATATTTCCATCGAAGCGAATAGACGCATCAAACGATGTGATTCAACGGCGGGTCCAGGACTTTTTCTGGGGGGGTACAAGGACCGTGGCGGACTATGCATGTTGGGGGGGGGGGGCAACAAATCGGCATCCGTCCTGATGCTGTTGCCGCCCGCCTTAAAACAGTTCCTAAAGTCTTGCTCTCACTACGCCACTGCAGAAGGACATATATGTCATGTGCCGTTTCCGAAATTTTCAAATAAACAGCGGAAAGTTTCTTGGAAATTTCACGGAAATTTTCTCGAGAACAGAAAATTTTCCTGAAAACCCGAGAAGTTTTTGAGAATTTTAGGAAATTTTCGAGGAAAGAAATTTGTAAAAACAAGAAATTTCTCGGCGGCACATCGCTAATTATACTTAGTATAGAATGCTTAAAATATTGATGAGTAGGTACGTAATACTCTCTCTTGTTATACGTGACGTCACTTCTTTTAAGCTAGTAATACCTACCACTTCTGTGGTCACAGATATAAGATGTCTTACCATCACGAATAAGTAATTAATGCAACAAATAAACAAAAAATAGTCCAACTATTTATTGATATCGACGACTCAACTATTTGGTTAGGTAGTTGTTCCATCAAATTACCTACCTATACCTAGTTAACTAGAGGTTTCAAATATTCAGTTGTAGTTGTAGTTCAGGTTAATCTGCGATTCGATCTGCGTTGTACCCGCTACGAAAGCTTGTTTGCTACGAAAATCTACGAAGTGCTACGAGCGAGATACAAGTAATGTTCGTAGAAGTACCTAATACACGATTTAAATTAGTTGCTACGAGCGCTGAGTGCTACAAACGGAATATGTATTTGATACGAAGTTATATATATATATATATATATTCTAATACAGTTAACGATTATACCGATATATATATATATATATAACTAGTAGTATAATATATATATATAACTGTATTAGAAAGAAGCGGTGGTACTAAAAAGTATTTGAGAATGATTAATAAGTCTTAAAACTAATTGTTTATTACTACAACCTTCAAGCCGCGGACAAGAGTTTAAATTAAAGTAATTTTGACTCGTGTTTCAAGAGCATTAAGACTTAGGATCTCATGCTTATTGGGATGCTTAATTGTGATCTAAAGGTTTAAATTTTAGGTTTGATATAACTATACAGTTATGGAATGTTGAACTCGCCTTTCAGTAATTTCTAAAACTTACTATAAACTTTTAGGCTGTATTTAGTTGTCCAGGCAAACTAATTTTGACTGCTTGGTAAAAATCCAAACCAATAAGATATTGTTTATGAGCTGAAGGCATAAATAAAGTCCTTCAAGAATATTCTAAAGCTTTAAAGGCATCCTCAAAAAGTATCAGTTGTCTCCCCGACTTCAAAGCAACAGCATCGATTGCAAGATAGTGTTGCAGCAATAGTGTTGACTATCGATAGTATTGTCAACTAGCTTTCGCCCGCGGCTTCGCCCGCGTGAATTTCCCACGGGAACTGTGCTTTTTCCCGGGATGAAAGGTACCCTATGTCCTTCTCCGTACTTCTAACTATGTGTATGCAAAATTTCAGGAAGATTGGTTCAGTACATGAAGCGTGAAGAGGTAACAAACAAACAAACAAACCAACAAACAAACTCACTTTCGCTTTTATAATATTAGTTAGGATAGTATTGTGACCTTGAAAAATAGTCACACTATCGATAGGCCTATCGATAGTATCCATAACAATGATAGTATCGATAACATTTATAGTATCGATAACATTTATAGTATCGATATCCAATAGTTTGCAATACTATTGATGATAACCCAAACTATCGTTTATTGCTTTTTGATACTATTGATGTATTCTAATAAATACTATCGATAGTATTAATATTATCGATACTAATGACACTTATATTTCAACAAACAAACAATCGATAGTCAAACTATCGATAGTCCCGCAACGCTATTGCAAGATGAACCGGCACATTCGGCTTCTACAACCAAATCTTAAAAGCAACTAAATGTGCTCAGCGGTTGTTTTCGCGACTCGTAAGTTTTGAACTACTCCTGGCGATAACCATAGAGCTGCGAAAATAGCTTAGTCGTTTTAACTAGCTCTGCGATATAACCCTTAGCTCCTAATTCGGCAAACATTAAAAGCTTGTAGTTGTTACAATCCTAAAAAGGTTAATTAAAATGCTCACTAGTAATTTGTTAATGACAGCCATATTTTTTTACGGAAATAATTAAAAAAAATTAAGCAAATAGCAATATTTTATCCAAAAGGCAATATTAAGAAACGTATGCTGTACGATTTTATATATAATGCTTTTTCTTTGAATAGAAGTTTTATTTCCAATGCGATTTGCCACCAACCACTTCATTTTATACTCATATTGCATTAAAATATCTTCAAAATTTTTAACTTTCGAAAGGCCCGTCTCGTATAACCAGCCAATTATCCTAACATTTCACAATAAAGGTAAGACCGCACTAGGCGTAACTACGCGGCAGCGGATCGACGCGACGCGACGCGGTTAAATATTCTTTATATGAAATTGTATGAGATAGAACGCACTACGCGGCATCGGAACTACGCGACACGACACTGCGCGACAAAGTTGACCAACTTAGCAAATATGACGCGCCGTGGCGCGTCGCGTAGTTCCGTTGCTGCTAATGCGGTATAGCAAGCGACGCGACACTGCAAGTTTATTCAACAGCCGTACAAGTTTTAAACGTGAATTGAAAGTTTGTGAAAATGTCTTTAGACGAAGAAAAGTTGATTATCCTTGTGAGTAATTATCCAGAAATATATGATCTCCAAAATGAGCATTACATGAACAGTACAAGGAAAAACAACATTTGGAAAGAAATTGCCGAGGAAATGGGAGTAAGAGGTAAGTAAATTTTGTGGTTTCCATATACAAGATATTTATTATTTGTCAACACATTCATAACATACACACACACACATTCACGTTTTAATGGCTTCGCTGTTACACAATTTTAAGTTATCCTGTGTAAGCTGTGTGTTCTAAAAAAATATGATAAAATAAAACTACCTTCATTATTTTTATGAATGGTTAGGTGCTAATGCCAACTATAAATCTAGTCTATGTGTGGTATGGCACCTTGTGACTTTGTTATTAAAATTTAATTTTTGTGGTCACTTTATTATTATTTTTACTCATTTTCTCGTTGACGACTCCTACATCCCATTATGTTTACCATATTGTTTTGCCAAGCCAAACTGCCTTGAGGGGAATTGAAATAATCTTTAAATTTATCCCGTACCTGCATAGCATTATTCACAAAATTACCCCCTATGCGAGGAAGGTCTCGTAATTGTGTCTCTTCGGTGTCTTCATTGTCAAACGAAACTGAATCGTTTCTGAGATAATTGTGCAAGACACAAGTGGCAAGGATTACGTAGTCGACATGCTCCGGAATAAGGCAGATATTGCGATAAAAAATTCTGAATTTCTGGCTCAATATTCCGAATGCATTTTCAGAAAGTCTTCGGGCTCTGCTGTGCCTGTAATTATATACTTTCTTAGAATGGTCATCTAATTGCGTTCCAGGGTAAGGTCTCATTAGATACGTTTTCAATGGGAACGCTTCGTCTCCAACAATCACATAAGGTAGTTGATTTCTTGTTCCTGGTAATTCTTTCTAGTTTTGCTCCTAAATCTGACCGTGAAAATATTCCTGCATCGCTATTCTTTCCAAGTTCACCAACATTCACATATATAAATTTATAATCTGCATCCACAAGAGCGAGTAGAACTATTGAAAAAAACTTCTTGTAATTAAAATATAATGAGCCACTGTTTGGCGGCGAGAAAATTTCTATGTGCTTCCCATCGAGTGCACCAATACAGTTAGGATACTTCCATTTATCGTAAAATGCTTTTTCAATTTCTTTCCATTTCTCCTCATCGGGTATTGGCATTACAATCTTGGACAACACTTCCCACAATGCAACACATGTTGTATGCACAATTTCTTGTACGGTTGTATATCCCAAACGAAATGATTCTGCAATTGTCTTAAAAGAATCGCCAGTAGCAAGAAACCTGAAACAAACAAAATTTAAAGTTTAATATTTTATTTTTTTTATTTTCAGATGTTGTATGCAAAGAAAAATGGAAATCTTTGAGAGATAGCTACCATAGAAATGTAAAAAAACGAAAAGACAAGAGTGGAGATTGTGCTAGTAAAAATAAGAAATGGAAATACGAGCATCAAATGGAATTTTTGTCATTTCATTTTTTCAGGAAAGAAAAACAAAAAGTAATATTGAAAACACGGACTCAATCACGAGTGAAGATAACGAACATTCTCTTCCCGATCTAATGGTAACCTCTCCTGAGCCAGTAAACTCACCTCAATCGACTTCATCGACAACAACTTTAATGTTCAAAAATATTACTGCGAAAAAAAAGAATCAAACCCAATCGACACAGAAGTTATCGGTAGCTGGCGCTCTGCAAAATTATTTGGCTTCACGACCAGCTACTACTACACTAACAACAATGGAATCTGGAGACCCCATACAATCTTTTTTTAAAGCTATGGCTGATTCTGTCAAAGCCTTGCCTCCAGACCTGCAATTAAAGGCAAAAAATAAAATTTATGGAATAGTATCCGATTTAGAATACGAAAACCTACTAAGGAACTCGACAACTTACAGTGAACAAGCTGCAGCAGAAACCAAAACGTATTCATCCAAAAGTAATTCACACAAACAATTTCTCGATCCCACTCCATCTACATCTGGTATAAATAAACAAGTACTCAAACCAACTCCATCTACATGTGGTGAAAATAAACAACTTCTTGGTTCAACTCCAATAAAGTCCGATTTAAATAAGCAATTCCTCAAACCCCAAGAAACTGAAACTCAGGAGGTGCAGATTGCCTCTGATAATTTTGTGGAGGCAAATGTTAATACACAAAAAACAGTACATAATTACCTCGGACGGCTTTTTAATTCCGCAGGATATGATTGTATATGAGAGTCATGAAGAATAATAATAAATATAAATTACTTACCTGATTGTTACCATGAGTTTTTCTTCTACACCTATTGCTTTTCGAAATAGTGTATCCCGTTTTTCTATATGCGGCTTCATAGTTTGTAACAAATTTTCGAATTTATGTTGAGACATTCTAAAGTACGTATGAAATCTTTTCCACTCCTTTTTAAGCCGTGGCAAAAGTGTGTGATATTCTCCTTCTTCATATCGTGATTTAGGAATGTCATGCACCCATATTCTTCGCTTCTTTTTTGCTTGCTCTTGCTCTAATCTTTCTTCTTCTTCACATAGCAAAGAAACTATTATAACATCATCCATGTCAGTTTCTTCCATCTGGCTTAGGATAACAGTCATATCAATTTCTTCCATCTTGCTCGAAAGCTGCTCAACTACTGGCGGGCAAAATTTGCTACGAACTGTCGCGCCGCTGCAGTTTAAGTGGGGTATACTGAAAAGGGCGCATCGCGGTCGCGTCGCTTCGCTGCCGCGTAGTTACGCCTAGTGCGGTCTTACCTTTAAGTGCTAGTCGCAGTATTTTTATAATATTGCCTGACTTCAACAAGCTCCAAATTATTTCGTTATGAATACATCACTCATATCTCGCCATTTTAAAACTTGTTACATGACAGCTAGGAAATCGCCATTTATAAATAAAGTATTTAAAGCCACGATTGGTGTTTTGTGTAAAAATATCTTAAGCAGAAACATTTTAAAACCCGGGATTCTTGAAAAATCTATTCAAGTCCATCAAAAAGGTTTGAAGTTGTCATAGGTTACATCCAAGATTAATTTAAAACTTTTAAAGCTGTCTATACAAGGTTATATTAACGTTAAATTAAGGTATTCTGATAAGAACTATAGGTTTTGCTGTAGCTCTCGAAAAGGTTCTAAAACGTGGGCCCTTTTTGCACACAGGAGGTTAATATATGGTTAACATAATGTTATTGAGTCTATTAAGACTTACGAGTAGATTTCCATACAAAGGTTCTAGAACCTTTTTAAAATCTTTCTAAAACCTAAAATGTTACTTGGGCTTTCTTCCGGTGAAGGAAAACATCGTGAGGAGGAGGTTGATGATTATCAACTAGTGTGTGAAATGGAGAAGGCAATGGCAAACCACTCCATCAAAATTGCCAAGAGAGTCGTTGTGTGTTTCATTCCATATAATGACCATCAGTCATGAAGAAATACGACTAAAGAGAGATATCTGTATTTTGCAATTCTTTTTTATTTAACTATACGCGGAATATGTCATTTTTTTCACGTGCCTTTGACACAAAAATAGAAATAGTGCGTTGTAATCTCAAAAATAGAATAGGGTATTACACCATTTTTTAAAAACTGTTTTAAATTAATCCTGAGATCGTAATGAACTAGTAGAAATTTTGTTAATTTTTTTTAAAACCGAAAATCGCCTTAAAATCTGTTTTTTATTTATGATTTTGAATTTTCGCGCGGAAACGCTAGCCGCCATGCTTTTTCATCTCGTGACGTCACTCGGTTAGTAAACAATACGACTGCGAAAGACCAAGTAATAAGATTCGTGAAAATAATGAGTTATCATTGGTGTCTTGTGCCTGAATACAAAAATACAAGTGTAAAAACGCCACAAAAATTATGGATTCAAGTGCCAAGTGATGTAAAAATGAGAAATACTTAAAGTATTAACCATTGGCAGATTTGTACTTTCTGCTTTCACAAAACCGTCTTCCATAGTGAAATAAAGGCTAGAAGTCTACAAACGTGTTAATAACTCGTAAATTTATCAAAATAACAGCGCACAACTTATTTTCAGTAGATTGTTTACTATCGGAATGACGTCACGGCGGGATCCAACATGGCGAATGGCGTTTTAGACATTTGAAAAACAGATTAGAAAAGACGATTTTTAAAATGGAATTATAAAATTAAAATTGCAATTTTATGAATAAATATCGACGTTTCTTGTTTACTTTTTTTCAGAAATCTATTATGAACAAACATTTTTATATTTTTTCTTACATAGTGTAAAATACCCTATTCTAAAAGGTGTGGTTTTCTTACTATATAAATGGAAGGCTCATGATCAAAGTATTTTAAATACAATCTTTTAAAAAAATGCAATGTTTGTATGTATGTATATATAACTATAGAAGTAGACATGCAAGCGGAAAACCACTTCTTCAGAACTATCGATCCTATATTTTATTAAATATTTACTATTTCTTACGAAACCACTCTAGGAAAAATCACCACGGCACCTCGGTTGCCCAGAGAATGGGAAATCCTTCTATCCAGCCAGCAGCGTCTATTCCCTGTGTCGCCCTCGCTTCGGTATTAATACATGAGTGCGGTGCTCATTTTGCGTTTTGTAAGTAAAGCCTGACCAGAAATATAAAAACCCTGAATTAGAGGCAGCACTTATGCGTTTTATATTGCAACATTTTTTTTTTATTATTATATGTCTGTGGTACAACTGGAAGGTTTACTTCAAACACAGAAATATTTTTTTTTTAAATATAAGACTTCAATGTACTTAATACCATGGAAGTAGTAAAGGTACTTATTACTTCCATGCTTAATACTTCCATGGCTGAAACTTCATTAAAAATTTCTCGGAAATGACAGATTTTTAAATTAGTTGCTAGTATAAGAAATTAGTTCTATTGCTTTTCCGCAATATGGCGAGGGTTTTTATATTCCTGGTCAGACTATAAAGACGCTATAATATGATGTCTATTTTATTAAATTGCATGGGGGCAAAGCCTGGGGAACAGCATGAATTGACCGAAGTAAACCTTTCAGCACTTTTACAGGCTTACCTAGGTACCTGATAACCTTGCAAAGTAGCGGATGAAATTTTGTAAAAGTACCTAGTTACTTTGCTTACTAGAAAGTCCTAACAATCTATCCTATCTTTGAAGAAATAGACAAACGCATTGTTAGTTATTTTTCTTTTTAAGTTGACTGTGGGCAGTGAAAAGTGAATCCATTACCTTTCAACATCAGCAAACTTTACAAAATCTTTCATTTTGAAGCTTTTACGTTATTCAATCTTTCCAATATCAAAACTAGTTGCGCCCCGGAGCTCCACTCCCATGGGAATTGCGCAAGGCTGGAGATTATGCAGAACGAAACTCGAACTTGAATCCTACTTCTAGATCTACTAAGTACCTACCTAAGTAATATTGAAATTACCTATGCGAAAGTTTTGATGTTTGTTCTCAATCACGCAAAATCTACTGGACGGATTTCGATTTTTGATACGTGTAGAAAAATACCGGGAATAGCACATAAGATAGGTACTTTTATCCCGAAACTCTTACCGGCCACCAGAGCGAAGCACTGGGCCCTGGGCGGGTATTAGCTCAGTCATTTTAAGCCAATTTTTGACTAAACTTGGACATTTAAAATTACTAAACTCCCGTTTAGGAATATATTTTAAAACCCCTTTCGGGATGACGCTCAGAAATATCCCAGGACTTCCTAAGTGGTATAGCCAGGAAATCCTAGAAAAACTGGAATTTCACGAAAATTCCTGAAGCGTGCCTAAAATCGTCCTTTATTTTGATTCCTTCCATAAGGAATGAAGGAAAACAATATATACTTATACTTGTTCTTATCATTATCCATCATTATCCTTTATCATGTGCGGATATCGTCATATGTATAATGACACCATTTGTATAAGTTCAATCACACAAAAACCCACCTAACGGATTTCGATGAAATTTGATAAACGAGTAGGTAGAATAAAACCTTAAAAGTACATAGACCACTTTTTATTCTGAAATTCTCACTAGAGCAAAGCCCCGGACGCCAGCTAGTATTAAATGCTAACGTTTGGATGTGTCGGATGTATGTTTGTTATTCAATCACACAAAATCTACTGAGCAGATTTTGACGAAATTTGGTACATGAGTAGAATTAAACCTAAATACGTACATAGGCTACTTTTTATTCTGAGATTCTCACGGGAGCGAAGCCTCGGGCGCAGCGAGTATATATTATCGTAAATGGTAAAAGTTCCCATACAAACTATCATTTTTAGGGTTCCGTAGTCCGACAAGGAACCCTTATAAGATCGTTCAGTCCGTCCGTCCGTCCGTCCTAGTCTGTCACAGCAGAATATCTTCTACGTTTATGGACTGATTTGCATGTAACTTGGTTCGAGGATACTTTACATATAGATCTCATTTTTAAAAATACAAAAAAATAAAATTAATTAATTTCAAAAGTATTCATCACAGGATACCCGAAACAATTTTAAATAAGAGTTTCCGCGCCTGTTTCTTTACGTGAGTGATTTGAAGTTTATAGGTCCAAGACTTTAGAAATTACAGGGGGGGAGGGGCGGGGACACCGTGTAAACGACTTTGGCGGGCTATATCTCGCAAATGAAAAAACCATTAAAAAAGGTTTTAATGGTACCTCCCCATACATGTAAAAGGGGGGTAAATTATTTTTTTTTAGTGCACCCCCTTGTATGAAAAGGACTAGGAAAATAACGTAGGGTTTTCATACAACACTTTTTTATCAGCTTTACCATTTGCGAGATATAGCCCGCCAAAGTCGTTTATACGGTGTGTGTGTGTCCCTGTAATTTCTAAAGTCTTGGACCTATAAACTTCAAATCACTCACGTAAAGAAACAGACGCGGAATCTCTTATTTACAATTGTTTCGGGTGTCCTGTGTTGAATACTTTTGAAATTATGAATAAAATAAAAATATATATACTTTTTCTTGCAAGAAATGCAAAACAGCGCGGTGCCAAAAATGACTACGGAACCCTACTTATGCGTGGTCCGACACGCACTTGGCCGGTTTTTTGTTACTCAATAACACGAAGTCTACAGGACGGATCTCGATGAAGTTTGGTACACTAATAGTGTAAGTCTTGGAAAATCACATACCTAAGGTAATTTTTATCCCTAAATTCCCAAGGGAGCGGAGCGCCGGGACGTAGTAAGTTGTCCATACCAATGAAAAATGCTATATTAGCTGCGCCCCGGGGCCCTACTCCCGTAAGAATTTCGGGAAGAAAGTACCATATGTACTATATCCGGTATTTTTCTAGCAGTGTATCAAATTTTATCGAAATCCGTCAAGTAGATTTTGCGTAGTTGGGTATCAAACATACATCCTCGCACATGTCTAAAATTTCGCATTTAATAACTGTATAATTTGTACAACTTCGATGAGCACTTGTATGGGACCGAGTAGTCCAAAAAATATACATTTAGTCCCATAAAATGCAGAATTTAATGCTCTAAAACTTTTAATAGGATTATGTTTTCGAAATTGTGGGTCTTTTTCGAGATATAATAGTAAAACCGCAGAACATTAAAATTAAATTCCAGGTTTTCCTGGATTTCTGGGCTCTCCTATTAGAGATTATTTGGGACTTTTTGAGCGTCATCCCGGGAGGGGACCGAAAATATTCCAAAAGGTCCCGTTCAGTAATTTCAAATGTCTAAGTTTAAATCTAAAATGATCGAGCTATGTATATATCTTCTTCTTCTTCTCTGCCCTCTTTCTCTGCTAGCCGAAAGACGTCCACTGCTGGACAAAGGCCTCCCCCAAGGATTTCCACAACGACCGGTCCTGCGCTGCCCGCATCCATGCGCAACCCGCGACCTTCACCAGGTCGTCGGTCCACCGAGTGGGAGGCCTGCCAACACTACGTTTTCCGGTTCGTGGTCGCTATTCGAGAACTTTTCTGCCCCAACGGCTAACTGTTCTACGAGCTATGTGCCCCGCCCACTGCCACTTAAGTTTGGCGATTCTGTGGGCTATGTCGATTACTTTAGTTCTCCTACGGATCTCCTCATTTCTGATTCGATCACGCAGGGAAACTCCGAGCATAGCGCGCTAAAGTGGGAGGCCTGCCAACACTACGTTTTCCGAACGTGTTACGTTTCCGAACCGGAAATGTATATATAGAACCACAGAAATATTTTTTTTTTAATAAATATTATAACTTTTGTACGACTAGAACACAGTAGTACTAATTTTTAAAGAGTATTTAAGTCTGTGTACTAGGACCGTGGCGTGGCCTATGGAATGTAGATCCTTTTGCCAAAAATATTTATAATAGAGTGCGAAAGTCAATGTCATTAACAAGATAGTCCATTACTTCAATCACCGCAGGGAAAATAACATAACGTAACGGTACGATCCTTAGTCTTAATTTATGTGAAATAGTTTTTGGAATCATTTAATTTATAGGAATTAATAGTCTAAATCGAAAATGTTATCAATAAAGAGGTTACCTACGTTATCAGCATCCAAGATACAGTCAAAATTACATTTTGCTCTTCGAAGCGGAATTCAAGAAAAGCAGATAAATAAACACTGCCATATGAATTTGCTGAATTTGTGTAGATCTTTTTCAGTATTGCACCATATATCAATCAATTCAAAAAATCCGGTAAGTTACTCTATCATAAAAGTTTGCAACAAAGTTTAAATACACTTTCATCATATTTGTCAATACTATGCTCACTAGGATTTTCATACTTATAACCTCAGAATTTTGCTATTTCTTATACAATTGGTTTAATTTATTCATTTTGTCTTATGGCCGGTATACACTTTGATTAGTCAAGTGTTTAGTGTTAAGTGTGTAGAGTGTTTTTAACTGTTTAGTAGGCGGTGTTTAGTACCTACATAAAAAAAAAATGACTTTGTTGACATAAACTAAACACTTAACAGTGTTGATATAAACTAAACACTTAACAGTTATGTCCAGACGTGTTTAGTTCGTGTTTAGAGCAAGTGAGGGGTGAAGGCGGGACGAGTTACTCGCAGAAAAAATAGAATGCGTGTTTAGCCATGTACTTCGCTAATCACTATACACTTAACACTGAACAGAAACTGTCCTGACGTGTTTTTTGCTAACACTTAACAAGCCACTCGCACTAATCACTAATCAAAGTGTATACCGGCCATTAAGCTTTGATTTGAGTTTGTTTTGATTAGGTACATTATATATTATTTATAACTGAAAACAACTACACTTTACCATGTTTATTGGCTCACATCAAAACATGACAACAACAAGAATAAAAGAACATAGACATTTAAGATAAAAAGAAAATAAGATTTTAAAGGAGTTCGCAACAATAATGGTTCTTCAGGTTACTTTCATACATACACTTCATCACCAATTCTTTATATCCAAGTCTGTTTTTAGCAATTACGTCAATTCAATGCAGAATACAAAGCTGCGTGTGACTTACTCAAGCGGTCAAATCTCCCGTCACTGAGTACAGTATTCAATGTTGCAAATAGAACTTTGCACACAACACCACCACAGTTTGATAAACCAGAAGACAAAGATAAGGTAATCATAGAATGTTTATTATTACTGCTGTACTCAAAATAATGTTCTCTTGTGCTTTTTGTATACTATTTGTCATTAATTTTGTATCATGCAGGGCTAATATAGATGTACTATGTTAGACTGTACCTATGTCAATTGATTTGAGAATTAATGTTTTCGAATGAGTGACACAAAGTGATTTTAATTAATTGTTTAAACATGTTACAATTTAAAATGAATGCGCACTGCATGGTGCACTGCAAGACTTGCAATTGTCACCATCATGTATTTTGAATGAAACATGGCTCATATGCTGCGTGGATAAGTATGGGTTGTCGCATACGATTTTTTATAAAAAATCATATCAAATCATAACTGCGGCTCTTGTGGTAAACTGAAAGTGCATTCACCTTTAGAGTTAATCTGCCATAGACAATATGCAACTGCTTGTATATAAATTTTAATGTTGGAGTAAAGTCAGTAAAAAAAATTTGTTTATGTTCTAATGTTCTAGGATAAAAAAAATAAAAAGAAGGATGACATAGACAACAATATGCCCTCTTTGATGATGAAGGCAGTGTTTTGGATGATGACCACAATCATACTGGTGATAGCTAGTTCCCTCCTCGTACCCGGAGACAACACACAAAATGAGGTAAATGTTAACCGTAAAGATTGTTAGATCAACATTTTATCATCATTTAAAGAAAAGAATACAAAATTTGTCAAGTTTAGTTTGTTCACTTTTGGCTTGGCTTCTAATATTACAACTGCTTTATTGATTTCAGGTTCTAATCTAGATGTTTATTTATTCTATAACTAAATAAAAAAATAAACTCTTACAAAACAAAAAAGTTAGAACGAAATAAAACTATAAGAATAAACTGTAAACTATAATAATGTAAACTAATATCTCTTAATAAAATATTGTTTTTATTTAATCTAATTTTTCTAGAATATTTCCGAAAATGGGGGAACTGGGTGAAATGGTTAAATAATTAAAAAAAAAGTCTTTGCACAACCAGAATTAGTGAAGAGAAAATACTTATTTTGTTGTGGTCATTTCCAGATGGTACGCTATGTCTCGTGGAATGAGTTTGTTTACTCTATGCTGGCTAAAGGCGAGGTGGAAGAGCTGATAGTGAGGCCTGACATGGAGGTGGTCACCATCATACTGCACGAAGGTGCCGTTATCAAGGGAAAGAAAGTAAGTTTCATGTGCATTTTTTGGTAGTGAAAATGTAGGTAGGTAGGTAATGTAGGTTTCTACAGAGAAACCTGACCCCTATCTCCCCAATCTCACAGAATCACAGATTTTGATATACTCTAGATGCCGCAAGCAGTATGTCCAAGCGTGGGCTACTCAGTTAGCCAACATTCGCGTTTATGTTGCGCCCATTACTAAAATGACTGGCGTGACATCGTAGGTAGAAAATAATGGCCCCACGTGTTAATACTATCGAACAAACATGCGGTATCTAGCCTAATCAGACAGATTTACTGTGCACAGAATCCCATCTCAGGGGGGTCAGGTTTCGCTGCAGTACACAAACAAATGACTGGTGAATATTTTAATTAAAAAAAAACAAAATTTCTTTATTTCTAACAACAATACATCATTACTAGTCTAGTCTAGTTTTCTTTTAAGCAAAGAAAGTTGCTTGTGTTAGAAAGCCTCGCTCTTCTTTAAAAATCATTACTATTACATAACAAAAAAATGAGTTAAATGGTTTATACGCTTCAGTAGTTATATTAAAATGAATTCGAAAAGAGAGATTTTCAGAGAAAAGATCAGTAAAATCAGAAAAATGTAATTAAAATATTTTACGGGAGATGGACTTTATGTAATACTAGCCATGCCCCGGGGCTTCGCTCCCGTAGGAATTTCGGGATAAAAAGTATCCTATGTGCTATTCCGGTATTTTTCTACGCGTATACCAAATTTCATCGAAATCCGTCCAGTAGATTTTGCGTGATTGAGTAACAAACATCCTCACAAACTCACATCCAAACTTTCGCATCCATACTAATATTACTAAATTTTGCGAATGTTTCCGCGATGAATTTCCACGGGAACAGTGCTTTTGTGAGTTGTGAGTAACCTATGTTACTAATCACGCAAATTATCTACCTCTGTACCAAATTTCATCGAAATCCGTCCAGTAGATTTTGCGTGATTGAGTAACAAACATCCTCACAAACTCACAAACTCACAAATTCACAAACTCACAAACTCACATCCAAACTTTCGCATTTATAATATTAGTATTAGGAATATTAGAAATAGGAATATTAGGAATTATTATTAGGATATTTTATTATTTTATTAGGATATCAATGATCTAAAAAAATTAAAATTAATTATTTTTTATTACAGGCACCACATCGGGTTTATCACATGAATGTGGGTGACATCCACAGGTTCGAAGAGAAATTGAGAGCAACGGAGAAGAATTTGGGAGTTAAAGAAGGTACTTACTCACTATTTGTTCGCCAATATAAAGCTTTATTATGCCTGAGTGACATAGGCTACAAATTGAGTGTGTACCTCCCGTACAAAGCCGGAGCGAAAATCAATTGTTTTATTTTTTATTTTTTTAGTGACATTTTAATAATCCTAACTAATATTATAAATGCGAAAGTGAGTTTGTTTGTTTGTTACCTCTTCACGCTTTATCTACTGAACCAATCTTCCTGAAATTTCGCATACACATAGTTGGAAGTACGGAGAAGGACATAGGATACCTTTCATCCCGGGAAAAAGCACTGTTCCCGTGGGAACTTCACGCGGGCGAAGCCGCGGGCGAAAGCTAGTTTATAATAAATATTGAATTTTGACATTTCTTATAACAATTCAATGTATATTCGTCCACATAGATAGTTTCTTAATTATATATAAGACACATTTTGTAAAGTGACGTCATTGGAGAAAATGCAGCAGTTCAGTTTGTTGCGCCGCCTCTTCTCCACTCGCGGTTCAGTGGCGGTAGTAACTTTAGCTTTAAGTAATTTTCTGACGTCAACTATCTAGTATATGACGATTTAAAAGTGCTATTTTTAAGCCAATTTAAATAAAAACAATTGACTGTGTTTTTTGTAGGCGTGCGCGTGATTTACGACAGAAATGGCGGCGTGGCGGGAAAGATTATCAGTACACTGCTGATCGCCGCCATCATCCTCTCCTTCCTCTACTCCAGCAAATCCATGCGCATGAACATCAATATCGGAGGCATTGTGAGTAAAGTCCATTTATTCATAATTTTCCTATTATATAAACAATCTTACCATGTTTTTATGATTTTACAACAAAAAAAATTAAAATAGACTTTTTAGGAAATTAATTTCGTGATTAATAAATGTTTTACTTCAGAATGTTTAGTTTTGAACTGATATTTGATTTATTTTCAACAAAATCCAACAAAAAGTACTGTGAAGATTGTTTACATAATAGGACAAATGAATAAATGGACCATAGACATAGTGATCTGTGTACATGATCTGTGTAAACTTAAAAATGTTATGGATTACGGAGTCTAAAAGTTTATTTGTTATAATTAAATTCATTAAATTGCATAAAACAATAATAATAATTAACATAAAAGAAGAAATTTCAACAGCGGACTCATCCCATGAAGGGTCTCTTCCAGTTAACCGATAAGAAAAATATATATAATGAAACAAAAGGCTGTGCAAACAATATGACATGAAATTTTTATAGAAATTACTATATATACATTTGACTACATACTATACTAAAAAATAGAAAATTATTGAAAGTAAAGCTGAATCTATACTAATATTATAAATGCGAAAGTTTGGATGTGAGTTTGTGAGGATGTTTGTTACTCAATCAAGCAAAATCTACTGGACGGATTTCGATGAAATTTGGTACAGAGGTAGATAATGACCTGGAATAGCACATAGGCTACTTTTTATCCCGGGAAAAAGCACTGTTCCCGTGGGAAATTCACGCGGGCGAAGCCGCGGGCATCAGCTAGTAATATACATATAAATAGAAAAGAGGAAAGGGAAAAAAGAAACAGATAGAAAGTTAGGATAAGAAAAAGGATAAAAAGTATTAAATGTATTATTCTGTAATCGATGACCAATGATGTAACAAATGAAAACACTAGCAGATTTTAATCCTAACTAGTATTATAAATGCGAAAGTGAGTTTGTTTGTTTGTTACCTCTTCACGCTTTATCTACTGAAGCAATCTTCCTGAAATTTCGCATACACATAGCTGGAAGTACGGAGAAGGACATAGGAACCTTTCATCCCGGGAAAAAAGCACAGTTTCCGTGGGAAATTCACGGCAAAAGCTATCAAAAAATAAAATTGAATCCCATTCCATCAATAAGCTGAATTCAGCTAAGCGTGGCCTTCCAGTCTCACGACACTGCTCTGTCTACCCCGTAAGGGATATAGACGTGATTCTGTGTCTGTGTCTCTAAAAATAAAATTAAGACCAATCTAATCACAATAAAGCAAATACTTTTTTCCATACTTATAGAGTCAACTCGGCCGAGCGAAGTTCACGCTAGTCGACTCTATGACCGGGCAAGGCAAAGGGGTCAAGTTCGACGACGTGGCCGGCCTTAAAGAGGCCAAGGTCGAGGTCATGGAGTTTGTGGATTATCTCAAGAGGCCTGAACATTATAAGAGCTTGGGCGCTAAGGTTTGTTATCATCTATATAATAATCATTATCTTTATTTTCCAAATAGATTACAAATGGTTTCTTAACTAAGTAAATCTAAATTATATTTTAGAACAATAAAGTACCTGGAATATTGACTTGCAATCTGTTTTGTTAAACCTCAACCTGCCTACAGACGTAGTTGCATACACAGTACACAGTATCCATGTCGCAGTCGGATTGTATAATCCGCCGTATTACATTACGGCTAGCCGTTTTATAAAACAGGGCCGTTTTGTAATGCGGTTGTTCAACGATTAGCCGGATTGTCACTGCGATACGTTCTTCAATATGGCGGCCCGTGTTAAGCCGCATCGTACTACTAAGTATTTAGGACGTAGGGTGACCATACGAGTACTTACAAAATAAAAGTATGTGTTGTGTATTTTAAAATGAAAATGCTAACAGATTTTCTTTTTACGATATTTTTTAGCAATCAAGAATTATTATCATAGTTATACGCCATCGTTGTTTTTATGTCAGGCAGCGCCACGAGTGTTAAAAATCGGAACTAAAAACTGTCAACGTTGCGGCAATTGACTCGCTATATTACATTACGGCTAGCCATGTTGAAGAACGTATGGTGCCGAATACTTTTCGGCGGATTTTCATTCAGCCGTATTCATTCCGGCTAATCATTGAACCGCCGCATTACAAAACGGCTAGCCGTAATGTAATACGGCGGATTATACAATCTGACTGCGACATCCATACCAAATTTCGTCAAAATCGATGCAGCCGTGAAAGTGTAACAGACAGACTTTCGCATTTATAATAATAGTATGGATTAAGACATGCTAGGCTCAAGTGGAACTGGAAAATTACACCTATTATTGTTTTAGCATATTCGTGTGTAATTTAAAAAAATAGGGGGCATTATTTAATATCTGATGCTGGGTTATCATTGCCCAGTCACCCCAGTCATATACCTATGGATGTAGTAATTTTTGAAGTTACATTTTCGTACTTTTGCTCCACAATAAAAAGTACACTCTAATTACTAATTATGCCCAGAGACCTGAAGTCCTGTAATACTGGTTCTCCAGAGACCTAGTACAGGCACGAGTTCTATATAAATTCTTCAGCATGGTCCTGTCTGTTTTGTATGTAAATTGTTTTTGCCGAGAAAAACAATAAAGAATTTATGATTTAATAATCTGCAGGTACCAAAAGGCGCGCTTCTACTAGGCCCGCCCGGCTGCGGCAAGACTTTGCTGGCCAAGGCTGTGGCCACCGAGGCCAATGTTCCCTTCTTGTCTATGAACGGGTCGGAGTTCATCGAAATGATCGGCGGGCTGGGCGCGGCCAGGGTCAGGTAATGTTTGATAAACGTCTTAAATCAGAGTATCGACACGGAATCGGCTTTAGTCGCTCAGCCAAACTCTAAGTCAACGGAATAAGACCGCTTATCGAATGCGCTAGCCCCATTCGCACATGATCAGAAGCTCAATTCGCGTCGATCAGTTTGGTTGCACAGATAATCATAAAAAGTCAATGAACACTTTAAGTGTATTTTAGTTATAGGGGTTTTACCCGCGCGTGAATTTGTTTTACGGTTTTTTTATTTTCATAAAATATCCCTAAATATTTTCGTGATAAAAATTGAGGGTAGTTTTTATCCTGGATCCGATTCATTTATGCTGATATATAGATACGGATGATATGTTGCTTTTATAAATTAAAACTAGATGTCGCGTGCTGCGCGAGGTGCAAGCACCTCGCGTGCTGTGCAGTGCCATTTTACTTTTGCAGTTGAGAGTTGTTTGAAAGCAAAGTTGGGAAATGAGCAAAAAGTCATCTACATAAAAAAGTGGTCGGTTGGGATTAGGTGAAGAGCCGAAAGGTTACATTGGCTTTTGCTCATTGCTATGAAGACGGCCTTCGGCCTCGCCCAGCTCTTTGCGCACCAGATGGAGCTCGGCCGAGGCCGTAGGTCTGAATGTGTGTTTGTTTGTTACTTCTTTACGCTTTATCTACTGAACCAATCTTCCTGAACTTTCGCATACAAAGTACTGAGAAGGACAGGGTACATTTTATTTCGAGAAAAAGCTCTGTTCCCGTAGGAAATTCACACGGGCGAAGCCGCGGGCAAAAAATAGTGTGTAAATAAGATATTTTATTTATTTATTTTATTAAAGAAACCAACAGCGTTTACAGCAAGTAATACAGTTCAAATCATATTCCATAACAAGGTTAATAAAAGGTTTCTCTTACTATTACAATAATATTGTTTATTGATAATGGTGAAGAAAACGTAATGAAAGTCCACTAAATACCTAACGCACATGCTAAAACTGTGACAAGGTATGTATTTTGTAATGATTGTGACCTGTGGAATAATTTTGTTAAAGAATGACGACGACCTCCGTGGCCTAACGGTTATCACGCCAGACTGCCACTCCGGAGGTCCCGGGTTCAATCCCCGGTCAGGTCAAGATGGAAAATGATCTTTTTCAGATTGGCCTGGGTCTTGGATGTTTATCTATATAAGTATTTGTCATAAAATATAGTATCGTTGAGTTAGTATCCCATAACACAAGTTCCGAACTTACTTTGGGGCTAACTCAGTCTGTGTGATTTGTCCGTATATATTTATCCATACTAATATTATAAATGCGAATGTTTGGATGTGAGTTTGTGAATTTGTGAGTTTGTGAGGATGTTTGTTACTCAATCACGCAAAATCTACTGGACGGATTTCGATGAAATTTGGTATAGAGGTAGATAATGACCTGGAATAGCACATAGGCTACTTTTTATCCCGGGAAAAAGCACTGTTCCCATGGGAAATTCACGCGGGCGAAGCCGCGGGCAAAAGCTAGTTTATAATATGTTGCTGGTTAATTGGGTGAGATCCCTCCATGTGATAAGTCCGCTATTACATACGCACATACATACATAGAATCACGTCTTAATGTAATTTGTAGGGTATATTTAATGTAAATTGTAGGGACCTGTTCAAAGAGGCGGTGTCCCGCGCGCCGTGTATCATCTACATAGATGAGATGGACTGTAAATTGTAGGGACCTGTTCAAAGAGGCGGTGTCCCGCGCGCCGTGTATCATCTACATAGATGAGATGGACTGTAAATTGTAGGGACCTGTTCAAAGAGGCGGTGTCCCGCGCGCCGTGTATCATCTACATAGATGAGATGGACTGTAAATTGTAGGGACCTGTTCAAAGAGGCGGTGTCCCGCGCGCCGTGTATCATCTACATAGACGAGATGGACGCGGTGGGGCGCGCGCGGGCGTCGGGTCCCGCGTCGGCCGGGCCGGGGGGCGCGGAGGGGGAACAGACGCTCAACCAACTGCTGGTCGAGATGGACGGCATGAAGAGTCGCGAGGGGGTCGTGGTGCTGGCTTCTACTAACAGGGCCGATGTGCTCGATAAGGTAAGAAGAATACTAGATTTTACAAGTGCACAAAACGAACCATTTTTATCCAAAACTTTTAGCGGTTTTACAAGTGCACAAAATGAACCATTTTTATCCAAAACTTTTAGCGGTTTTACAAGTGCACAAAACGAACCATTTTTATCCGAGTCTTTAAGGCGAGGGCTGATAGTAATGTCGAGGATGAAAATCGTTTTGTGGACTATAAACTCTGCTTTTCACTTCGATTGCGAGGAAATAAAACGGTAAACGCACAAAAAAACCAAAGCTTTTTCCCGCTGCTTTTTTTTAAAATCTTACGACTATGATATTAGGATTAGGCTGCAGACTTATACATACAGCCTACTATTAAATTAATTTTGTAATAAATTAAATAACTTACCGTACTTGAATTTAAATTTTAATATGTCTTAAACACATAAGGCAAAAAAAATTAAGTACTTACATATTATTAAACAAACAATTTTATCTAAGAACTTCTTATTGTGTTTAGCTGTATCTGTGCCTTAATATAGATACATTTATGAGTAGATACGTTAATGCCCTTGTGCACAAAATTCGATTTTGTGCAGCCTATATCCTGCACAAATAAGTACTTTCAGAGCATGAGAAGTGAAAAATAGATTTATTGACTAAACACAAACTGCGACAAGGCAGACACAAAACAAAAACGGTAATAATTACCTATGAGCCATTACACACTTCACTCGCACCATATGACATTTTAAATCCTTCAGCAACGAAAAGGCCCAATACAGGTGATTTTTTCTTTGATTGCGATATTTAGCAAGGTTATGAGGTATTTATTTCTCTATCCAACTAGCGAACAAAAATATATCTTTATTTTTACACGACTGACCAAAAAAGGAGTGTTATGTTTTTAGGGTTCATGTTCTGAACGGCTGTACAGATTTTGATGTTAGAGGTATTTTTAGATTCCTTGCATTCTTCCGAGTGACATAGGCTATGTGAGTTGTCAGTCGTATTTTTTTTTTTATAATTAGCTTGTTTACATATTTATTCATACCGATCGCGCGGTAGGACAGCGTAAAACGAATACGTACCTCAAAGTCATAAAATTTTTACAAAGGTTTTCACAATTATTCTATTAGTTAGTATTTTTTAAGTTACCTATATGCAAGCACTCTACAGTAGGATTTATTTATTTATTTAACAATAAAAAACAACATCATATATTTACAGTACACTATAAACTAAAATTAAGTTTTTCTCGGCACTGGGTATTCATCTTTTAACATTCAAATAATATGTAACTATTACTATATTGTAACTATTAAATATGTCATTCGGATAAAATATCACCCGGTATAGTTTGCGGTACTGGCGATTAAAGTATGTCAGATGTACGCTGCTGAGCTCCCCTTTATCACCGAATCCTGTCTTTCTCTGCAGGTGACTGTACTAAACTATCACACAAAGCTATCTAAAAAAACTATCAAACAAAAAGGCATATTATACGACGGATGATTATGTGAATGACAAAAATGCGTGGCCCGAGCCTGGTACAGTGACCTCCTAAGACTGTCATATCACTCTCTAGGTACATTGAGTACTTTTACTTTTTCAGTGTCATTTTATTAATTTATAAATATCCTACATTACATATAAATATTCAATGTATATTCGTCCACATACACACACAGTCATTTAATTGTAAGACTTATGTTGTAAACTGACGTCTTTGGAGAAAATGCAGCAGTGGAGTTTGTTGCGCCGCCTCTTCTCCACTTGCGCTTTGGAGGCGGTGGTAACCTTAGCTTTAAGTAATTTTATGACGTCAACTAACTAAAAAACAAGAATTTGACCATTTAAAAGTGCTATTTTCAAGCCTATTTAAATAAAAATAATTGACTTTGACACATTGACAATAGTTGTCAAATTTAAAGCAGTATTATTGTATCATTGACAGTACAACTAAAAAGTATCAATTGATTTGTGCAACTGTCAAACTGTTATGTATTTTATAAGTCTCTGGTACACAAGAAAAAGCGCACCATATAGGTTCAGCCATTATTACGACTCTCGCTCATTAGTGTGCGTCCTTCATTGTATTATTTGCAGGCCCTACTCCGCCCCGGAAGATTCGACCGGCACATTCTGATTGATTTGCCAACCCTACAAGAGAGAGAAGAGATATTCGCGAGACATCTTAAGAATATTGTGCTGGAGGACCTACCTCACTATTATGTTAAAAGGTACCAAATTATACTCTTTTTCGCTTCTCAAGCTCACAAAATTTAAATTTATTTATGCTGAATTTTTTTCAGATAGGTTATGGTAGATTTCTAAATTACCTTCTTATGATTGAAATCTACCATAATGTTTTTGGTAGATTTCGATTGTACTTATTTACTGTAACACCTTTTACTACCATGTTAAATGAATACGAATAAAATATTCAATACCTATAAAAATATACTATTTTATGCTAGTGCATAAAGTCCACTGCTGGACAAAGGCAAAAGTAAATCATCGTCACAAAGACAAACGTAAGGACTTTGTGGCCTGATAGACGGTACTGATAAGTTATCAATTTAAATTAAACCTGTATGTGGCCTCTCCCATTGGTTAAAGCTCAGGGTTCAGTAGAAGCAGTGGTCGCTATAAAATTAAAAAAATATATTTAGACAATTAAAATCAGAATAAAATATATTTTATCTTATTGCTTTTAAAAACTATTTCGCACTCGATTGATTATAAAGTTTTTTGTTTGTAATATATTTATTGAACTAAGGATACATAGGTAGTTAAAAGTAACAAAAATAAAAAAGTAATAATACAATAACGAACTTGTCACATGGATCCCTCCATGTCCTCTCTTCCAATCAACCAGCGACAGATTGAGAAGATATTTTACTCAATAAAAGGCAATTTGTTGGCGCATCTAGAATAAACACTCTTAATCCGTGTGTTGCCGGGCGAGATTGTAGTGCAGTACATGTCGAGTGAGACACGCCCCGTGTCACTCGATAAATTCCACTGCGAGCTACCCACATAATATTTATATTTTAACATACTGGTTTGTAATGTGTCGAAGCTATGTGTTATTATATTTTTTTTTTAGTTTCATTGTAAAAAAGCATGCTCATTGAATTATTTTTGTAAATATTGAGCTTTCTCAGAAAGCGAATTACTTTTCATGTAATTCTTATGAGAATAAAGCTATTCTAAACCTAAACCTAAATTTGTAGGTTAGCGTACCTAACGCCCGGATTCAGCGGGGCGGACATAGCCAACGTATGCAACGAAGCGGCGTTACACGCGGCCAGACACAAGCAAAACATCGTCAAGGCCGCCGATTTGGAGTACGCCGTCGAAAGAGTCGTTGGTAAGTAGTTTGTAACTTTTGTAGATTTGAAAAAAATACTTTGTTTAAAAAAAAAAATTTTTAATAAATTTTTCAACGTTTTTTTTAAAGTAGTGGAGACAAATCTCCACAATATAACGATAATAAAAACAAGCTAATTATTAAAAAACAAAAAACACGACTGACAATTCACATAGCCTATGTCACTCGGAGGAATGCAAGGAATCTAAAAATACCACTCTCATCAATATCTGTTCAGCCGTTCAGGACTTATGGTGGAATAAAGAAACTTACATACATACATACTTACAATACGTGAACCGTGAAAACATAATACTCCTTTTTTGGTCAGTCGTGTAAAAACAGCTGTTTTGTACATTTTGGGCGAGTATCCTAACTAATATTATAAATTCGAAAGTGAATTTGTTTGTTGGTTTGTTTGTTAGTTTGTTACCTCTTCACGCTTTATCTACTGAACCAATCTTCCAGAAATTTCGCATACACATAGCTGGAAGTATGGAAAAGGATATAGGGTACCTTTCATCCCGGGAAAAAGCACTGTTCCCGTGGGAAATTCACGCGGGCGAAGCCGCGGGCGAAAGCTAGTGTATTATCAAATAGTTTGAAACAGCTTATTTTATTGATATACCAGAGTCACATACAAAAAGTTGCTCATATCCATGAGTTCTTTTACCAGTAGAAAGGAATGAAATGAATGTTTTTGAATTCACCCTGTATAAATAGGACCCATCCTATATTGATCATATTCCGATTTTAGACCCATTTTCTATATAAATACTTAAAAATTAACCTTACTGCCCACGGCTTCGCCCGCGTGAATTTCCCACAGAAACTGTGCTCTTACCCGGGATGAAAAGATCCTATGTCCTTCTCTGTACTTCTAACTATGTGTATGCGAAATTTCAGGAAGATTGGTTCAGAAGATAAAGCGTGAAGAGGTTACCAACAAACAAACTCACTTGGCATTTATAATATTAGTTAGGAAGGATTATATAAGGCTCATTTTTAAATATTTAGGAAATGGTAAATGTATATTCTGACATGTCTATGTACCCATTTTAACCCCCTGACTTAAACAAAATGTTTATGTTATAAGGTGGAACAGAAAAACGGAGTCACGCGATGTCGCCCGCAGAAAAGAAGATAGTTGCATACCACGAGTCCGGCCATGCTTTAGTGGGCTGGATGCTGGAGCATACTGAAGCATTACTGAAAGTTACTATAGTGCCGAGGACCAATAAGGCGCTTGGATTCGCTCAGTACAGCACTTCTGATCAGAAACTGTATTCTAAGGAAGAGGTAAGTTACGAAATGTATATAAAAATCTTCCGTTATTGACTGAGTGATTGACAGACAACGCGCAGCCATACTACTGCGTAGGAAGCTGAAATTTGGCATGTATGTCGTGTTATTATCTAAAAAATAAACATATTATATTCTATGTAGGTTCCTTATGGAGTGTAGGGGAGCATTAAAAGAGGATTTCTCGAATTTACCACGGGAATAATATTCCTGTTCCCATGCTAGTATAGTATGTAGATAGTATAGTGATGTCTAGGTTGAGGTTATTTCTTTTCAACTACATATTATACAGCACATTAAATTCACGCGGGCGAAGCTAAGTACAAAAGCTGTGATTCAATAGGTATTTGAAAATGTAAAAATAGATAAACAAAATGACTGATTTTAATAAACCTAAAACTAATTAACCTAATTTGTATTTTCCGGATGTTACAAAACGGAAAAGTTTAAAAAGTTCATTATATTTTTAGCTGTTCGACAAAATGTGTATGGCGTTAGGAGGGCGCGCGGCCGAAGCTATCACCTTCAATTCTATCACCAGCGGGGCCCAGAATGACCTGGAAAAGGTCACAAAGATTGCATATGCGCAGGTACGTCAATAAAATGTTTATTGCCAGGTCAGAAATAATACATTACTGCAGAGGAAGTTAGTATTTGCTGGACGAGTTAAAAATTAAAAAAAAGAGAAGCCAAATAAATTAATGATTAAAAAATAATGTCGGTAATATTTGTTATATTCTGACATTTTTACATATAGTATTAAATTGTCAATTAGTGACAAGGAAACATAGCCCATACAGCCCAGTCATATTGTACGCAAAAAATGTAGCATAGATTTTGTTTTTTTTCTCTCACAACGAAAATGCATTAATATCAGACTTAAATACCCGTAATATTTAAAAAAAAACTCGAAGAATGTATTTTTTATAATGAAGGTAGCAATTAGCTGTGTGACAAGTAACAAATTAATGTGACATTGACAGATGACAAATGAGTTAAAAAGTTTTGAGCAGCGGCCAGGTATGAATTTTCATACAAATTTCCCGGTCTAGGCCAGGAAAGTAATGCATAAGCCAGGAAGTACAAACTTCCTGTCAAATTTTTTACTACAAAAATGTCTGTTTCCGAGCATTTTTGAGAAAATTAGATTTATATATTTCTACATATTGTCAACAGGGACCCGAGCTCCGCGGGTCGGATTATAAAAATTGTTAATGATTATTCTAATTTATTAATCTTACTTATATTATAAATGCGAAAGCTTGGATGAGAGTTTGTGCATTTGTGAGGTTATTTTTTACTCAATCACGCAAAATCTACTGGACAGATTTCGATGAAATTTGGTATACATAGAAAAATAGGGTGCTTTTTATCTCGAAATTCCCACGGGTGCGAAGCAACGGGGCGCGGCTGGTAAAAAATAAAAATCCAGCGAATGAATGACAACCTCCTTGGCCTAACGGCCATCACGTCTGACTGCCACAGCGGAGGTCCCGGGTTCTATCCCCGGTCGAGTCAAGATGGAAAATGATATTTTTCAGATTGGCCTGGGTCTTGGATGTTTATCTATAAGTATAGTATCATTGAGTTAGTATCCCATATCACAAGTCTCAAACTTACTTTGGGGCTAACTCAATCTGTGTGATTTATTTATTAAACACATCAACAACATAAACAAGTAACATTCAAAACATGCTAAAAATACTAAAATCTTATGTTTACATACATCAATAATAGATGTGCACAACATTTAATGTAAAGCATTGCTAAGAATTTGTTTAAAATCAGGTACTTGCAGCGAAAATTTAAATTACTTATCTTCATAATATCTCGATGCTCTAAATACAGTTATGCTATTTCTTTTCGTGATTTGTCCGTATATATTTATTTACTGGCCGAGTGGTAGGGCGCCCGCCTGTGGCTGTAAACGTCACAGGTTCAAATCTTGCCCGTGCTACATGAGTTTGTATACCAATCTGACTCATGTACCTATGTTAGTTTTCATCGACCATCACTTGTTTCCAGTGAAGGAAAAGATCGTGAGAAAACTTGCACTCTTATCAACTAGTGTGTGAAATGGAGAAGGCAATGGCGAACCACTCCATTACAATTGTCAAGATAGTCGTTGTGTGTTTCTTTCCATATAATGACCACGACCCTCAGTCAAGAGAGATTTATTCTCAGTACTTCCAACTATGTGTTTGCAAAATTTCAGGAAGATTGTTTCAGTAGATAAAGCGTGAAGAGGTAACAAACTCACTTTCGCATTTATAATATTAGTTAGCGTATATATTTATATATATTTAATGTCGGTCAGGTTCGCGTGTACGGTATGTCGCCGGTAGTAGGTCTACTCTCGTTCCCGGACCTCAAGGACCGAGGGAAGAGTCCTTTCAGCAAAGCCCTGAAGCATATCATAGACTTGGAAGCCCGCAAACTGATCGCCAGCGCCTACTACCGCACTGAGGACATCCTGAGGAAACATGAGCATCTGCTGGTAGCTGTGAGTTGATTTTAAAATTAAGTACACTTCAGCATTGGACGCAAATGTGCTGAGAAGAAGCTGATTATTACATACATACATATTATCACGCCTTTTTCCCGTGGGGATAGGCTAGCGATTTCCACTTGCTACGATATTTACAGATCTCTCTTGCTTCCTCTACACTCATCACTCTCTTCATACATGCTCTCCGGTTATGGGTGCTCCTAATATCTTCCTTTTTAAGGAGGTCCGTAATCTGGTCGGAGTGTGTTCTTGCTGATTATTAAAAAATAATAAAACACGACTGATCACATAGCTTGTCACTCGGAGGAATGCAAGGAATCTCAAAATGGTTAAGTGTCACATCAAAATTTGTTAAGCGCTTCAGAACTTATGGTGGAAACTTACAGCATACATATTACAGTCATACACATGTATGCTGTAAGTTTGAAAACATAACACTCTTTTTGGTCAGTCGTGTAAAAAAAACCACATCTATCCATTTTTCCGTGCACGTGAAAGAAGGACGAACAAACAAACACACTGTTTATATAAAACTAACTTTTCGCGGCTACGCCCGCGTTATTTTCCCATAGGAACCGTGCTTTTTTCCCAGGCTGTTCTTCTCAGTACTTCTAACTATGTGTATGAGAAATTTCAGGAAGATTAGTTTATTAGATAAAGCGTGAAGAGGTAACAAACAGATTAACAAACTCACTTTCGCATTTATAATATTAGTTAGGATTACACAAAAAAAATCTCATCAATCCATCCGCTAATATTCGCCCAAAATGTAGTGTGGTGCGTAGTGGTTTTATTCGCATGCGATGATTATGGAATTGCACCCTGGTCGCCACCAGGTGGCGTTGTTTCAATTACAAAAAGTTAAGCTAGTAATTTGTAGCTTTAAATTTATAAAATAAAATGTGAGTAAGGTAGTAGGCCTGCTTTGATTAAAGTAATTTTGACTTTGACAAATCAAAATCACTCACTGCAAAAAGACACATTTCGTTTAATAGGTGACAGAGATTTTCATAGTATCTTCCAGTCTGAGTCAGTATTGATTTTATCAAACACTAATGCCCTGCCTACGACCATAAGTAGCCTTCATCACTCAGGTATGATCTAGCTTTCTATTGGTGAAAGAATTTTTGAAATCGGCTCAATGGTTCCGAAGATACGCTCCCCTACAAACAAACTCACTAACCTCTTTATAATATTAGCAATAATTGTGATTTTGTATGCTTACAGCTAGCTGAAAAACTACTTGCAAAAGAGACGTTGAACCACCAAGAAGTCCAAGACATCCTGGGTCCTCCGCCTTTCCCCAGAAAGAAGTTCATTGACCCCGTCGAGTTTGAGAACAGCCTGAAGAATATGGAGAATGCCGCCTCTGCAGAAGATTCTTCTTCACCAGCTGGCGCGCCCTCAGCCAAGCCTGAACCCCAACCTGGAGTTTAGATACTACTAATTGGACTGATAATTGCTTAACTTAGCGTTTTAGAGTTGTTAGTAACCAGGCAGCATTGGAAATTGGACCTTATGTTTTCGCCTTAAGGTTCAAACATTATTGGAACCTATTGCAGTAAAGAGTTCAAAGATTCATTGTGGTATATATGTATCGGTCTTGGATAAGAAGCTTCCAAAACATTAATCGTCTCGTAAAAATAAATTTACTAATAGACAGTTCAGTAAGTACTGAGCTGGGATCTTTGTGTAAACTTAAGAGTTGTTTACACATAAAGGTAGACTATTAGATTAATTGATCCTAGAGCAATACTAGTTTTATTACATGTTATATCTCTTTGAATGAAAATTGATCATATTTGTCTATACTTATTTGCCTATAATACTAAAAAAATTTATTTTTTTGACTTTACTGTTTTTACGTTTAGGCAAATGTACATAGAATATTTCACGTGAAAGAACACAAGATGCCTGTAAATGTTGTAGATTGTTTTTTTTAAGATTGTAATTAGACGCCTCGCAATAAAGTTGACTAATTCGTAGTATTTTTTATTTGAAATTTATTTACGCCTCCGCAGAAGTAAAGAAGTTGATGGCTTTTAATCCATTAATGTCTTCTTTTTCTTTCATACTCTGTCGAGACGCTTCGTTTGACACCACTCCGACGAAAACGAACCACAACTTTTTGAAATATTTGAAATTTGTACCACCTTCGAAGTAGGGGGTTTGGTATACTTGGCACCGACTTTACTCAAGCCGTAGGTAGGTTGGATTTTGACTGTAGTAATTCAAAGTCGGTACATTTTTTTTACATGGCTACTCGCGTAAAATTTAGTATAGTGCGCAGTGCGAGTTTTATTCGATTGCGATGATAAGTATAGAATTGTATCCTGGTTGCCACCAGGAGGCGTTGTTTCAATCACATAAAGTTGCCCATATTCGTGATTTTCATTAAAAAGGATGTTTAAGAAAACACCTCGTAGATGTAAAGCGATGCGATTTGTTATAGCGTGGTCGGTATTGAGCATAGCGAATGATTTTGAAAATGCTAATATGAACAAATGTTTAATGTTTTTATAATAGCAGAAGTATTTATTGGAATGCGTTAAAATATATTAATATTTTGTTCTGAACTGTGAAGTCCCGGGTTCGATCCCTGGCAAGGTCCAAATGTTGTTATTATTAAGTAATGTAAAATTGAGATCGTCTTTTCTTTATTTCAAGGAAATATTACACATATTTTTATTATAACTGTAACATTTGGGCGGCGATATAATATGCAACGCGATTGTTTTTTTTTTTTGTGCGACAGAACTATTTATTGCACTGCGAATGAATTTTGATTCCATATTTGTGTTAAAAATTTAGGCATAGCAGCTGCTCCTAAGGCTCCTTTCCCGTAGGAATTTAGGGATATAAATAACCAAATTTCATCGAAATCTGTCCAGTAGACTTCATGATTAAGTAACACACCCAAGCTTAAATTGCGACTAAATTGAATCGCTACGCAGTAGGGACACTAGGCTAAATCTGCTGACATAACAATGTGTCCTTAAATATCAGTGGGAATGTTTCGGGTGAAAAATTCAAAACACAAGGTCCTGATTGGGGAAACAGTTTATTCACAATTGAAAGGGTAAGACACACGGAGCGACAGCGCCTCACATCAAGTAGGCATACCATATATCGAGAAATTACACTTAATTCAACATTACACCTCTACAATATGTGTACAACTAGCTTAAAACATCTGCTACCTGAATATCAGTATCAAAGAAATAGCAGTCTTCAAAATTTAAATAGTAGGATTCTTATGACCAATTTGTTTTATATACCATCTAATAAAAAGGTAAATTCGAGGATAACGCCTGCATGTTACGGTGGTCGATAGAGAAGCTCATACATACAGAATGTATTTTATAGGTATCATAGAAGTATATATCTTATATCCAACTAATTCTCTGACTACAGCGCCAAAACTTAAACAAAAAACTTGCCCAACGCAAGGGGGTTTAAAATTGGAATATGATCCTTTTCCTAAATACATACTTAAATATGAACCTTTTAAGTGATGCTATAAGCTTCATTTTTAAGTATTGCCGTTTTAACCCCCCCAGGTATTTGGCTCGGTTCGTAAAATCCATTGGGCGTATTTTATAGCAATTAACGTGTTAAAATACTTGTCGTAGCCGGAACGATCGGAGTCAAGGAATTATTTTTGGTTAAAGGTTATGTCCATAGAATTTTCAATAATAATGCCATTAGAAGTGCCATCATAATCAAAAATAATTTCCCTTTGGCTCTGACCATTTCGGCTTCATACCTATAGATAAAAATAGGATTACTATTTTTATCTGATGCCCATCAAAAATAAGTGGAAGTGTACTTTTGTTAAAATACTTTTCTATCTTCACACAAGCGTGTGAGTGGGCTAAGGAGCTTCATCGTCCCAGTGTTATATGTCAGGCGTCTATGACACGTTGTAGATGTGTTTCACATTCTTCTATGATACATATATAATTGAAATTTAGCAAGTGGTACTAATTGGACTGATGATGCCTACTCAATGAATTCTGACATGATAAAGTATCAGCACAGAATTAATATAAGTACTACGTACAGAAAGGAAACTCCCTGCCCCTCCCGCAATATGGCGTACCCCGCACTTCTACCCCGTGGTTTTGTGCATTGGGACGCTATGACTATGAAAACGCACACATTGACGTGTTCACGGATGTAGTTTCATTTGTAGTAGTAGTAGGTATATATGACGCTCCGTTTCTATGAAGTTTCCACCCTGTTGTACAGTTTTTAACGCACTAATGTGTAATCCGGCTGCCGCTAAGTAGCGATAGTCGTTAAAATATCGAAAACTAAGATAATGAAACTTCAAAAATTTAATACTTATATGAGTACATCTTATATACAGAGCTTGACACCGACGACCGACTGTGACTATACATACACATATACAGGGTGTTTTTTAAATCATTGGCATCCTTTCTACTGGTGAAAGTACTCATGAACATGAGCAACTTTTTGTATGGGACCGACTTAATCCGATGGAAAAAAAAATCTGCTGTTCCATACTATTTTCCAATACCTACTCACCCGAAATGTATGGACAAAAAGTTGCTCATGTTCATGAGTACTTTCACCAGTAGAAAGGATGCCAATGATTTAAAAAACACCCTGTATAACCAAAATGCAGGTATTTACACTGAACATACTAAAGATTTTTTACTTAATCCTGTCAGAATTCAATTTTCGGGAACGAGCAATGATCCGTAAAACGTAGGTAGGTATATTGAAAAAACTTTTGGAAATTTTAAGGGACTAAGGTTAGTCGGTACCTATATAATTTTTAAAATACATACATGCTTACTCATATAACTAGATTATAATACTTTGATTGGGCATATATCACGTCACAAAGGTTAAAGTTAGAAGATATTCTACAATATTTCAATGATAGCGTAAAGAAAAAACCAATAAAAATATAAATAAAAAAATAACTGAGGGATAGTTAGGTTTATCTATCAACTGTCGATTTGCAATTAAGTAGAAGTGATTCAAGTGGTAATGGTAAAAACCACTATCATTTAAGTTTTTTTTTTCCATTTCAATGATTTTCAACAAATGACAGAGAAAACTTCATACTGTCTGCCTCCAATAACTTATTCTGAAAGAAACCTAAGCAAATAACAATTTTTTTCAAACAAATAAAAAAAGAAAAAACTAAAGAGATTAAAAACATTTATTTTAAAATGAAATTTAAGTACGACATATTGCACTTCATTACGACAACGTTGTTAGACGTCTCTTACACTACTTACACTATTCTCCAAACATCATACAGTCACGTTGACAGAACGCATTGTCCAGATTACATTATCTGTGCGTAGCCCTAGTAAAGCTGTGTCCGCTGCGCCAAAAATTGAGCAAAACATTTGTTCAAAACAATTTGAATGAACAGAATGAATGAGAATTGTGTTTAGTTCATTCCACTTTCCACGGAGTTTTCCGTGATTTGTGTTCATTTGAAGTTTTGTTAGAAAAACATTGCACAAAAGTCGCAACAAATGTTCTGAACATTGTTAAATTTTTAGCGCAGCATACACATTAGGCTGGGTTTAGTGCAGTCCGCGCGCATACCGTCGGCGCTGACAGACCAGAATTTATGAACTTCTAGGAAGCATCATTGCGCGTAGATATCAGCGCGGATTGAAGTCAGCGCGTTCATACATTGCGACGTTAGCGCCAATGGTACGCGTCACTTTTAACCAGCCTTTAAGGCGGACAACAGAGATGTTTACAAACAAATACTTATACGAAACACACTTCGAGTTGGTGGAACCGGGCCTTAACCGCTTTGTAGTGGACAATATAATATTTACGAGTGTTATCTACTGTGTGTAAAATTAAAGAGAAAACTTTAAGCCGTATTTCGAGTCTAGTGGCGAGCTCATTTCTTCAAATTGAAAAGACGATTATTCTTTATTATACATACATATTATCACGAATTTTTCCCGTGGGGGTAGGCAGAGACTAGCGATTTCCACTTGCTATCCTATTATATATTTTTTTTAATAATTTTATTTTAGAGAGCGCCACTAGGCTGGAACCGGCAATCGGAGTAATTATAAAACAGCTAGGCATATTATAAACAATCTAACGGACGCTTGTCAACACACCTGAAGATGTAGATAGCGACCTCATTCAAATGAACCCCTTTTTATCACACGATTTTTTATTTTACTACAGATTTATACTATAGACGGATATAAAGTGCCTCTACGGCTATGATATATGATTTGCGTCATTTTTGTGACCGCAACATTTGCTCTTGATATGGAATTTTACCATTTTTGTGTTCACTAACGTGTGCTAAAAAGGATTCCATTGACCAAGCGGCACATTTATGTATGCCATTTAACTAAATCTGTATAAAAGTAAAATACTAACTAGTACATCTGTACTTGATATACGTCTTGAGCCCTTGCATGTTTTTTAATACTTACATTTACCAAATTCTTCAACACACAGATTTAATGAAACGGCAACATTAAAAAATCATGTTAAAAATATCAATATGTTAGATTGCCTCTCGTAGCTTATACCGAACTTAACTTAAAAAAAAATAAAGCGACTTTTGTGCTATCCGTTCTTACACCAACACCCAATCAACCTGCACATCGAAAATTAAAAAAAAACAAAACAAAATCGAACCAAATTTTTGACGTGCAAAGTAAAATGACAACTATGTGCTCATAGCATATGACATGAAATTATTTAATACAAAAATAAATTAAAAGCAACCTTTTGCGTACTTCGAAAGCACTGAGACTAGGACGATAAAAATACTTGTACTTCGTTGGACGATAGTATAGCATCGTAGAGCATTCGTAAACGCACCTTATTTTTTTAATACTTACATCGATTGTTAACAATGTAACAATGATTAATTATTTCATTTCAAATTTCACATCATGAAATAGACATCTGTACAATGTCAGTAATATTATTAATTGTAAATTTTAAATAATTTTATCGCAATGCCCTTTTAAGTTATTAAAGTTTAAAAAGTAAGTAAATGAAAATAAAATTATTTTAAAGATTAGCATTATGTATTGTTAATTAAAAAATCAACTTAAAAAATATATTTAATACAGTATACCAGAGCAGGCCAACGTTTTTCCCACATTATATATATTTGTCATATTTACAATTGAATTTTAAGTTCCACAGGCAACTATTCTTGTAAACTATAGTTGCCTATAGCTCTTGTAAACTAAACCTAAAACATTCCAGAACTTTCCACAATGATGTTTCATAAAATTTAACTTTAACATGATAACTACAATTTGTATACGCCATAATAAAAATACTCTAACTTAATTATGCTCTGTCTTAAAATTTAAGAAAAAGAAAGATACGCAGATGCGAAATCGTGGACTAAAAATGTATAATACTATGTGACATATTTATTGAGCACATGGTTTTAATTTCTAAACTAAATAAAACTAATTTCTAATAAAATATTTAGATTTTTTAAGGATCAGAAACTTGTGTGCAAACCTTTGAGCGTTGAGTCTTATAAAATGTGCAAAGTATAATAAAAAATGAGGTAAAGACTTTGATAAGGTACGTAGTAAACGTTATCCTCCAAATTTATAGTTAATATAATATTTATCTATCTTTCATTGACCTTCGGTCACCATAAGAAATACTGGTAACATTCAAACAAACTAACAAAAGATCACTAAACACATAATTATACGTCGATACGTCTTGGGTATAAAATAACCAAGAGCGAGTGAGTCAGTGAAAGGTGTTCCAATTTTTTTCGAACAGACTATGAGACTCGTGCACAAGCATAAGATAACAATTTATATGTACCTATCTTGAAACATCCTATACATACTACACAAAATTTCAGACTTTGTTACCGCAAACATCGATGGTAGATTTTGTTTTTATTTTAAACCAAAAAGGCAGAGATCCAAGGCTTGGTCTCTTCATTTTGACGGAGACGAAATTCCGCAGTTGTGTCTACTACCTACAGAGATTGTAAAACAGTGAGGCGATAATTTTTGCTAGATTATTTTTAGCGGGGAAACTGGAGACCGCGGCATGTTGGGATGAAGCCAAAACTTTTGATTATCATATTTCGACATTTTGTGCGACTGTTAATTATTAAATTCACGTGCAAACGATGGTCCAGTCAACTGGCCTATACCTACGGGCAAAAAGCGAATTATGGCCTTCTTCTTACCATAGTAATATGAATTTATTTCATACCAATCCTAACTCAACGCTCAAAGGTTGACACAAGACATTATGGCAGTAATCATATTCATTTAGATCTTTTTTATTACACGCTAAAACTAACCTAGTTATGTATAAGCGATAAAACATTTTGTGATGATTAACACGTATCACAATACAAAGAAGAATAGTAAAGTAAAACTACGTTAAGCGTAATAGTCCGTTTCCTAAAACTACTGCCCCCTTTTGCGAAGCGTACCACGTTGTTCCGTGTCATATATATGTACACTTTACAATGGCGGCTAATCTGGCATGTAAGGTGGGTTATTTAGAAGAACTAGACATATCTATGTATGAACAACAGGTATTAGAGATTTCGGGGAACTAGGACATGTATGAACATGTAAAGGATTTTTTTAATTAGACTGTTTTCTACATGTGTACAATTTTATAGTGCTTTGATATATTATGATACTAACTACTGTTATTATCAAAAATAAATTCCTGAATTATTTATATTTTGTGACAGCTCTTAGGCTGCGTGTCCACCAGAGATGTGCGAGGATGCGGGATGTGTTTTTGAAGATAGCGAGAATAGCGAGGGTAGGTAACCGACGCAATTCTATTGGTTCTTCAAAAACTCATCCCTAGCTACGCATCCTCGCACATCTCTGGTGGACACGCAGCCTTAATCTGAACAGAGGCGATTCATAAATTGCAAAGAGTGTTTTTAATAAGATCAACCCCACCGACCAGTGAAAACTATCTTAACAGAGATTCTTTACTTGGGACATTATATACACATATTACATTAAAACATGCATGAACATTTACACTACCTAATGCATTCACTTCCCATATATTACGAGTATAACTGCCTACATATGACTGAAAAGATTCCGACGAATTGAGAACCTCTTTCTATGAAGTCGGTTATAAAAGCCGACGGTACTGTTCAGTATAAAGAGCATAAATTAGATAGAAAAAAGTCCTATTGCAGGTTTGAGCCTATCCTTGTGATAAATTTTATTCAAATCTTTTCAATTTTTTATTTTTATTTTAGATGTGCCAATGGGTAGCAAGTACTCACACAAACCACCTCACCAACTTTTGCCTTTATAATATAGATTATATCTCATTCTTAAAAATGTTATAAAAATATAAACATACTTTTTTTTACCAAAACACAGAAACCGGGTATGACATCGACATTCGATCGATTCTGGTTTTCACAATATCCTAAAAAGAGATACATATTCGATAATTTCTTCTAACAGTGACGTCACAATTCCTAGAGAATTAATAAATTTGAAACTTAAAATTTTTAAATGAAAACACGATTAATAAAAAAATAACGATCAAAAAAATATGCAAAATAACATAGGCAGTGAATGCATCGAACATGAATCTACATACCGACCTACAAAAATAAATATAGTACAAAAATAATTTTTCTATGTGCATTACTTTTTGTGCTGTAACTGGGGTCTGGTTATACAATTGTCGCTCAGTATATAGCATAAGGTAGTGGTCTCGGAACATATCTTTTTACAAACATTATATGTATTTCTCTGCCACACGTAAGATTTGTGCCAACACACAGCGGATGACTTGAGACTAGCTAGATTGTTTTAAATTTAGCTAATTATCGATGTTGATTTTTTTTATAGATCATTTGGGAGTTAAATACTATAGAATAAACCAATTCACAAATCCAATAATAGACTGCGATAGGTAAAGCACCAACTGCATTCATAGAATCGTTCTACTTCAAAGAAATAGTTTTTAATGCCTGAAAATTCTTCTATTGAAATAGGTTTAGGCGGAACAACTGAGCGGCAATTGTTCACAAAAAAACCATGAATCTTATCCAAAAAGTTACTAGACTTCCTTGTATTGCCACCTCAAAAACTTCGTTTCCGTAGTTAATAAGTATAAATATCTTAACACCGACGACGTTACACTGACTCTACTTGAAAAGGAATGCTAAACCAGTCACCTGATCTCTGCAACTCACTGGTACTTGTCAGAATGAACGACAATGAGCGATTTTCTGACAGCTAAATTAAGAAAAAAAATCAGTTTAAACAAGTCTCAATAGATGGCGTTTTATTGAAAGCCGAGTCGTTATAATGGCTGTACCTATATCGTGCGCTTCTTATTGTCAACCAGAGGCAGAAAAAAATGTCCTAACAGTTTGACAGTTGCACAAATCACAATATTGATACTTTTAAGATGTTTTTTTTTATTAGGTTTTATTTTTTTTAAATGCCAACCCGTGCATTTTTGCTTTTTGTATGGTCTCGCCTTTTACTAATCGCTACCTATAAAGTCATCTGAAACAATTTTTTTTTTTTATTTGGGTCTCGGAAAATCCCCCATTAAAGAACAATGGCCGCAATGCTTGCAGTGGATCGCAGCACTACGCATGGGCAATTTGCTAAAAGAAATTAAAACTTCCATTAAGTAAAGTTCCACAATTGAATGCAGATTTGAACACGCTCGAGCATCCGCTGCGATGCGATTGGCCACGCGCCGCATTGTGTAAATCGTACGTAAGCCACTGAGTAATATAAACGTGTAACATGTTCGCTCAATACTACGATATGCTATATCACTTGGATCAATCGAAATGAGTGTGATAGCATTGTTGCGTGTCCATCTGCCACGTTATTTTACTGGAGATGCCGAGCTCAGAAGACGGTTAGCGTTGATCAAGACGAATGTGTTGCAGTAACGGTACTATTATACTTTTTCGTTTTTCTTTTATTATACTCGTACATCTAGGTACAACGTTACATTTTCATTAATTCTATTTTATTAATTTTTGTATTACATTGTCGTGATAAATAGCGATATTTGTCTGTTAACGATCAATGTTTTAGTGACATCAGTGGTGTCTTTTCAAGGAAATTATATGCGTACGTTCAAGTCGATTCCTGGTCCACTCTAAACTGATTTTATTGCATTTCAGTAAAAAAAAATCCAATAATACGACGGTTTAAAACTGAATCGCGATGAAATCGTGCCTTTTCTATCTACGTTTTCAACATTTCAGTCTCAATCCTTGTACATGATCTTATCTCTACGTCACCGCGAACCCGAATTTGACTTTTGCCAAACTCTGTATTTAAGTACTACCTTGGGGCAAATCAATCAAGGCAGCTTTTATATATTTGCTATGACAATGTTAGTTGCTTTCTCCGTTAATTTGACTGAAAAAAATGTCAAAAAAGCTTACTTTGCGAATTTTTTTTATAATTATCGTCCAATTCGGAGTCCTCATTCTTATTTAAAATCTATTTTTACACGTCAGAACAAATGGTGTTCAAATGTTTCATCATACTCGTATCTTAAATTAGGTATATACAAGGTGTAACGGAAAGGGTATTACTATACAAAGTGGAAAGATTCGTTACCTTTTTCGGTGTGCAAAACATCTGGAACTAGTTTGAAACCATGGTCACAATAGGCTCAATCGATATGGATATAGGTATTCCGTTGCACCTTGTACATATACTTATTTCGCACACTTCAATGATACAGTTCATTCGAGATATGTTACTTGCAACCACTCGAAAAACTGTTACATAATTGTACAACACTATTATGACGGCACATTGTTACAAATAAAAATTGTATATGAAATATTAAATATTAATTACAACAAAGAAAATTGAATTCAAAATAATAATTGTATCAAATTCATATGAACGTCATTTAGAATCATTTACATTTTTAAAAATAATTAATTACAAAAACAATCAGTATTTTTCGTTTCCAATATTGTTGATTTTGACTTTCACTGCTAAAGAGCCAAAGTAAAAATTTTGACAGATGATTATGCAATAGCTTTTATAATTCGGTCTATGCCAGACTTAACAGCGCCTCACATATTCTGAAATAGATTACCCGACAAATAGAACACTATTTTTACTATCATATGTCAAGATGGTAAATATTTACTTCGAACTGGATATGTGGAGTAGACGAACACCTTTTCAATACATGCGAAGCGCTGCCGGACTAGTTATAAATACTTTAAAACATTTTATAAGAAATTAATTCCTCACACTTCCAGCTGTCACAAACGACACTTAAGTTATTCATACTTAATGATTTTTAGCATTTGGCCGTGTGTTTCGACCATAATACTGACTTCGCTTAACATAAACAAACAATGCACCGCAATACACCGTTCGCTCAAAAAGAGCGTCTACTTATCAACTTAAAAGCTACCTACAACTATGACTATTTTATTTCATATACTAATATTTACTGATTATGAGACTCAATCCTTTTGTGACCATAATAACGAAAATGAAGTGCGAACAACACATTTTTGGTTCTTACAACAATAAATACAACAGATAATGAAATAAGCGTGACTATATGGCATTTTATTATGAAATCACTAAAACAATTCAATAAATCATAACTTAAAAATCAAGTGTATAGAAATAATTTGTACTACGATGTGAAATAATTCCGCTTTTAATAAATTATTTTATTAATACCACGGGACACTGGGTGGACATTTGAGGATCTAAAATGGCCACATTGACGAATGGGAATATGATCATATTCTAAATACTTAAAATTGAACCTTATAAGTGATCTATAAGCTTCATTTTTAAATGTCGATGTGGCCATTTTAGGCGCCCTGAGTAAAACACCGACAGGGTAATTTTCACCTTTTTAACTACGCAATATGAACGAATACTGTTCCGCGCACTTGAGCCGTTGCGGCATTCATTTCTTACAAATAAATTTAACTCTAATGCAAACGCAAAAGATCCTTTGCCGGAAAATTATATGTCATATATTTCCTACACTTTTGGATTGGAATATATAGGATAATTTGAATATTTTACAAATACGTTTGGCACCACATTTTTCTAATTCATAGATTTCCTTCAATAAACAAAGTTATTGTTACCATTTAATAAGAAGTCCTACATCATATACGAAAAGAAATTACGCACTGCATATTCCAATCGTCTTGGAAAAATACAACATGAAAAAAAAAACAATTTTCCAAAATACTACCACCCGAATTTTTACATTTTTCGGCGTCGAATCTAAGAATTTAGAATAAGTATTTCCACTCGTTTGGTTTACAAGATTTACGTAGAACCCCATAATTTAAGAAAACTCCGTTTTTTCTTAATTGTCCTGTTATGTAAACAATCTTCACAGTACTTATTGTTGAATTTTGTTGAAAATAAATCTAATATTACTTCAAACCTAAACATTCTAAAGTAAAACATTTATTAACCACGAAAGTAATTCCCTAAAAAGTCTATTTTAATTTATATTGTTGTTAAATAGTAAAAAGACATGGTAAGATTGTTTACATAATAGGACAATAATGAAAAAACGGACTTTAGACTGCTTTCCGCGCCTCGCATTCCACTCATAACTACTTAATCCTTCTTATTTAGATTCCGAAGTCTTCATTTTTTCATCGGGATGAAATACCTGCACAATTAAAAAGCGAAATACATTATTCATAAGGAATTTTATTTACAAAAAATAAAATAACAAATTACAGGACTTGTTTGAGTAAATATCTCAATTATAAAAAAGGGGATAGGTAATGGAATACTTAATCGAAGCGGTGGTGGCCGAGTAGTAGGGCGCCCGCCTGTGGATACAAAATCCCAGGTTCGAATCCTGCCCGGGCTACATGAGTTTGTATACCAATCTGACTCATGTTAGTTTTCATCGACCACCACTAGCTTCCGGTGAAGGAAAACATCGTGAGGAAACCTGCACTCTGGTTGATGATTATCAGCTAGTGTGTGAAATGGAGAAGGCAATGGCAAACCACTCCATTAAAATTGCCATGAGAGTCGTTGTGTGTTTCATTCCATATAATGACCACGACCCTCAGTCATGAGGAAATAAAGAGAGAAAAAGGAATACTTAATAAAAACAAAATAAATTGTTACATCGAAATATTAGCTACGAGTTGCACCCGGAGGCTTCGCAACGCAACTGGGGATCGAATTTCACAAATATCCGATCAGTAGAGTTTACGTGATTGAGTAACAAACATACTCACAAACTCACACGACTCTCTATAATGTGGTCACAGCTCTATTTAGCTACATAATAGTTCTTATTTTTCTGAGATCTAACTAAAGATATCATGAACATGGAAGTAATAAGTAAAAGAAAAGATGGATGCGTGACACTTAAATGAAAGATGACTGATCTAGATGACTCATTTACAACCATAGAGCTAGAAGTATTTTTTTTTAAAGATTTTTTTTTAATATCTATGTTTACAACACTCTTTGACTCTGTCACATTATTAGCTACAGCGGAGGCTCGCAAAATAATTTAATAAAATCGTGCATAGAATTGTTGAATCAGTATGATTGTGATTCTGGTGATTATGCATTTATATTTTCACGTCTTCATCCCTTACGAGGCAGACAGAGCTAGGAAGTATTCTTAAAACTAAAGGTGATGCATGATGTGGTTCTTGTAAAAAATAAACTATATATATACGTCAATTATAAAAAAAGTTAACGAACACTTCTACCCCAAGAAATACGATATTACTAAATAAGACCACCATACCAACATTCTGATTCAATCAAATGTACTCGTATATAGCCCAGCTGAAATAAAACACATCGAGCTTGGACAATTATACTCAAGAAAATAACTCATTTTAAAAATTGTACTATCAAACCAGTTGAATAAACTTTTCGAAGAGATTAGAATTTCTCAATTTGCAACTCCATAGAAACGTCAGCACTAACAAATAAGTCATTGCATTTCGTCTCTTTCCCTTAAGGCCGATGTGTCATTCCGCTGGGTGGTGAAATTAAAAAAGCCGTTCGCGTTATGTCACCTGTCAGGACCTCAACGGGCAAGGAGCTGCGGCGCGGGAGTTGATGCAGCGTCCTCTCTTGGACGCTGTAGGTGGCTTTGGCAAGCCATTGCTGGCAGGTTGCAATAGGGTTCCCTTTCCGACGGCCCCCGTTCACGCTGTGACGAATTGACCCTGAAACCAAATAGGTACTTATATGAAGACCCCGCCACGAAACCGTAGAAAATAAGTACATGTTGTACATACATGATGTAGAAGTTTTGATTTTATGCTTCCAATAAGAATTCGTATCTTTCTTTCTTAGTAAGTAATAGGTACTACATATGTAAGTAATAGGTACATCCTACACCTCACTTAAGTAGCCGCCAGTAAGGCGTAGAAAACCAGATCATGATGAACTTATATTCTATAATCTCGTGCCAGTGCCTATAGACATCATTAGCTGGCTCTCGTGAGAAAAAAAGGCTCTTTTTTCATTAAAATTTCGTTCTTCGGAAAATTCTGTATTCGTCGTGTCAAAACTGCTTCCGCTTCCGAGGCAAGATGGCTGTCACTTTGCACATTTTTTTATTTATTTTTTGGTGCAAAACTTTTAGCTCACGCTAACCAAAGAAAAAATACACTACGCGCTAACCTAATTGCCAGTTATATGCGTGAAACACGAAAATGTCTAAAAGTTTTTCTAAACTAACTTTATATGCGTCAAGCAGCATTTCCTAGAATTCTAAATTAGACTTATGTTATGATAAAAGTTTTGAAAAGTTTTGTTTCGAAGCAGGAAAGAAAATATTTATTTAAACTCTTAGCTTAGTCATTTTAAGCCAATTTTTGACCAAACTTGGACATCTAAAATTATATTCTTCTTCTTCCGGGATGATGCTCAAAAAAGTCCCAGGATTTCCTAAGTCGGAATTCCTGGAATTTAATTTTAATATTCTGCGGTTTTACTATTATATCTCGAAAAAGACCCACAATTTCGAAAACATAGCCCTAGTAAAAGTTTCAGAACATTAAATTCTGCACTTTATAGGACTTAATGCATATTTTTTGGACTACTCGGTCCCATACAAGTTCTCATCGAAGTTTAACAAATCCTACACTAATTTTTAATGCGTAATTTTGGACATGTACGAGGATGTATGTTTGATACCCAACTACGCAAAATCTGCTAGACGGATTTCGATGATATTTGATACACTGCTAGAAAAATACCGCATATAGTACATAGGGTACTTTTTTCCCGAAATTCTTACCCCGGGGCGCAGCTAATATAGCATTTTTCATTGGTATGCAAAACTTACTACGTCCCGGGGCTCCGCTCCCTTGGAAATTTCGAGATAAAATATACCTTATGTGATTTTCGAAGACATACTCTATTACTGTACCAAATTTCCTCCAATTACGGATTTTTTGGGACTTTTTGAGCGTCATCCCGGAAGGGGTCCGAACATATTCCAAAAGGTCCCGTTCAGTAATTTCAAATGTCTAAGTTTAAATCTAAAATGACCTTTTTTTTAATCCATTACCACCGTTTTTTAACAACATATATTTGCTTCACCGGAATCTAGTGGTGGTTTAAACATTGCATTAGTCAGATTGGTATCTAAATTCACGAGGCAGAGTAGAATTTACCTGGGATCCTAAGGGCACGGGCGGACGCCATAAAGCGGTGGTCGCTTCAAACCAACAGACACCACTACACGCCAACCATAACACATTTCGAAATCTACCATAGTGATATCTACCTTCTCATTCTGAAATTGCCCATACATCATTCGCAGAAAGACTTTTTAATAATTTTATTTATTTTGATATATTTTAAAATTCAGAAATTCAGGGTATTTCAGAAAGATAAAATAAGTAAAGAAAAAAAATGCTTTAATTTACCCAAACTAGCGAGCCCTCGTAGTTCCGACGGGGCAACGGGTGCGGGGGCGGAGCCCCGGCGCCGCGTCCAGGTCTCCTTGCCCGACAGTGTACGGCGGAGGATCTGCGGCAGAGCGGCCGTCACTTCGCGCATCTTCTTCTCTTTAGGCGCTGAAGAAATTGAAAATAATTGGTCAAGTGCGTGTCAGGCCACGCAATGTAGGGTTCCAAAGGTGCCTAACCTGTACAAATACATGAACTTCTATTTACTCCCAGTTTCATATAACTAATGACTATAACCTTATAATACCATCATATTCAATGAAAATTTTTCCTAGGTACATTTTCAAACCAAAATCGATTTTCCAGGTTTATCGTCTATTACTCGTTAACGTGTAAGAATTACGTAACAGTGATAATTTCCCTCTTAAATTCTATTTCTAATTCTTATGTTTGCCACTTAATATATATTTTTTTCATGTATCCACAGGCAAATGGTGAGGACCATTTGCCTGTTCGAGGGGCGGGGACACTGAACTCTAACAACATTTTTCACTTTAAAGTCAAATATTTCGCAAACGGATCCCTAAATCAAAAAATGGTCTTCACACACTCATAATATTTTTAAAAGACCTATCAAATGATACCCCACACGATGGTATAATCGAAAGAAAAAAAAAAACATTCCTACTTTAGGTGTAGGGGAGGCCCCCTAAAAAACATTTTTTTTTGAAATTTTATTCTACTGTTAACTCCGCGTAATAAATATGTATCTAAATTACAGTTTTCTAGAACTAGTAGTCTCTGAGATAAACTGCATACAGACGGACGGACGGACAGACATAACGAAACTATAAGTGTTCCTTGTTTACTTCGGAACCTAAAGAAAAAGAAGAAGACTTAAGAAAAAGAAAAAGACTTTCACCAGTTAAAAGGATACCAATGTTTTTGAATTTACCCTGTATACTTAAATAGGTAGACTGTTGACGTCAAAAAAGCCGCTTATAGCTCAGGTTAAGTACATACTACCGCCTCCAAAGCGCAAATGGAGAAGAGGCGGCGCAACAAACTCCACTGCTGCATTTGCACAGATACACTCAACGTTTTCTAAGTTCTGGCAAACTGTCAACAAGTACTGTCTTGCAAAATACATAATTTGTTTAACAGTAGGTACCTTGAGGTAGTATATTCATCGGACTTGAACTTCCTATGACTTTTCATTGATCCGTAACAATTTAGAAGGCGTTTAAAAATACATAATTCAATTGTCAGTAACCATTAGTCTAATTTATATTAGACCAATATTGGACCAATGGTTACTCACACACTTAAATCCTGAAAACATTATTCTTCTAATTTGGGATAGTCTTGCAAAATTACAATCTAATCCGCTCAGGTACTACTATAATACACGCAGACAGACACCGTTAGTTGGTTGGATATTAAAAAGTTAGGTAATAAAAAATTGGACTCACTGAAAACTGCAACTTCAGCGGGCATTGACTTCCTGCGTCGCGTCAGCTGGTCGGAGGCCAAAGCCCCCAACTGCAGATTATCCCGCAGTTGGCTCCCCACCACTGCCGACTCTCTCCGACCTTTATGTGTCGGGATAAAATTCTCTTTCTCTAAATTATTCGAACACTCGGTTACATCTACGTTATTATTTTCAGAAGCGTCATCGTATTCAGTCTTATCAGTGTCATTCCTCTTGAACAAACAAAACCTCTCCCTCTTACTCCCTTCCGTTTTCAGGCGGGACGGGTAGATGGCGTCCTCATTGCTCGTGTGGAGCGGTCTAATGGAGAGGGTGTGGACGCGCGCGGTTTCCAGTGGGGGGAACGTCTGCTGACGAATCAGCTTCCAAGTCCCTCCATCTCTTATCACTGTGTTAAGCCTCGTAGCCTGTACTGGTGTCGTGATAGATGCTATCGAGGTATCTGGGAGAAGTTTCTCTGAACTTAGCACCTTCTCGGGCAGTCCATGGTCGCAGTGTCCCCGGACGCTCAACTGCGAATGTATGGAATGCTCGCTGCCATGAGGACTACTGCTCCACCGAGGCTCGGCAAAAGAAGACGCGCGGCTCTTATCCCTACTCTTGAATTTGGAATCTTGGAACACATTGAGAGGGACGGAAAACCTCCTGAGACTCTCCTTGAGACCTCTTTCAGATTTGGTCGGGTTCAATGAGCTCCTGCGCGGTGGGAGCAATAGTTCAGAACTGTCCGAAATGTTGGTCCCGGTCTCGAGATCGTCGTCCACCATGTCCGCGTCAGATATCTCCGTCCCTGTCTCTTCAGCCACTTCTTGCGCCACCAGGGTCTCCCACTTGCCTTGGTTATACAACAGATTCTGGAGCATTTGTGCCGACAAGTCGTTTTGCAAGAAACGATGCCATTCAGTGATGAGAGGCGTGACGACGAATTTAAAGAACCCTGTGAGGAAAATAATAAAAATATGATGTACAGTTTTGGAGTTAACAAACATGTTTTGGCTTCAGCTATCGCGATAATTCTGTGATGCAACGAGATCCGCGGTGACCTAGATCTTGTAACTAGCAGTCGTATACTCCGAAGTACGTAGTAAATTGTAAAATGCGGACAGATAAGTATCTAGACTACAAATAGCAAATTATGGTAATTTCAATAAACTGGTAAAGTGCAAGGTTAGCCATCTGAATGACGTGTACTACGTATCATATGGTCTATAATTGAGTTAAAATTTATGGCTATTTCTGTCGTAATAAATTGCCTTCGCAGCAAATTCTGACATATGTATTTATAATAAAATTTATAGTATAATTTAATATTCATGTATTTAATATATATAGTAAAATTAAACTATTAATTAACTAGTAACAAAACGGTGTCACTTGCTCTTGTGTTTTTTAAAGTTTCGCGATATAAACAAATAACGTTCATTAACTGAGACCACAATTAATGCAACTTCAGTCAAAACGCTAGCCAAAACAAATTAAAGGCCAAACAAATCACTTGTTTTATTTTAGCATTATTTTGGCTCTTCGCTCAAAACAGCCAGTGGTAAACCAAAATGGTAACTAATAGATGTAGAGGCCAGAACACAGTTTACATAATAGTAATTTGGTCAAAGGCTACGTTAAAAGCGTGAAAGATGGAGACGACTGAAGAATCTTTTGTCCATTTAACCGATTGTCTGTGAGACACACAAAAGGGCAGTGGATCTACAAGACAATATTAAGGCGCAACTATTATGCTATTTACTACTATCAGTTCCGCTGGGCAAGGGTGTTTTGGGAAATCGTTTAATAAATATCTTGTGACATCACTACATGATAGGAATTACTTTATGATTAGTGTCAATTTCGTACAAAACATCATAGAAGGAAATGTAAAAGGAAGAAAGACAAAGACAGAGTTATATCAGACAAATAAAGGAAAAAGTTAGCGTAGGTTTGTATCGGTAAGTGAAACAGTTGGCAATGAAAAGAGTAAAATGGAAGGAACTCCACCGACAAGAGCTTAGCTCCTTGATGATGATGAGTGTCAATGCGCATCTGTCCTCTAGACACATGTGACGCCACAATCAGGCCACAGGTGCCTGAAAGAGATGCCTTGTCGCGATCGACATATTTGGTATCGGGTTTTCGTCAGGTCAGCGCGACCAGACCGACCACGAATGACAGGTTCCCTGTCAAAAATACCTGTTTGTATCTTCGGGATGGACGTGGTGTGACGGTCACAGAGAGCTGTCACTGGCAGGTTGAGTTTCCTCTCATAGTCTCCCTGGCGGAAGAACTCCTCGCACACCTTGAGGCTCCACTTGCGACTGATTTCCCAAGGCCGGCAGGGGTTCGAAATGTCGGCGCACTTCAGAGCGATCTGGAGCACCAGATGGCGGTGTTCCCGCTTTGTCATATCCAGGGTGTTCTTGTCCAAGTGGCCCTGGAAACAAAGGTGTCGTGAATTGTCTAAAACAGATACAATAACACGACTTTATCCATTACGATGTAGACAGAGTCGAGAGTCGTGCGACTTGAAGGCCACGCTTAGCTGAATAGTGGGCTATAGGTTTAGTATAATACTGATTTATTAAATCTATGGGTGTAATGGATATTCAGATATAGTAGCAGGTTGTTAAACCTTCGCCTATGACAAGAATCACCATTATTAAGGCCGATGACGACCTAAGCGTACGCGTGTCATAACTGAACTGGATAAATTATAAGGTCCCGAAGAAAAAGCGAAAGCATATAATAATTATTTATTAAATATTTGTTACTTTATTAATATCCTTTCTTCAGCCGTATGCCTCATGATTGAGGGTCGTTGTCATTATATGGAATGAAACACACAACGACTATCTCGGCAATGTTAATGAAGTGGTTTGCCATTGTCTTCTCCATTTCACACACTAGATAATCATCAACCAAAGTGCAGGTTTCCTCACGATGTTTTCCTTCCCGGACTTTATTAATATAACTATCTCATTTAATTGTACAAATACACTTGCTCGTTTGCCGCCCTATGTTATAAAAAAAAAAATGAATCTATACGACTTAATTGCAACAGTTCCCATTTCCATTAGCTCATGTCAAGCTGACCCTCGATAAATAGAACTTGTAATTAATGAATGTTTGCAATAGTCTGTTTGATCATCTGCGAGTATACATGCACCGCAAAACTACATATTTAAACCAGAAATCTAAAAGTTTAAAAGGGGCATTTATATATATTACTAGCCATCCACTACTGGGGATCCGTTCCCGTGGAAATTTAGGGATAAAAGTACTCTATGTTTTATTCCACGTATTTTTCTACCCGTGTGCCAAATATCATCGAAATCTATCCAGTAGATTTTGCGTGAATGAGTAAAAAAAATTTACACTTTTGCATTTATAATACGAGTATTAGCAATATAGTAGGAAAGGAAAAGTTGAGACATTTTTGATTTAAGGGGGCACTTTTTGTAATTTTATACATTAGGTTGTATGAGTATAACCTGTAAAGGTCGATGTGAGAGATGTTTTTGTTGTCATAATATCAGCGATCAGTCTTAACTTTTAGCAGATTAGGTTAGGGATATGTCCGATCAAAGGCGCTCCCCTGTGGCACAGAATTAATATAAGTACTACGTAACTGGTTGCTGCCTTTCTCAATGTCTACAATAGAGATGTAAAGAAATATTTATTGTCATATAAAATACAGCAGATGCCATTTCTAGTTGTAAGTATCAAATTATTCATAGTTCTGTGATATATTAACTACGAACTAGAATTTATTTCCCGTCAACATCAATATTTCGGACTACGAATATTTACTAACAGCGTACAAACATTTTTGCGATTGAGCGGAACCAATCAAATCGAATGAAATGTTACACCAACAAAACATTACTAAAGTCCGTTTATTCTTGATTGTAATATTATGTAAACAATCTTATCGTGTCTTTTTATGATTTAACAACAATATAAATGAAAATAGACTTTTAAGGAAATGAATTTCGTGGTTAATAAATGTTTTACTTTAGAATGTTTACTGTAGGCTTGAACTAATATTTGATTTATTTTCAACAAAATTTAACAAAAAGTACTGTGAAGATTGTTTACATAATAGAACAATTAAAAATAAATGGAGTTTAAATGTTTTAATGTTAACGTATTTACCGTATTTTTATTGGGAAAATACAGTTAATATAACCTAATTACTTATGTTAATTTTTCAGTAGTAAATAATACCAACCGTTTACTGCAAATTAATTTTGAATGCACCAAAAAATTTTCGTGCCTATCCGCTGAGGAGAGAAATAACACAACGAATTGGGAATAAACAAATGAATCTCTCCCAAGCCCGATCTTATTTATCTATACATTAATTTCACACAATATTGATATCGAATCCGCTTAATTTGACTCAACGATGATGCCAGTCGGAGGCCAATTATGAACTAATTTGTCCATCCAATTATAGTTAATGGTTAATAGGCGATCGTACGTTGTTATCGTGGATACGATAGGCCTGTCAGGATCACTAAGGTCATGGAGGCGATACATATTACACTTGAAGTCCTAGGCGTGGTCATGGTACGACGGTGACGACGTCGTCAGCTGAACATATTGGGCTTTGGAGACGATAAAATGTCAACAGCCGCTTTATTGATACAGCACTTGCTGATTGAATTGCTGTTTTTCATGGAAAAAATACTTCTATTTTTGAGTCATAAAAATCAAATGTCTCTTTTTTAACTTTATGTTCTGTACATGGATTCTGCAGTGAAATCAGTTGCGCCATTTCTTCTTTATTTGCGATTTCCAGTATAACTTGGTTCCGAAGAAAATTATTGAAGTCTAATAGTTTGTAGCAAATATATTTTGACGATTGGAAAATGCTATACTTAAAAACAAATCACATTTTTTTTCAATTATGTTTTAGACTTTGATGTTGCAAATCCTTTCTGAAAATCAATTCCCTTCAATCTTCTTCAATACAGTGGAGTGACATGTAAACTTTTCGAGAACGGAAAGCTGATAATGAAGACGAATGAATATATTTATAAGATTAATTGTCGTTTAGACTGGTTTGCTTACACCAGGTTGCAATTGGAATATTATGAAATATTAAATTTCAGACAATCTTATGACAAAGGAAAGCATACAAAATCTTCACCAGACCGTTGCGACCACTAACAGAATTTTGTTTACCATACAATACAAACGGAGCCCGTCCTTCCTTCATCTTTGTCTTTGTAAAATACAATATTCTTTATAAAACTCGGAAAATAAATAACTCAGTACAAATAAAAGTAAAATCTTCTTAATTTCGCTACTTTAATTAAATTTCCCGTTTCCACGTTTATAAATATTTCTTATTTTCGCAGACAATAAAAAATATATTAAGAAAATATAAAATGTCCTATTAATAAAATTATTGTCTGTGAAAAAAATGTGATAATAATTCTTCAGCTGCTTCTTTTTCCGAGCAGATTCAGCTAAGCGAGGCCCTCGATTCTTACTACTCTTGGTTCTGTTTACCCATGGTTTACCTCGTAAAGGATAAATACCCCTATTTATCATCATCAATACATATAATAAAACTTTAACTGGTCTGTGTATAAGAGATATTTGTATTAGATTTCGTAGTGACGAGGGGTCTTTATAAGGCCAATAGAAGCCAAAACAATTTTTTTTAGAATTTTTTGTCCGATGTTGTCTTTCTGTCTGTATGTTTGGACGCGCATCACGCAAAAACTACTGGATCCAATTTGATGCAGTTTTCACTGTTGTATTGATAAAGGTCTTACTTAAAATCTGGCATAGGTTTCGTCTTGATACGCTGATTTGAACCGGAGATACACACAATAGTAAAATACGCGCGGACGAAGTGGTGGGCACAGGTTAGTAGAAAATGTATCTTTGGCATCACCTGCTATTACTTACAAGCCTTTACATAAAAGGTTGTCTTAATTTTTTCTCTTCACGATTAAAGGGCTAAATGCCGTACGTATGCCGTAGCGATCACATATTGCTTTGAAATTTTGACCCAATAAGTAAAGAATATTCACAATTCTCCGGCCAGTTTCCGATGCGATTTTCCCTGATTTTCGATCAGCATCACTTTTCTGACCGTGTGATTCATTTCATCGTGCGCGACGTACGTCAGGTAATTCAGGGTTGGACTCAGGGACTACTATACTATAACTATCATTTACAAATATCAAATCTAAAAGCTGACATTTTTAACATAGCCACAGAATAAATAACATAACTAACATAGCTTTATTTAAAAACAAATAAATAGTTTCCTTTAATTTCAATGGGGGCTTAACCCTACGCAAAATCTAACAACAATTAAGTATATAAGGCAAAATCACTAGAAAATCAACAAAGTTAGAAATCGCTTAGTGCGATGAAAATTCAATACAGTAAATGACGCACGCGCTAGTGGCCGACATTTTTTCTTTACAATTCGTAAATCGAACGAAGGCCTGACGAAATTACGAAAAGACGCGTGTAAATGAACGAATCACGTTGTTGCTAAAGTCAGTGCTATACTATGCTATATTATAGCACTTATGCTATATTATAGCACTTATGCTATAGCATAGTTAAGCACTTATGATGTGTAGAGTCGTATCATAAGTCTTTGGATAAGAAGGAAAAGCTTAGCTTAAAATATCAAAAGAAACTACTAAAGGAATTTAAAAAAATGATTGGCTTGATAAAAATCAAAAGAAAATACTGTGGTTAACTTCGTCGTCCCACTTCTAAAATAGTAGTGTCAGGTCAGGTCGACTATTTTCGGCTTATAAAATCTTCGACCACTATCATTTTTAGAAAATTCCAACTCGGCCATGCATCGGTCGCGATTTGTGTGGTCAAGTAACCGCCTAAGCCACATGGCTACTAGTCACAGTGCAGCAATTTTCAAAATAGCATTACCAACACGTGAAGTGTGTCTAAATTGAAGTTCACATAATACTCAAACGTTACTTTCAGCAGTGTGTTACAAGCTTTATGTTTCACTTTCGTTTTGAAATAATGAGCGTCGGGTATCGTCTTCGGCTTGCGTAAAACGGAGGGAACTGACCGAGAGAGAGCATAATTTATTGTACACTTCAACCCCGAGTAACTATACCTATATATCATTAATAAATAAATAAATATATACGGACAAATCACACAGATTGAGTTAGCCCCAAAGTAAGTTTGGGACTTGTGTTATGAGATACTAACTAAACGATACTATATTTTATGACAAATACATACATAGATAAACATCCAAGACCCAGGCCAATCTGAAAAAGATCATTTTCCATCTTGACCTGACCGGGGATCGAACCCGGGACCTCCGGTGTGGCAGTCTGGCGTGATAACCGTTAGGCCACGGAGGTCGTCATTTAAAAATGTGACGTATTTACGTCACATTTAGTAGCCTGTTTCCACTAAGAATAAATCGGGTGGCTTAGAGTTTCTAATGATTAATCAAGATATGTAGTAAACAAAAAAACATTATTTTTATTAAAATAATATAAGATCAATAATATTTTTGGAAAATAAAATCGGTAAAATGAGGCATTCAATCACGTGACTAGTGATGTGCCGTTCCCGGGAACGAAGGAATATTTCCGGAAACGAAGGGAACGTTCCCGGGAACGTTCCCCAAAAATGGAAATTTTGGGGAATATTGCAATTAAAATGTATAATTGCGGTTTTTATCACTTCTAAAATAATAAAATAATCTAAATACATATCCTCAGATAATAATTACAACATTTTTTTCAAAAATCTTCAATATTCCCTACTTTTCGGGAACGTTCCCAGGAATATTTCCAAATTTCCGGGGAATATTCCCGTCTTATGGGGAACATTCCCTTGTTTCTGGGAACGTTCCCTAAAAAGCTGGAATTAACTTTATTAACAAAATGGGCGTTACTAACAAAATGGGCCTGGTTGCCAGAAAATAAATTATTATTATTATTATTATTTATAGGATTACTAGCTTTTGCCCGCGACTTCGCCCGCGTGAGTTTCGCTTAGATAAATAGTAGACTGTTAAGTTGCTCCCACACTGCGAATATTACAACAACAACCTGTAACGTAACATTCTCAGATTCGATTTTGATTTTGCCATTTTTGGAGGTTTTGATTTAAAAAGGTCCACATTCGCAAAATGTCAACTTCGCACAAGGTTACTTGCGCAAAAGGTTAAAAACTTTCACAAAATGTCACTTTCGCAAAAGGTCACATTCGCAAAACTTCACTTTCGCAAATGGTCACTTTTGAAGGTCCTTTATGGTACACGATTCGGGGCAATTTGGACACGACAGGAGGTGAGCCATAGATTGCACAGCTCCGCAATCGCACAAAATATTTGCCGTGAAACCCCTCCTAACGCGATTTTCACGGCATCTCCCAACAGCAGCCCGAAGTCTATTTAGAGTCTTCCAGACTGCCCAGGGGAGATCTCCACCCGGTGGGAGTTTTTTGGTCGGTGAGACATTAGTGGATTGCGGAGGGAACTTGCATTTCCATTGGTCTATCCTAGCTCTGGGGACTTCCTTGGCCGGCAGGTTGGGTTGCTTAGAAAAGCTTTTGCGGCTTTTTAGGCGTGTAGGTGATGGAACGTGACCATGCAGTGGATGCCTCCTATCCTCCAGCTGTTTATGTTTCTCCACCGCAGTCCCAAAATCACGTCGGACATCTGGCGGAGCTATACCGGATAAGGTGTATACGTGGGGTAAAGGCGTGGGCTTCAGAGTTCCAGTGATTATGCGGCAGGTATCATTTAAGGCTACATCCACCTCCTTGGCGTAAGCCGAGTTGCACCATACTGGGCCCGCGTATTTGCCAGCCGAATAGCATAGCGCAAGACCACTCGTACGCAGGACATGACCCGATGCGCCCCAATGGCTTGTGATTAGGCGGCGTGAAATATTGTTGTGTGAGTTGACCTTCGCCTTCAGGTTTAGACAGTTAGGTTTATACGTTAGGGAGCGGTCCAAAGTTACACCCAGATATTTTGGAGTAAAGTTGTGATTGATGACCACGCCACCCCACGAGATCTTTAACTTTCTTCTGGCCTCCTGGTTGCGTAAGTGAAAGGCGGAGCACTCTGTTTTGCTGGAGTTTGGGCGGAGTGAGTTCGATGAGTAGTAGCCCGAAAGTTGCGATAAAGCTGTTTCCGAAGTAGTTTCTGCATCTTCAAATTTTGTAGTCTGGGCTGTAAGGTAACTTTTGTAAACGTGTGATCCGTTGCGATAGTTGTGATCTTATGTGAAAGTGACCTTTTGCAACAGAAACATAAATCTAAAATTTCATTTTCACTTTCACTTTCAAAATGACAAAGTTTCATACTAACTTCCATCCCCTGCTTATTGCAAAAAGTCACTTTTGCAAAAAGACATCTTCGCATGGTAACTTTCGCAATCGGTCACTTTGGCTAAATGTTACCTTTGCAAATGGTCAATTTCCTATAAAGTTACTTTTGCGAAAGGTTTCACATTCGCAAAAGATCAGTTTCACAAAAGATCAGTTTCGCAAAAGATACCTTTCGCAAACGATCACTTTCGCAAAAGGTCACTTTTACAAAAGGTCACTATTTCAAAAGGTCACTTTTGCAAAATGTTATTGATGCAAGTGTCACTTTTGTAAAAGGTCACTTTCATATAAGGTAACTTTCGCAAAAGTTTACATTCGCAAAAGTCACTTTCGGGCATTCTGCAAAGAAGACGTTACGAGAAAGAGACATTTTACGACTAGGGGACATTTTGTGAAAGAGACATTTTGCGCCTGAGCCAATTTTTAAATACAATGATTGCATATTTTTTTATTAAGAAGTAACTTTTTTTTATAAAAGATGGGTTTGCTCTTGACCACAATCTTGTCCGAATGCATTATTTTTTTATTAACTTTTTTGTAGCTATAAAAAAAAATGAAATTCATCCGACCATCTTGTCTTAGGCCTTCCTCGTTTTCTATGCCCATCAGCTTTTTGGACCCAGGTTTTATTAACAGCTAACTTTTTTATGTATAAAAGATGGGTTTGCTCTTGACCACAATCTTGCCCAGGGACAGAGATGAGGTCTACAGTCTAGCGAGCTCACCCAGAAGTAGCTTATTCACTCTGGTTTTGAAAAGAGTCAGGTTGTATGTGCTCGGGAAAACGCAGGTAGCGAGTTCCATTTCTTTGCTGCGTGCACGAAAAGCGCTTGGTGCTTGCAGGGAGAAATATTAACCAAGAAAGGATGATAGCCCGCAGTGCATCTGGACATAGGGTTATGAGCTCATGCAGTTCGTGAGCACACTCCCCGAAGTACAATCGGTCAAAAACCGACAGAAAGGCAACTTTTAGATGATGAGATTTGGTTCTGCGTTTCACTGTATCCGAAGTAGTCAATTGGTACTTTGCCGAGCCGTCCCAAAGGTCACTTTTGCAAAAGGACATCTTCGCAAAAGGTTACTTCCGTATGGTAACTTTCACAAACTGTCACATTTATAGATAACAACAACACACACACACTTTACACTTTGTTTGTCTTTGTGACATTTGCAAAATGTCACTTTCGCAAAAGGTCACTTTCGTATAAGGAAACTTACGCAAAAGGTCACTTTCGAAAATGATCACTGTGGATGCGAATGTGAGATTTAGCAAAAGTAGACCTTTTTCGCAGGTGACTTTATGCGAAGATTTCCATTTGCGAAAGTGACATTTTGCGAAGGTGCCCTTTTGCAAAAGTGATATTTTGCGAATGTGGACCTTTTGCACAAGTAATTGTTTACGAAAGTGACATTCTGAAAATGGCATAATCAAAATCGAATCGGTGAATGTTCGTCAGTGTCGGCATACTGTAACGTAATACGCACAATCGAATCTTTAAATGTTATATTACAGGCAAAATTCGCAGTGTGGGAGCAACTTAACAATTGTAAGTAATGGTAAAATGGTGGATACTATTTATCTAAGCAAAACTCACGCGGGCGAAGTCGCGGGCAAAAGCTAGTAATCCTATAAAGTCAATTCCAGCTTTCTAAGGAACGTTCCCAGGAACAAGGGAATGTTCCCCAAAAATTGGAAACATTCCCAGGAATATTCCCCGTTCCCGTTTCCGGGAATATTCCCGGGAACGGAAATTTGGGAACGGCACATCACTACACGTGACATTAAACATCAATCAGAGAAGCGTGACGTCACTCCTCGCAAAACATCATGTTGTAGCTGTCATTTTCGTATCTCTCTCTCTCTCTCAGCCGAAAGACGTCCACTGCTGGACAAAGGCCTCCCCCAATGATTTCCATAACGACCGGTCCTGCGCTGTCCGCATCCATGCGCATCCCGCGACCTTCACCAGGTCGTCGGTCCACCGAGTGGGAGGCCTGCCAACACTACGTTTTCCGGTTCGTGGTCGCCACTCGAGAACTTTTCTGCCCCAACGGCTATCTGTTCTACGAGCTATGTGCCCCGCCCACTGCCACTTAAGTTTCGCGATTCTGCGGGCTATGTCGGTTACTTTAGTTCTCCTACGGATCTCCTCATTTCTGATTCGATCACGCAGAGAAACTCCGAGCATAGCGCGCTCCATCGCCCTTTGGGTGACCTTGAGCCTTCTTATGAGGCCCATAGTAAGCGACCACGTCTCTGTTCCGTATGTCATTACTGGCAACACACACTGGTCAAAGACCATTTTCGTATAAAGTGAACTGATTATATACGCTTTTCGTTTTTTAGCAGTTATTGTTAAATTGATAGTTTGTTGGAAGTTTAATCTTAAATACACCATGAAATCAGGATTTACCAAAGGAAACAGCAGTAATTTGCCCAAAATTGACGCCGTTATGCTTGGAAAAATTTTCGGATCGAACACCGACTTTTGCTCATCGGGATTCCGCAATGTTAAAACTTCTATGTAAGTATAATGTGAAAAACAAATAAAGTTTTATTTAATTAGCAATTACCAGTCAGAGAGTCACATTTACCTACTGTGTAATGTAATTAACTGATTTTGAGGTTAGCGAATACAAAGTTTGAAATACCTAGTTGATAGACTATGAGCATCTAGCCTCCTTGCCATTTCTAACCACTTTCTTCGTATTTGTTTCTTGTTTGGAACGTATATGAATAGTTTGTTTGGCTTTATAACCGTTGTGCTTTTACACTGGGGCAGTATACAGACTGACATAAACAAACTCGACTGTTTCGCGAGGCGTGAAGTCATTCAAGACGCCATGACAGTCTTGGCCTTTTTAAATGTCAATTTTAAATTTATTTATAAAAACGCAAAATACATACATAAAAGGCCTATTTTTCTAAAAATATTATATTTTTGGGGTAAAATAGATACTAAGCTATAGTTTTAAACGAATTTCCAAATTTTGTCAACAGGCCTATTACTTGATTTTTCCCTAGTAAATACTAGGGAAAAATCAAGTAAATTAAAGCTACTAATTTAGTTGGAGATCAATACAAGGAGAAACTATACCTATTGTGATTATTTTCTTTATCCAACTTTAATATTCACATTGAACTTATACAGTTTTCTAAATCAGTTTTTAAAAATAGGTACCTACCCTTCTTGTAGATAACAAGCTAATTATTAAAAAACAAAAAACACCTATGTCACTCGGAGGAATGCAAGTAATCTAAAAATACCTCTCTCATCAATATCTGTCCAGCCGTTCAGGACTTATGGTGGAATAAAGAAACTTACATACATACTTACACATGCATGAACCCTGAAAACATAACACTCCTTTTTTGGTCAGTCGTGTAAAAAAAGTCTCATGGCTGGGAGAGATGCCAGAAATCTCATACGAAGCGTATCTCAAGAGATACTGAGACAAAACTAACTACAGTGCCGACTTGGCAAACCTCACGCTTGAAAAGAAGTGTATCGTGGAAATACGAATACGTGTTCATTCCGAGATTAGCTGTTGTTCACTGACGTAAAAATACAGACTTTTAACCATAGAGGAAAAATTTATTTTCAATGTGTATTAGAAAAATAATATAATCATTTCTATAAAGCGCGATATTATACACCGATACCTGGCGAGCGTTTATGAAGATCAGTCATCAATCAGTTATTTATTTATTACGTCAGACATAGTTAGTACATGGTGTATCTCTCTCTCTCTCTCTCAGCCTAAAGACGTCCACTGCTGGACAAAGGCCTCCCCCAAGGATTTTATCCGTGGGGGGTTTTGCCATAATCGCCACGCTTGGCAGGCGGGTTGGCGATCGCAGTGTGATGGCATAGTACGCGGAAAGATGCTGCTGCCCATCCTCCGGTGTTTTTAATCCCTTAGTCGCCTCTTACGACACCAACGGGAAGAGATGGGTTGGTGCTATTCTAGGGCCACACCACAGGCCAGCTTTCACCAATTCAAACCAATTCAGCTGGAACATGGTGTATAATATAAGATAAAAAATGCGGCGGTACATAAAAATTTCACAAGGTAAATAATTAGGTAGGTAATTTCTCAGAAGTGTAATATTTTAGGTGTATGTGTAGGTAATTTCTCAGAAATGTAATATTTTGGTTCACTAATGTTTGACCAAAAAACCTTTTTCAAACCATCATTTTATAAACCATCACTTAAAAAACTATACCTTTTAAAAATGTTTTATTTTAAAAACTCGTTAATTTAAAAACGTTTCATTTTACAAACTTTTTTTTATAAATGTTTTACTCTACAAATGTATCGAGTATAAAACTTTTATTTTATAAAATAACTCTCTTGACAAAAACATAATTTTACAAACCTACTATAGGTAAATTTTTAATTAAGGACTGGCAGCACTGGCAGCTTTCTTTGGCCAAAAACTAAGCAATGCCAATGGCAAAAATACCCTAAATCTATCTTTTTTCCGGGTGGTCATAAAAAATAACCTAAACCTAACTTCTCTTCCGCCCTCAAAGTCTTTCCGGGTGGTCATAAATAAAATAACCTGAATCTAACTTCTTTCCGCTCTCAAAGTCTTTCCGGGTGGTCATAAAAAAATAACCTAAACCTAACTTCTTCTCCGCCCTCAAAGTCTTTCCGGGTGGTCATAAAAAATAACCTATACCTAACTTCTTTTACGCCCTCAAAGTCTTTCCGGGTGGTGATAAAAAAATTACCTGAACCTAACTTCTTTTACGCCTTCAGTGGTACCTTTATTTTAAGTCTTTTCAGGTGGTCATAAAAAATAACCTGAACCTAAATTATTTTACGCCCTCAAAGTCTTTCCGGGTGGTCATAAAAAAATACCTGAATCTAAGTTGATTCCTGCCAATAATAAATAAAATTTGGTAAATAATATTTATCAAACGATGTATTTGCCATAAGATATTTTGTCTAACGTTGTTTTACAAATAGAAAATTTTGTTAAATAATTTGTTTGTAAAATTCCGGGTGGTCATAAAAAAATACCTGAATCTAAGTTGATTCCTGCCAATAATAAATAAAATTTGGTAAATAATATTTATCAAACGATGTATTTGCCATAAGATATTTTGTCTAACGTTGTTTTACAAATAGAAAATTTTGTTAAATAATTTGTTTGTAAAATGAAAATATGAAAAAACCAATATTTGTCTAATTAGTTTGTAAAATGATCATTTTTTAAATGGATGAGTTTGTCAAATCATATGTTTTTCAAATGTGTAGTTTTACAAACGTTGTCTGTAAAATGATTGTTTTTTAAATAATATTTTTTGTAATATGAGGGTGTACCTAATATTTTACTATTCATGTAGACAAGCGGAGCTATATAGTTCTAAAGCATAGACGTAGAATTTTTTTATCAACATGATTATTTTTTTCTAACTTTATGTTCTAAACTTAGCTTTGCAACATTTGACCCGAACATACATTACAAATCAAATAAAAGCTGCAACTAAAAAAAATAAGAAAAGTCTTTACCCACAATTGAAGTGCAAAATTAATAAATATCTTCACTCAACAAATACAATATCCTAAATTCCAATAACCTGATTTTATATTGAAACCATATACTCCCATGCTTTCATCGTAAACCCGTCGTCATCCCTTATATTGTGGTTTTACAACAAATAGAACTGTTCTATTTGATATATGACCAAATCAGAGAATTTTCAATAATAAATACTCGTATGGCAAACAGAGGTACCTACATTCTGTCGTTCATATAAAAATATCTAGTACTAACTAAGCTCATTAGAAATTTAGAAAAACAAGTGTATGTACAGAGCAGTACAAAGCAATACGTAATTGAAATTTTAAAATTAAGCAATTTTTTTTATATTTATTTTTTGACATAGATTTATTTTCTGCTTATTTCCATCATCCGAATCTGCTGCGAAAATTTGGCTAGAGTTCAAAAACTCACCCTATACATTTCCCCCCATACTCCACACCACACATACACACACTCACGAAACCACAACGAGAACACACGGACGGATACTAATTTGCAGAGAAAATGCATAGTAGATGCGCACAGACCACATTTCACCGTCAAAATGTTGCGGTGTGTTCGTTGAACAGAGCCTAAATGTTACAAATGCTTTTTGTGCAATTACCTTAATTCGTAGGATATTGTACAATTATCTAAACATAGATACATACTAGCTGTTGCCCGCGGCTTCGCCCGCATGAGTTTCGCTTAGATGAAAAATCTTTGTGGAAAATATGGTATAGTGTAGCTGGTCTCTTGGAGTTATTTATCAGATGTTCCAGATCTTCAATTTTTATACGTCAGCAGAAAATGCTCATCAGGTTGAACGACTTTTACTAAGGCGCCATTTCCATACATGTTATAGTGTAACTGGTCTCTTGCAGTTCTTCATCAGATGTTCCAGATCTTCAATTTTTATACGTCAGCAGAAAATGCTCATCAGATTGAACGACTTTTGTTCAAGCACCATACCCAAATTCAAAAACTTTTTGCTTTTTATTATTCTTTTTAAATGTCCTCTATCCATTTCAGTCAAAAATACTAAATGTACAGACAAAATATTTTTACTCTCTTATTATATGTATAGATTACCACGTCAGTTTGCCTTACGGGGTAGACAGAGCACAAGGTCATGAGACCCAAAGGCCACATTTAGCAAGTTGATAGGCGAGTAGGTGAAAAACGGAATCTAAATAGTGATGGGTTACTAGCCACATCGCCTATAGATATTATTCCTAAGGTTTCGCTTTTACGGTCTGTCCATTATGCGTTTTTTCTTTACTTCTAGATTAGCATAGAAAGTAGTATATAATTATGTAAGTAATAGTGTAATATTCGTTTTGTAAACTCGTGCAATATCTCTTCTATTCGTGTTTATATCTATCTAATCGCTTATTTATTAGTTTTTTTAAAGGGTTGGCTGAAAGAAATTGCCGAGCTGGCTTCTATAGCAGAAAGATTTTCTATTATTTTTATGATAAGTTTTTATTGGCAACAGTTATGTTATCTTTCTCATCGAAACACCGTTTTTGTAACGGTTATTTTATACTTAAATGCTCAATTAATTAATTAAGAAAGAAAGAAAGAAAAAATATTTATTTGGCACATGCACATACAATATAAACACAGAAAAAAAAATACAGATTCATTAAAGCAGACACAATAAGGTTACTTTTCGAATTTTCTATAATTTGTGTTTTTGCTAGCGAGTTTTCGTTAGGCTCTTAGGGTAATTATTTTAGAGGTTTTCTTTTCGACCGAGCGGGCGCAGCGAGCGAAGCGTCTCAGTTTCCACTAGCCGAAAATTCTTTTGTCTGTCCGGATGTTATCGCCTACAGGTCGCATTCTGAAGCGATTCTTATGAAATTTTGTGAGCAGGTTCGGTAATTTTATAGAATTTTTTAGTCGAGCCAGTTTTTCGAAATTTTATAAAATGGCGATAATATATATATAAAAAAAACCTTATATCTCAGCTATTTAAAAAAAATTCAAAAATGTCATGAGACATTTTTGTTATCCTTATTAAGACGCAACTTTTTTGTATGAACAACATAGTGAAATTCAATAAAACCGCTATAAATCCATATATTAAATTCTTATACGATAGTTCACAAAAAATCAATAGATGGCGCAGCAAAGCTTTTAATACTCGCAAATTCATTTAAGAGTGACTTGATCTTTTGATTAAAATGAGATTGTTTGAATTGCGTGTATTTTTTTTTTAAACTGAGTGCGTTTGACCTCTATTTTGCCTGATGAGAAGCATAGATGAGATCTAGGGTGGTACACGCAAACTGAAAAAAAAAAAAACTCAAGTATTTATTTGGTTAATGGTATTGTATTGTGGATTGCTTTGCTTGGTGGAATTATCTTGAACACTTGAAATAAATCTGATATCAAAAAACTTCATTGTATAATTAGAATCCTATAAAAAAAAGTAATATATACGTATATGTATATACATAATAGATTCGATTTCAAATTGAACTATCTTTTTTGAAATTTAATTTTGTTGCGCAAATTACATAAATATACATATAACCAATAGGTCAAACCATGCATTTCTGACGACTGACGACCTCCGTGGCCTAACGGTCATCACGCCAGACGGCCACACCAGAGGTCCCGGGTTCGATCCCCGGTCTCGGGTCAAGATGGAAAATAATCTTTTTCAGATTGACGTGGGTTTTGGATATTTATCTATACATATATGTATTTGTTATAAAATATAGTATTGTTAAATTAGCATCCCGTAAAGTCTTGAACTTACTTAATCTGTGTGATTTGTCCGTATATATTTTGTTTGTAATATAATGGCTTGAAAACAAAACGCGGGCGTTTCCCAATGACGCCGCCAGACGGCCGGGGTTCTCACACTGCTCGTGAATGGCGTCGCGGTCGACCGCCATTGTCCAGTGCTATATCGGTTTGTTTTTAATACGCGGAGAGGTCCCGCGTCATTTTGTCTTAAACCACGTTGAGTGTTAATTAGTTTGAGTTATAATTGTGAATTTCCTTTTTGTTAAATAACTATTAAGTTTGTGTTTGTGTAACCCGTTATTGCGACTTTTTCCTGTGAGATGTGAAACGTGGCTGGTCGCTCACATCTACCTGTTGCCGAGCCAACTTCGGGAAGAAATCTATTTATTTGTTCTGGGGAATTGAGATCTCATGGGTTAGGTAGGGTGATTAGGGATCCCCCCTTTCCGAAGACATTCAAGATTGGATCCGAAGAGCAAGAAGATTCAGTTTGGTAAGTGCAACCTTGAGTTTGTAGGTAGTTGTAGTTATTAAGTTAGGTTTAATATATAGGGTTCTGTAGTTCCCGTTATAAACTATGGTGGTAGCAGTCTGCGTATAGGTTAAGTTAGTTAGGGTCTAGTCGGACAAACGTGGTGCCGCGTGGAGATTTTTTCCCGGTACTTATTTTTACCGGTGGGTTTTTTCCCGGCAAAGTTTCGGTACAGAATCTTCCCGCCACTTGGTTTGTCCGGAATCTCTGCGCACATATTTATTATTATTATTTATATTTTTTCGAGGCGGAAAAGGCAGGTTTCAGTCAATTTTTTTGTGGTATTGACCATTAACAAGAACTTTTTACTTTCTTTACAGCATTGGTAGGTTGGTTTCAAAACTCTTCTAAGCCAGGGACACGGTAAAATATCGGTTATTTCGTGGAAGGGCTCGCGAGGTCTACTGTTCTCACAGAACCACTAGTAATTATGATAAAACACTAAATATATTACAAAAAATAAGCCAGTATCGTTTTAAATAATTGTATTCTTTATTTAATTATTTAAAGAAATTATACTGTTATCGCTTAAATTACGGTGATTTTCGACAGGATTATGTATTATTTTTTTTATCTAGTCTTATTTATTTTATTTGTAATTTGATTCGGTATAATTCTAGTTTAGTATTTTCCTCTTTACGGGATGTTTTTCCTGCTTCAGTACTTCTAACCTATGGTTCACACTAGACGTTTAAAGACAATACGTTTTCGGAAAATCCTGATTGGGTATGGCCTTAATTGTACCATTTTTACGTACATTATAAAGCTGAAGAGTTTGTTAGTTTTAAAGCTCTAATGTAAGACGCTCGCAGTCAGTCAATGCAGTAATGTAGTCGCTTAAACTACCAATCGGATTTTAATTTTTTGTTTATAATAGCCACTTTAATGAGGAAGGGTACACGGTATCACAGGGAGGGCACTTCATAGAAACGGGGCGATATCCCAACAACTATTACAAATGAAACTGTACATCCGTGAACACGTCAATGTGTGCGTTTTCATAGTCTTAGCGTTCCAATGCGCAAACCCACGGAGGAGAAGTGCGGGATACGCAAGGGTACGCCATATTGCAGGAGGGGCAGGGAGCTTCCTTTCAGTGCATAGTACTTATATTAATTCTGTGACGCTATGCAGAATCCAAAATTCTCATTGGAGTGAGGCCACGTTGTGTAATATTCAGTCCATGTAATTTCTGGAAGAAATTTCTTTTGAAACAAATACTACTTACCTTTGAACTTAGTTTTACTATATTTTAAGTTTCCTTTCTATGTGAATAAATTTGAAATAATTTAGACCAACTGTGACCTAGTCCAATTTCGATTTAGTCATTTCGCTGTTATAGTTGAATCAAGAATTAGTCCAATCGCGATCTATTCATATTGAGATGTAGTCATAATGCTCCTAGCCCAATCGCGATCTGGTCATATTATCTACCTTTTTAAGATCTAGTCCAACATAGATATTGTCCAATCGCGATCTTGTCCTATTGTCTAATTAGTCTTACTGAGATGTAGTCATAAAGCTATAAATAATTCAAGCACCTACCATAAGAAAATTTTCAAATTGTAAAGGCCAACTTCTATATCTTTGAAACACTATATATCTTTGTAATTTCATTATCTCCCGAAAACCATGTGTAAGCCAGACGTATTACATTACTTGACACACGATATCTAAAACCCTTAAAGCTGTTCACAAGTGTAAATAAACATTGTTATTTCATACAATCGTTAATTAACACGTTGAGTAGGTGGTAACAATTCTGAGTTTAATAAGGTTGTGGCCTCACTGACTTGCCTATTCAGATAATGTATGTTTAAGAGCAAATTTACATCTATTAGTCTACTATAAAAAAAATATATGAACACTAGCTTATAAACGCAAACTTCGTCCGCGCGTTATTTACTTTTGCTTATATCTCGGTTTCTAAGTGACGTATTTATTTATTTAACTTTATTACAAAAGTAAAAGGCGGACTTAAAGCCTGGGGCTTTTCTACCAGTCAACCAACTGGGTGATGTAGAAACAGTAACATGTAGCAGATAGTGCAAAAAGTTTGATTGGAGAATTACAGAATTAAGAGTTCACAAAAATTATATAATACACGTAATTTATATAATATATAAATAAGAAGTCATAAACTACATTTAAAGTTACTTAAATCTAATATTGTATACAACGATAAACTATACATAGACTACTTAAATACTTATCAACTATCTGACAGACATTTAAGATAATGAGCGCGAACTTTATTTTTAAAAGTTAAGCTAATTTGAGCCTTCTTGATATCAATTGGTAGGGAGTTCCAGAGGTTAGATGCATCAACATTAAACTACGCCAGATTTTAAGTTAGACCTTCAACAATACACCAGTGAAAACCGCATCACATTTGGTCCAGTAGTTTTTGCGTGATGCACTTACAAACATACAGACACATAGAAAAATAAAATTGTTTTGGCTTCTATTGGCCCGATGAAGATCCCCCATCACCCGTCCTAAGTGGGATATCAAAAACCCGGTTGGGACAAAGATTTAAATGGTTGAGATTACTACATTCTAAGTCTAGTTGTGGAGAAGCGAGGCCAGACAAAAGTTCTGGTTGTGGAGAAGGGCGGCTAAGACAAATAGTGGAGTTGCGTCACACTATCATAGTGGTAATTAGTGCTAGCGCAAATTAACATCCGGCGAAATCTCATTGATTAATATTGCGGACCTCCTTAAAAAGGGAGATCTGAGGAGCAACCATAACCGGCGAGCATGTATGAAGTGATGAGTGTAGAGGATGCAAGAGAGATCTGTAAGGATCGTAGCAAGTGGAAATCGCTAGTCTCTGCCTACACCCACGGGAAAAAGGCGTGATAAAATGTATGTTTGTATACATATATTATATTTAGGTAGAATTCGCAATGACTTGGGTTTAATGTAGGTAGGTACAGTCACAGAATAAGTAATAGTACTAACGTATTACAGTCAATAGTCGCGACTCTATAATCGGAGTGCATTCTCTATGCAAATCGATTGATTAAACGAGTCATGTAGTCCAATCCCAAATAGATTTTCTAAATCGAGGCAACGGTTACCTAATTGGGCCACGGCCTTAGATTTTGAATTAAAAATTAGTTATTGATTACCTACTTACAATGCACTGAAGGTTTTTTAGATGCCCTATTCAGTCGCATAAGGGGATACTATGTCAAAATGTCCATGCGTGTCAAAACATCCACATTATCAGAATGTCCACTTTTAGAGCTCGTATTAATTAGTGCAAAATTAAGCATATTCACGTTTTTTTCGATACAACTAATATGCAAGTGCCGAATCGCTCTAAAAACGAATCACTTCTGCCCTACTTCATACAAATATAGGGCAACCTCAACGAACTAATAGGCAACCTCGACCGCACGGTTTGTGATATCTAAAATAATTAACTCTGTGGTACGTTTTACTAGTATGAATATTATCTGTGGTTTTGCGAATCGTCAATATATTACATAGACATACACATCCCTGAATATCTAAGTATAATGAAAGACCTACAAACCTTACATCTTATTGCCTTGCAAAATTAAATAGGTCGGTTTCTTATTAAGAAGGTAATACCAGAAATCCTAGTTTATTCATTACGTACAGTTACTTTCGTGGTCAAGGTCGACTGGGAGCAAATGTTTAGCTCATCTCGAGTTCAAGTGTACGCAATCTGGAATGACGTACATTTATTCCCGAATATATTTATTATTATTTGAACAACAAAACTAAAATAAAATATATTTACAGAAATGCCAGCCCCGACAGTTCATTGCCCTGAGGTAAAGTGCCGAGAAGACTGGCAGCATTGCCACGTTGGAGCCAAGGTATCTACACATGTGGCATCCCATACTAGGGGCCGTCCCAACCTCCATGGCACAAGGGTCATTCCGTCCGGTCTCTGCCATCGTCTCTAGCCAGACCGCTTGGTTCTCTAAAACGGCAAAAATTGAATTCGACGGCATAATATCGAAATTTCATCTTTTATAATATCCCTGCCCTACAATGCGTTAAACAATTGAACATGAAAATACCATATCGGGAACGAAAACAATAAGATGAAATTTCATAAAGGAGCGGCTTTCAATAACAAGTTATTGGAATTATTGGAATTGTTTTTGTTGTACACGAACAATCAATTAACTATCTATGAAATACCATCTCGGAAATGAAAATAAAGAACGGAATTCATAAAAGAGTTGACCCAGAAGGGGAACATTTTTATTAACACGTTATTGGAATATTGGTTCTTTTACACGAACAACCTATTGAAAAATGTAGTTTTTGTTTCGCATTTCCGATGTAAGGTTCCACTTGCGCTTTGGAGGCGGTGGTAACCTTAGCTTTAAGTAATTTTATGAGGTCATCTAACTAAAAAACAAGAATATGACGATTTAAAAGCCTATTTTTAAGCCTATTTAACAATAGGGGACCGGACAACTTTTTTTTTGATGCTTCTTTGAAATACCTCACATTAATAGAATCATCCGTAAAAGAATCACATCCATAACTAAAGTATTTTCCAAGACATAGCCAAAAACAATTCACATTTTCAAGCGATTTTTGGACGATACCAAAACGCCCCTAACTAAACGTACATTCATGTGACGTCACGCGTAGAAAATGGACTTTCCCTAAAAGTTTGAACTCGAATAAATTAGCTCTGGAGAATAAACTCGTGCTGAAAAGTCGCAAAATGGGTTTAATTATATGTATTCTATCATAAAATTACATATTTTTAACAATTCTCATACCTAGGCCGGTCCCCTATTGACTTTGAAAAAAGGGCCTCGTGGCTTGCTGAATTGCATTTTGCAGTATGGCGGTGTTTGCATTAAATCTTCAAGGATTCCCTTTCAGCTAGCGACGGATAATGTACATCTTTCACCAGTTTATCCAGTAATTAGCTAAATGTTGGTTAGTTAATCTGTTAGTTAGTTGATAATGAGTTGTTACATTATGTTTGCATTCGATAAATTCGATGCAGTTTTTGAGTGTCCTTTTCGTTTAATAATATCGTATTAAAATCGTATTAATATTAGGAATTTATTTCTGATAACAACAATCATGTGAAAACAACAAAAACTGTCATGTGACAACAATTAAAGAAAAAAGGTTATAATAGTTATTTCCACTCCTGGAAGACACTCCTCCAAAACAGGCTAATAGTAATCTCATACCTCACTGTAAAAAGAAAGAAAATTACGAAATCTGAAGATATTGCTACTTTTTTTCACAGAAAAGAAATTACTTATATCACAACAGAAATCATGACTGAACAATTAACACAGTAGTCGGCAAACACAAGAAAAGTGTGTCGAGCAAAACACGGTGCTAATGTCTCCTAAAGATTTACTTATCGACTCGGACGCGTGCATCGGCGGTATATTTGCTAAAGTATCGAGGTAAATGGGGCGAAACAGCAAAGTAAGTCACACAGTTTTAGAATGACGTCGGCGGTACTGACCTTATCTCGAGATCTAAGGTTGATGACACGTTGACGTGGTAAGCTAATCCGTGAAACGACTGTTTTCATGAGATATAGAACTGTATTTTAGACTTCGAACGTGGGATGGCAGACAATATCTTAACAACTCAACCATCACATTAAGCTTTGTTATTAAGTTTTAGAAATCTTTAGCTTGAAGATTTTGCAGCCACAATCTAAAGGAAAGAGTAAGGATATATATAACTATAAGGAATCCCGGAATTCCCACGGAAGCTAAACCGTAGGGCACAGCTAGAGGTAAATTCAAAGGATATTGATATGATATCTTTATCCTACCGATTTAATGACCTAGAAAGTGCAAATACGATCAGTGGTTTGGATGGATAGTCGCGGAAAATCTAATTATTAATCCAAAGATGGCGTTTAGGACCGCGGTCCCGGTTCAGAAAGCCCTAACCCAGATTTCGATGATATTGATTACACTACTAGCTATTGCCCGCGGCTTCGCCCGCATGAATTTCCCATAGGAACAGTGCTTTTCCCGGAATGAAATGTACCCTATGTTCTTCTCTGTACTTTTAACTGTGTATGCAAAATTTCAGGAAGATTGGTTCAGGGGGTTTAAAACGGCCACTTTGATGAATCGGAATATGATCCATTTTTCATTTTCTAAATATTGAAAAATGAACCTTAAAAAAGATAAAATAAGGTTAATTTTTAAATATTTAGGAAATGAGAAATGGATCACATTCCGATTCATCAAAGTGGCCGTTTTAACCCCTCAGTACATAAAGCGTGAAGAGGTAACAAACAAACAAACTTACTTTTGCATTTATAATATTAGTTAGGATAACTAAAATTGCACAGAATTCTCCCGGAAGCTAAATAGAACAGAAAATGATTATTTTATATATAAATACAAAACAGAAAAACAAAATACAATAAACAGTTAAAACATAAGCCGACGACAAACAATCCTAATCCTAACTAATATTATAAATGCGAAAGTGAGTTTGTTTGTTGGTTGGTTTGTTTGTTACCTCTTCACGCTTTATCTACTGAACCAATCTCCCTGAAATTTCGCATACACATAGCTGGAAGTTCGGAGAAGGACATAGGGTACCTTTCATCCCGGGAAAAAATACTGTTCCCGTGGGAAACACACGCGGGCGAAGCCGCTGGCGAAAGCTAGTTATATATAAAAATACTCTGCAAAATGAGGGTACAATGTTAATATATATACAGGTAATATAAGAAATGTTACTTCCCGAGACTCAGATACTTTAAAAAATAAATAAAACTAAGGTAAAACTTTCCAATTTTACTTAGGTAACTGTACGTCTGTACTTTAAATAAGCGGGAGGCGCTCGTCCAGGTTTAAAAATTGATCAAGCTGCAACTTTCAGCTTGGGAAAGCTTCGAAACTTTTTCTTAAGATAGATAGCACTAAATTAAACGGCACCCCGAGCGAACTTCTTGATCAAAGTGCATTAAATTTGTTTCGCGTAAACTTTTAGTAACTTACGCTAAGTAGCTTTTACAGTTTTCTTCCAAAGCTTTCAGTTTAACTTCACTGAAAATAAGCAGTGGATGTAAGCTATGATAGCCAACTTAATTGTAGTAGTGGTAATAAACAAACTCGTTATTAAAACCATTCGAATTTTCATCAACTACATCACAGTTGTTTAAAAGCTATATAAGAGTATTTTAGAGCTCTATGCTCTTATCGGTGTCATTACGTGGAAAGAAACACACGCAATGAATTTCTTGGGATCGGCAATAGTTTTGCCGTTTGCCTTCTTTATTTCACACACTAACTTCAAAATCATTAACTATGGAGGACTTAGAAATTTTCTTTCTAAAACTACCATACATGAATCTGATTGGTATAACTCATGAAGCACGTATTCGCACCTGGAACATGTCAATCCCAGGTTTCACCACTCAACCACCACATCTAAGATTTATCGATCAAACATCAAGTAACAACTTATTTAGTTTCATCGATTCTGTCTATCCGTCTGTCTGAAATCATATCTGCTGTCTACAAGTTAAACTTGAGCCGTCCTTGAGTTTCCGACAGACGTAAAATCATTTAATTCCAGATACATGTCTTCAGCAAGATTATTTTAGTACAACATGTATTCAATTATAATTTACAGATAAATTATAGACTACATTGCTGGTGAAATAAATCAATGCGACTCGGAAACCACACAGTTTGTACCAAAATTAGCCATCTTAAAAGAAAAGTTATGTTTAATTATTTTGGGTTCCTTCGCTGTTTGTAAATGTAACTTTTCAAAGGTAAGGCTGACCATTTGTTTCATTTCCGACTAACTTCAAAGTTCAATGTAAAGGTCACGGGAAATTTTTTATAAGATTGAATCCGTAAATAAAGAAGAGTTGGGCAAGTTATTATTGTAACAGAAATGTCTACAAATAACGTAAAAACAAAATGTTTTGCTGAACTTTTTTCCCCAATTGTTTTTAGAGTTGCAAAATGTATAGGAAATCGCAATCAAATCCTTTGAAATAGAATCACGAAATTTGGCAAGAAGCAGGTCTCACAATACTTATACAGGAATAAATATGGATAAAAATTTTCATTTTAGGGTGCGAAGTAGTTGGGTTTTAGTTTTTGAACTAATTTTTATTTAAATTATTTTGGCGATACTATTTCGTGATCAAGTAAAGGGCAGATCATATTTTTTTACAAAAAAGAATCCTATTACTACTTATTAAACAAGCAAAACCACAAGCAAAAGCTAATAATATATATATAGTTTTGAAATGTGCTAACTAGGCCCTTTTATTTGATACCACACACGGCATAATTGCATTTGCGATAAGCCCGCCTTTGCGCTAATTTTTTGTATTTTATTTTGTCTCTTTTTGTATGTTCTTTTTGTAAATGGTGCAATAAAGTGTTGATCTATCTATCTATCATAATTAAAAAATATTTATTTTTTAGATTATAACTTTATGCCCCCTAGAGGGCGCTGTTTCATATTTAAGATGACGTCACATAGCCTATAACCAGCGGACAACCAAGACGCTTCTAACGACACCTCATTTGTCCAATTCTGATAAGTAGTTTAGTAGTTATGAGGGAACAGATGAACATACATACATACATACCGGTCAAAATCATAACCCTCCTTTTCGCTTCGCCGTAGTCGGGAAAAATCAGATTTAATTTTGTTGTACATTACGACCGACAAGACAGTCGGTCAACTCATGTGACGGTTCATATTAAATACTCTAGTATTAAAAGGTCGGTGTGCAAGTCCATCTTGTATTTAATAATAATAATGGTGTTTTAAATACAGATATGATTTCACGTGAAGAGCCCATAAGTCGATAAAGACGCGAATAGGTCAAGTTTTTCGCATGGGACGAGTTGCGAATGGGACGACTTGCTAACGACGACCCATCGGACCCACAGCCGTATATTATGGGACAAATTAACACATAAGAAAGGAAACAGAAAAGCGAAGCGAATGAATACTAATTACAATTCAAATTGCTAAACAAATTTTAAAACGAAATCAATTTACCATTCTCCACACAATTTTATTTCTGTGAAAGTATAAAAATCAATTTCAAATTTAAATGTAGGTAAACACTATGGAGTGGAGTAATTAAGGCCGACGCTATTCGTAGGCTAGCTTTTGCCCGCGACTACGTCCGCGCGGGATTCACTATTTTATATGGTAAGTAATGCCAGATAAATCAGGCTTCCAGCTACAGTAGTTCTTGCGTGATGCACGTACGAACATACAAACAGACAAAAATTCTAAAGAAATCATTTTGGCTTCTATTTAAGATCGTATAACAGAAAGACAGACAAACAGACTTTTGCATTCTATTAAATGCATTCGGATCGTATTCTCAATAAACTTACGAGCAAATAAAATGGAGCAATGAAGAAGTCAAAGCACGTCAAAAGCAGAGATCCTGCGACAAACATCTAATATAATTCATAAACCAGATATTCTCGTTGGATCCTAGTTTCCTGCCGGAACCCTTCCAAGATGAACGAATCGAGGAGACGTGGATTTACTATGGACAGCGTAAAAGGGGGGGATGTAATTTAATCCTGGACTCACCCGTGCTTTAATTATGATGCAAATGCTTTCGGCTTTGGGTAAACTTAAAAAAAAAAAAACTTACGCTCTAATTGCCGATAAATCTGAGTTAAGACCAAGATCCAAGTCCGTCATAGAATTAGAGGTATTAAATTCAGAAGTATTGAAAAATCTTCTAATTGTTGTGATTTTCTGAATCATAATATTTCATTAATTAATTTTGGCGGAATATGTCAATTACTTTCGAATAAACCAACAATACACTAGAAATCACTAATAAACAAGCTAATTATTAAAAATAAAAAACACGACTGACAAGTTTTTACTCAAAACTTACATACAAACATATAAGTTATATAAATTTTTGAAATCGCCTTTTAAAGCCCTTCATTTTGATACCCCACTCGATAAGATTGATCAAATTTTATTTTTTTTGGTCTGCTATTTATCGCATATATAATCCGCCATTTTGTTTTTATGATGACGTCATATAGCTTATGTCACTCGGAGGAATGCAAGGAATCTAAAAATACTTCCCACATCAAAATCTGTTAAGCCGTTCAGGACTTATGGTGGAATAAAGAAACTTACATACATACATACTTACTTAAAATAAAAATACATGAACCCTGAAATCATAACACTCCTTTTTTGGTCAGTCGTGTAAAAATCTCCTAGTTATCAACATCATTGGCCCACTTCATACACCAAGCGTGTGTAAAATGGAATTTATCGGAAATAAGGAACTACACCTTGCAATGAAACGGACACGGGTAACTAACGATTCGGACACTATCCGATTCGACACTTTTTAATTTCATATTTTTACGGTTCCGTACCTCAAAAGGTAAAAACGGAACGCTTAAAGGTTTCAAGTTGAAATTATTATCGAATACCTACCGGATCCATGGTCACTTTCAGCAAAAAAAGAATCAAAATTATACGTCAACGCGATCAGGAGATATTACAGTAAATGTTGAGATTTTTTTGCATATTTAGCGAATTGAGACAGCAATCAAAATCCATAAGGTACTTTCCGTTGACCTAAAATTATGAAAAGCTATAATGTGAGATACTGTGCATGTACGGAACCCTCGGTGCGCGAGCTTGACTTGCACTTGGCCAGTTTTTTTTCACTGACGATTCGTACACCAATAAGAAAACATGGCTGTGTACGTACAGTCAGAAAGTAACTTCCAACGAAACTTTCAAAGACAAAAGCTGTAAAAAAACAGTATTTAACCAGATATTTATTCGGTCATCATGTAAGCCAACTGAATCAATATTGTGTTATATAATTGATGTAATTAACCAAGAGATGAAATTTATTGAGATATTGAAAAAAAAAATATTTACAAATTAATTTAAAAAATAAATAAATAAAAATAAAACTATTATTACATATATTTCAAAAAAACGCCAGCCCCGACAGTTCGTTGCCCTGAGGTAAAGTGCCCAGAAGGCTGGCAGCATTAATTAATTATTTTTTTAACCAATATTTATAAGATGTTGATTTTTATACCAAATTGACCAAATATAAGTTTTAAATGATTTTAGTTTTTTTTCAACATACGAAATACGGAACATGTCCACAAAGAATTTTTTTAAAGCCACTCTTAAATATTTTGGTAGGTAACGCTTTTTCACATCTTTTAACTTTATTATCTGACTGTACTAAAAAGCTTCAATAATTTGTTGGTGTTGGAACGGTCAGTGAAAAAAATATTAAAATTAAAAAGTGTCGATTCGGACACAATGTCCGAATATATTGTGTCCGAATCGTCAGTTACCCACGGACACGGTATCAGAGGGTTAAGCTCTCGGACACACGTACTGAGTTGACAACCAATATTGCATTTACGTTTGCGTTCTACTTTTATTTGAATGGAGTTTTCAGTTTATTATCGTAAAAGTCATGTCATAGACGGCTTAAATAAAATCTGACACCAGTGTTAGTAACAACACAATCGATAAGAAAGAAGAAGTTATTGAATACGTACATCGATATTATGTACTAAAGTAGTTGTATTTCGATTAATACGTATTTTGAAGTGTGATTCGATTAAATAATCATATCGTTCAATTACAATTGCAACATGTGTATAAGATATTGTATTATTATTGACAACTTATTATTACTGTCTACATTTTTAGTTTTTTATATAGCTATAAATTCACGAGTCTTATAAGTTATTAGCCTTATTATATGCCTAGCAACTAGTAATAGCTAGAATGTTGATAGATTCCGTATCCTGGCTATTTTGCTTCTACTAACTTAAGGCTTTTAAGATACTATCTCATACTGCTGCCGCATCCTGACAACTTGAAAAATAATATGACAGGTATGTAATAGATATTAGATAACACTTGATCTAATATCTATTACATACTTCAAAAGAAGATGCAGAAATATATTTACAGAGCCCATACATTTCTATCGCCATCCAATAAAGTCCCGTCCGTAGAAGTTAATACCACGCATACAGAGTCAAAGGCTCGAAATGAATATTGCACATTTTAAAATTCAAATATATTTCAAATGAAGATATCTACTTTAAAATTGAGTTCTAAGATTCCACCCGAACAAACACATACATTGCAAGTTAAATAAAAGCTTTTAAAAAGACTTGACATGAATTCGAGTACAAAGTAAAATTTATTTACAGAAAGTTGCAATGTATTTGCAAAAGCTAGTCATGTGATAAAAGGAAACCAAGTTGAATTTTGTGCAACTGAAAGGGGTAGCGTTTTCTTCGGCACGTATTTTAAAACCAATTCCTTGTACTTTTACATAGAAGGTTGGAAGTATAATCGGCCTGTGCAGGATGCACACTTTCTAAAGAGCCTAAAGGTTTACATTTTATTCTACACATATTATAAAAGTTCTTCTACTTTTTACCTCGAGGTTTGGCAGGTCAATCGACCTGTCGGATTCATCCTGGTGTAACAGTTTCTAAACAGACTAGGATCGCGGAAATGGAGAATTCTGGCGTTTGACGGATGTTAAATGTCATATTTGAACAAATACAAAATGTTAAAATAGACAGTAATACCAATACCCACAATACATAAAGTAAGACATAAATTAATTAACATAAATCAAGACATGTTATCATCTTAGACTTAGTTAGATTAAGAATGGGACGAATATAACACGTCTTCGACACGTAGAAAGAACGTACCTTGATCGGACTCAATGCGTCATGCCGTTTCCGATCCAGAAGCGGTCTCCATCAGGCAGTACACGAGCATGACTCACCTTGAACTGGCTCAGGTACTCCTGCTGCCTGGTGATGTCGGTGGCGAGAATGAGCGAGCTTATCTGGTGCTCCAGCGTGGACTGCGAGTGCCGCATTTGGTCCAGGAGCCCGCTCTCCGTCAGGCAGCTAATGGCCGAACGCCAGTGGTGGTTCTCCAGCACCGACGTGTTCTGTGTGAATAAAAATAACTATATTTTACACCATAACTAAATATATTTTAGTGCATACGACATTAGTGCATAGAGCAACCGAGGGGCTGACGACCAGTCGGCGATGAGGACCTGAAAAACCTACGTGGCCTCAGAGCTGACAACTGGCGAGAGCTGGTGCAAGAGCCCAAAAAATAGTATTATCTGGTATCGGATGCCAAGATCCACTTCGGGTCGTTGCGCCGCAGTAGTAAGTATATTTTTTAAAGCAAAACATGTATTCTTCTTAGTCGCACACAGTTCTTAGACACTCTTGCCATAGCGGTCGTAGTCATCATTGTGAATCATGATAGGTGATGATCATTGACCTTGATGATATGGCTGGCAACATATGTAACACCTTTTACTACCAAGTTTTATGGCAAATAAATAAATTATGAAAAAGAAGTTGCTGAGGAATTTGCAGCTTTCGGCTGTTGTTTCTTTTCCTAGTGTCTCCAAGGGGAATGCTAAACTTAGTTGTAATTAGAATACAAACATACATATTATCAAGCCTTTTTCCCCTGGGGGTAGGCAGAGACTAGCCATTTCCATTTCAACTTGCTACGATCTTTACAGATCGCTTTTGCTTCCTCTACACTCATCACTCTCTTGATCTCCTCATACATGCTCTCCGGTTATGGGTGCTCCTAATATCTCCCTTTTTAAGGAGGTCCGCAATCTGGTCGGAGTGCGTTATTCGAGGTCGACCCTAATAATGGTAATCAGAAGGTTGTTTAGCTCAAGGTTGTTGGGTTGAAAGTGGTTTTCCCTCACCACATGTGTTATAAAAATTGTGACCCAAAGACTGTCAGGTCTGATAACTGTAAGAAGTGTCAAATCGTTGACATGTGGTGTGACATATCGGAAAACCTCATTATACCGCAATAGTCTACGTCCCTACCAAATTAATAGTGGTGAGAGAAACACTCTTATGTGATTTTAAAAGGGTATTAGTCGCACTTTTTCTGAATCCCTACGGGTTAGAACATAGTAAGCATTAAGTATATTTCCACACGTTTCAAACGGTACGTGCTACTGCATTGCTCGGAATTCATTTCGTGCTAGAAAATGTACGAAATGTAGTAATGCTAGAAATCCATAAAAAACAATGGTGCATCAGCAGCGTGGATTGCACTCAGCTGCTGCACTTGGGTTTTGTTTGACGTTTTGCGGAACCGAGCCAAAAGTGAGAATTTGTAGCGCGATATGAACAACGCAGTACAACCCGTAGAAAGCAAAGGACTGAGATGTTGTTAAAAATATGGCTTTATTTAAAAAACTATGACTATTTATATGGCGTAAGCATTTATTGATCAAATATACAAATTAATTAAAATAGATAGTGAGAGATTCCAATATTATGACAATTATTTTCAAGTTTGAGTTGTTACTTTTTCAAAAGATTACTTTTACACTAGACGTCCAACCCGAGTTGTACGATTAATGTTTCACGAAAAATAAGTTATTTCAACCAGTAGTTTAAAAGTGCCGTGAGTAAAATTGTATGCATGTATCTGAAAGAACAACAAACATCCATACTTCCATCCTCCATAACTTTTAAATTTATAATATAGCACGAAGCAGAGTTAATTTTAATACAGATTATTCCCACCAAAAGAGAGAAACTTAATTACAACTAGCTCATTCCAAAGCTCCGACACAGTTCAAACTTCAATGAAACACTGTAAGCAAATAGATCGCGAAAGCTGCAAAAGTTACGTTTCGCTTTGATATTTGTACAGCGAGTGCAAATTCATTTCTGTAAATAAGCTTTTACGCCACAAATAAATGCAGTCAAAAGTAATTTCGAATGTAGTAAAAGTTCTATTCCATGTTTAACAAAATGAAACGAATTTGATGTCCAACTTTGCTGCAATCTGCGGGAGTAATTTCCTGAAAATGGACGGAAGCATGGTACAGGAAACCGGGGGGAAGCGAGCGCTATTTGATTTGACCAATAAACGCGCGCGGCCAATAAGTTTATTACCAAGGTGAATTTCACATTCTGCACATCATATACGACTGCTGTACCCGTTATCTTAGGTGAGCATTAAAATTAGCAAGGTTGCGACGCGATGCGTAAATAAAATGTACGTGTAATGTTATGTATACTAATACTAGTATACGCGTTCTTACGTAATATACACATGTTGTTGTGTGTAATATTGACTAGTACACACACTTCGTGCTAGTACACCTAGTACAGCATCGCAAAGCGCCGAGCAGCGTTTTATCGCTTGCCTAAAAGCCGGGTAAAGCTCGCTCAATTTTTTTCACTCCGATTTACGGAAATCTCGAAAATAGGTCAGCGAGTTTTTAAATTACACTCCGATTGTAACGAGCTGATAAATATGTAGTTCGTTTTGTTAATCATTCATGGATCTCATCAATATTCATTCATGGATGTGTCCTCATTAAAATGGTGTAAATAAATCATTTTGTACGTGCAAATAATCTGTTTGTACGCAGTGGAAGCATAGTAATGCGACGTGTTTCAGCATACTAATATTCATAATTAATTTTAGCATAATTTATAGCAGCCTAAAAATATAATTAATGGCAAACAACATAAACTAAAAAGATGGAAAGAAATAATGCACTACGTTGGGGGTAAGTTCGCACGTGGTAGAGCAAATCTGTCAAGTCCGTGTCGGGCGACGCGCAATGTAGGGTTCCGAAGGTGCCTACCCAATACCCACATGAACTCATATTAACTGACCTAAGTATATACCATCATATATTCAATGAAAATTAAATATATGATGGTATTTTGAATATTTTTCATAAAATCGATGTTGAAAGTTTATCGTCTATTACTCGTTAACGTGTAAAGCAATAATACATAACCATGATACTTTTCCTTTAAAATTCAATATATGTATGTATATACCCACCACCATTTTCTTGTTCGATGGGTGGGATGGCTTTAACCAAAATATTTTACAAACGGGTCCCTAAATCAAATAGGTCTTCCCATACTCATAATATTTTTAAAAGACCTATCAAATGATACCCCACACGTTTTGTATTAACTTTAGAACTTAATAAAAAACGTCAACAATGACTTGTTATGAATCATTTCAACTGCATTTTAGGTACCTAGTGTATTTTTTCTTCGATTTTAGTGTATGCCACGACATATTCCGATATTATATTCGGCGCCCCTCGCTCCCCGCTCATACCACCAATATATATCTTAAATTTTCTGCTGCGCATTTAATGACTTTTGTTCAAGATAGCCTATAGTTGTACCAAGTTGTACCTATACATGTAAATGAGAATGTCTGTCAGATTAGAGATCTGACATTGTAATTTACATGTAGGTATATGTAACAAACTTTTGGGCTGTGAGATTACAATCATGTATTGATAGCGAGACCTTCATAGTCTTTTAAAAACCACGTGTAAAAACATCCTTGATCCTGTCTTGATCCTGCCGGTACCAATATTTTTCAAGGCGAACACACTGACTCATAAGCGACTGAAAAGATACAAGAAAACATAACCTGCGCATAATAAAGATTGCGGCAAACTTTTTGGCTGCGCGATAACAATCAGACCTTCACCATAGTCTTTTAAAAACCACGTGTATATCCTGCCGCATGTCGTCGGTACCAATATCTTTCAAGGCTAACACACTGTCTCATCATCATCATTATTCATAAGTGACAAAAAAGATAAAAGAAAACTTAACCCGCGCATAATATCGTCTTTAGATTGCAGAAAATGCAATACAAATAGATAATAACAGATCCCCGATGGCTTTCATCGATATTATTTGATATCGGAGACACAGATTTATAATAGGCTAGATACCGTCTTCACATAATACTACCTCTATAGAAACGCGCCCGGCGTGTATTTTTGATGTAAAGTCGATTTTAAAAATAATAATAAAATTGGCTTGGCAGTAAAATTGATTCTAATACCGTGACGGGAAAAGGCATGACGCTGTTGTACCATGATGTTCAGATGTTTTACATCTGCCGGGCGTCGCGTGACGGCCAACTTTATTTTAATGCGATTAATAAATTGACTTTTAACTCTGCTCTGGCGGATCACAAGTTTTGTAGAATCTTTACAATTGCTTATTGCACAATTGGTATTATTGGTATATATACGTTCGTATATATACCAATACGTTAAATCTTGGGGGAGACCTTTATCCAGCAGTGGATATTTTGCGGTTGTAATGATGATACGTTCGTATCGACACGAAATATTACGGGTGCGATATTCGCTATGTGCATAACAGCTGATGAAATACTGGTTTTAATGAAGGACTACGTCAAATAACAGTCTATATATATTTTATTATTTTCTAATAATAATAATAGAATAGCTTTACTACAAGACTCATTCGGTCGCACGGCATGCGGTATCGGGCCTTTGGTTGTTTGGTTAGAGTGCTGCAAATGGCCCAAGGTATCTTACTGGATACATACGTTCACACCGCTCCAACCACTACGGTGCGAACAAGCTCATGTTCACACATACCCTATGCCATTCGGGCTAATGCAAGGAATCTAAAAATACCTCTCACATCAAAATGTGTTAAGCCGTTCAGGACTTATGGTGGAATAAAGAAATTACATACATACCTGCATACATGAACCCTAAAAATATAACACTCCTTTTTTGGTCAGTCGTGTAAAAAACCCATTCAAAGGGCTCTTGAGCGATTCGGACTGCGGATACAAACGCATGTGGTGTGAAACGACCAAAGACCCGCGGTATCTAGCTTATTATAATTCTGTGTCGAAGAACGTTTAGTGATTATATTGTCTTTGATATCCGATGTTGGAATGTTGGATTACACTTTAATAGCCAATAAAGAAGCGATTCCCTTTTTGTCTGCGTCTCGTTTCTTATATCAGTAGAAATAAATTCCTTTTGCACGCTTTTCGCTTCTAGTTTCACCTGTTCGGATATCTATTTGATTTTGATGAAATGTTGGAAGTTACATTTATCCCACTACTCAATCGAATGATTATATAAATATATCCTAATCCTAATATTATAAATGCAAAAGTGAGTTTGTTTGTTTGTTACCTCTTCACGCTTTATCTACTGAACCAATCTTCCTGAAATTTCGCATAGCTGGAAGTACGAAGCAGGACATAGAGTGCCATTCATCCCGGAAAAAAAGCACTGTTCCCGTGGGAAATTCACGTAGGCGAAGCCGCGGGCGAAAGCTAGTGATTAAATAAATATACTAGCTTTCGCCCGAGGCTTCGCCCACGTGAATTTTCCACGGGAACAGTGCTTTTTCCCGGTTCAGGTAAAACTTAGTTCTGAATTTAGAATGCCTTTACAAAGGACTAGTTGTGTCACGCGGTTTTGCTTTTTATATAAAACAATACTATATACTCACAGCCTGTCTTTCTCATATTTGTGTCTGTGGCGTACAGCGGAGCGTCATGTTCCCCGCTACCCGCATTGAGCTGTGACTCATTATATTCAGATACGTCTCGGTGTGAGGACGGTTGACCGAGTGCACAGGCTGTTATCATTCTCAGTGACTATCTAGTCGCTCTGTACCAACTTATACCAATAGTCAGGATACGGTGGAGCCCCAGTTAACTGACCCGGTTAAGCCCCGGGTCAGGTTGTGCTGTGGGGCACATAACGTGCGGGGCGGGGCACGTTACTATGCCGTATAATATTAGTGCCAACGGCACATTTGGCGACGAGATAAACGTGAGTACATTAATCTTTAGTAAAAAAAAAAAAAACAAAGAAAGTGGGTGGAATATTCAATTTAATTTTATAATCCTATCACTGGGCTTCCGCCCGCGTTAGATTCTTATTCGAGGGTAGAATCTTAAGAAAATATATCGTAAAGAATAATCAGCCATCTCGATAATCAATAATTTAGTGAAAAGGGTACAAAATGACCTTACTGGCATTGGTACCATGAATGGCTCAAGGGATCTTGGCACCAACATAACAACAATACTTTTTATTTAAATATTAATTTCAATATTTTCCTGCATCTATAGTTTGGCCATAGTGGCCGTGATGATATACATATATGAAAAAGTTAATAAGTAGGTACTAAACAATAAACGACAAATACAGATTTCACGTAACATTTAATGGCTCTGATTGTGATGAGCGGCACCTAACTGTTTATGAATAGCTTTTCGCTTAATACAATGAGTATTATTCTGTTAACAATGCACTTTCTGAACATAATTTGAAATATTTGCTCATTCATTTATTCACTGTACAATATTTACAATTTATCATTATACCATGTTACATAAACCAGTAATATGAATGCATACTTAGTTTTCTTAGGTTAAAACCTCAGTTTAAAACGTAACTACAGTGATACAAATCATGAGGTCGGCTGGACTGGCACTACCGGCAGGTCACAAGACAGAATATTTATAATTGATTATTTTTCTAAAGCGAAGTATATATAGCAATTACCTACTTTTAATTTAACGATTTAACATAAGAAACAAAAATTTAAAGCTTGTGTCGTGTCACTGTGAAAGATACACGAATTTTTGTTTTCTAAAGTTTTTATACCTTTGGTATTATCAAAATAGATAAAACAGTGAAATAAATAGGTATAAAAATGGAATATTATAATTATTTTCTCATCACAATCAAATCAGTTCAATTTGTGTCATATAACTAATACCCAATTTCTGAGATACTTTTGTCAATCTGTTGATCTATTACCATAATAATTGCGTTTCTGAACAACGTAAACTAAACTATGTTTAATATGAGGTTAACTTAACTGTCCATTGTGACGATATTTTATATAATAAAGGTACCTAAGTGCAACCAGAACAGGCATTGTGGTCGGCTGGTACCTGAACTAGAAAAAACATGTTTCCCTGGTTCCCAATCAGAGAGATTATTATAATTAACTGATATTTAATCGATAGTGTACTTTTTCCATATGATTGATTAATATCGTGATGAAAAAAAATACACAAAATTTGAACTAAGAGTAAAATAAAAAATAAATAGTAATAGGTATTAAAACAATTACAAGGGTGCAAGTAAATTTTAGAAAGAACTATAGGAACTATATTCTTGATATGTCTCTAAATATAAGAATTATTTTAACTAAATAGTCAAAAGTTGACTAGTATCATAAAGAAACTACCATCCGAGTTGCAAGAAAATACACGCCAAAATGAAAAAAAAAAAATTGAAGGACAGTTTTAAATAATTAGTCTGGTTCTAAAAATACATGATATTTTAACCAGTAGAGTTCGTTACAGCTTCTGGTTGACCGGAACATTGATAGATGCGTCGATTAAGATGTTGTTCTCTGTGATTACAATATTCAGAAAACAAAAACTTGTTTATGCAACACTGGCGGCCCGTCCCAGCTTTGCAAGGGGGCCATTTAGAGGTAAATTATGTTACATAGAAATAATATAGGTGCTAACGCAGGAATAAATTTTCAAATCAATCCAGTGATTAAGATTTTTGTTAAAAATATCTTTAAGGAAAATGCAAAACTTCCATTTTGTATCATGGGTATGGAAGTGTAAGAAGTGTAGATTGTACACTAAAATGTATTGTATATTTAATGTGAAATAAACAAGTAAAACAAATAAAATAGGTACCTAAATAAATGGATAAAAAAAAATAACAGCATTAAATACTTAGCGTATTTCAACATAATATGACAGACATGTCGATAACATGTACAAGTTTAAGCCACCAGAAACCTACAATATAAAATGGAGGCATTTATTTACTTTACTCAATTATTATTTTACAGTCTACCCTGTAAAACAAAATGGTATTTCATTGAAAGCGAATTAATTGAACTTATTGGTGAAAATATAAATTAAGTTTATTACAAAGGATTTAAGTATGATTGTTCGGTCCTGACAAATACAGTAACTGGGCTATGCCCAACGATTTTGATATTAATTGATGCTATAATAACTACTTTAACGAAGGTACACTCGGTTGCCTTTATATGTTTACATTAATTTACTTCACTAATCACAATGGTACCCCAAGAAGCAAGTTTACGTGCATGAACAAAGTATATTAATTGTTCTTTAATGCACTATAAGTATACCATATATAAATGCTGTTCTAAAAACTATTCATAGTTTAGTTTATTAAAATTTCCAATTGTAATGATGTGTAAGGAGATTAATTTTCCATTGATCATTGACGAGTTAGCAATGAATCAGTTAGTTGTAATGACAACACAATATTTATTTGAAAATAGAGAAAAGCAGTTAAAATATCTAAATACATGGTGTCACCTAAATATTATTTTTACTATTTTATACTCCTACTTAATATCCAACAGTATTTTAGTACCTTTGTTTATGAGTCCATAATTATGGATTGATAAGTCAGCATTAACTCGACCTCGGCAATTTTATTGCCTGAAGTCATCATTAAATTGCTAAAGTTACCTTTGTGAACCAAAGTATGAATTCAGATGAATCGATATTATGGATCGTTTAACCAGCATTAAATTGCTAAAGTTACCCAAAATAAAACGAACAAATAATGAATATTGATGTGCACTTTGTGCTACAAATAAAAATATTATGAATTGTTAAGCTAGCATTAAATTACACGGAATCTGCAGTTAAAATGCTCATAGTCAGCATTAAATTGCTAAAACTACCCAATATAAAACGAATAAAGAATAGAAATTGATGTGCACTTTGTGCTACGAATAAATGTTATTCCAATTAGGTATTTAAGTTTATATCTAATTGAGAATAACCAATATGTGTTTCGTTTGAAATAAAATATGTGTAAGGACAATGATGACCTCTGTATGTGGTCCCGGGATAAATTCTCGGTCAGGTCAAATAATCTTTGTGAATCGGCCTGGGTCTAGTAGTGTGCCATCCTACACACAAGCGACTGTTAACAGCAATAATCCACAAAGGTGGATAAGTAATCAATGTGTAAGGACAATAACGACAACCTCCTTGTGTGGTCCCGGGTTAATTTCTCGGTCAGGTCAAATGTTTTGTTTAAATGGGCCTGGGTCTAGTGGTATGCTATCCTACACAAAAGAGTTCCACTGTTAACAGCTATTCCGTATATGGGTGACTGTAACGGATAAAGTAACGACTGTTATTAATTTAACAGCTATTCCACATAGGTGGTTAAAGAAATGGTTGTGGTCCAGCAGCTATAAAAGTATTGGAGACGTCCAGTCTTAGCAAATCCATATTGTTGGGTTGTAATTAAATATAATGTATATTGGAAAAATGTATAATGCAGATCATTAAAAAATATATATATTCTGAACCTGCTACTGACAGGTTACAAAAAACTTATTGCCAAATTAAGTTTAAAAATACAGAATAGTCATTCCTAAGCTAATACATAAACAAATATGTATTTTATTAAACTAATGTAGGTACATTACATACTATTTTAATATAGTATTAATTAAAATTGACACTGGACTGGAAACATTAACATAAAACTAAAGTAGGTATGGATAAATTTAATGTCGTCCTGACAAGATGTTGCCTTGCGGTAAGGTGCCCAGAAGACTGGCAGAATTGCCAAGTTGAATGGCAATACTGATCCTTTGATCAGTACCTACATAACATTAAGTTAAAAAAAAAAAAAACATTATCCTTGTTATTTAGATTTTAAATTAGTTGCTGCTTTAACAGATTTAACTAATAAGCAACTCATGCTTTATTAACAGCAAATCCTTATTTGTGTGTGTTTTATAGAGAAGGTCTATATACTGTTCCGGCTAAGTTTAGATCCAGAATTTACGCCAATCAATGGTATCGTGTCTACTTCATGACCAAAATAATTAACAATATTTCTGGCATTTCTTCAAAATTTTGACATACTGTAACAGTTGTCGTTGTTCATCTTTCAACTGTAGTAAGTAATTATTGTAAAATACAATTTCTACAAACATTGAACTGGGTTGATCAAATAAAAAAAAATAATAAAAATATGATCAAAATACAATAAATGCAATATACCGACATGTGGTTGTTAAAATTTTTCAAACTCGGCAAGTATCTACCTCTAACAATGATGTTGCTATGAAGGAATGAATTTTTAGTATGATTAAACGAAAAGTTAAAGAAAAAAGAAAAAGAAAAAGGGATAAGTGGCCGATGTTGGGAAAGTAGACATGTTGATTATGATGAGATTAAAATCTGTGAAACTAAGTGACTTTCGGTAAAGGAAATGGCGCAGAATATTTTAATGATCCCAATTTGCGAGATGAGAATCGAAATTTATTTGCAGATATTTATATGATTCCTATGAGATTGTTCGCATTCTTTTGACCATGCACATGATGTAAATAATATCTTTTAAATTTATTGATGCAGATATTTATATGATTCCTATGAGATTGTTCGCGTTCTTTTGACCATGCACATGATTATAAAGTAATATATTATATAATAGTAATATAGAAAAAACATACCAAAATAAAAATTAAAAATCATGTCATGTCAGAATGACGTAATAGCGACCAATACTGTAATGAGTTTCTTTCGGCGTTTCTTCTCAGCAGTGGTCGTTCCGAAACGCTGGTAGTTTGCAGCTTTAAGAATTGCGATGGTATATAATTTGAAATTTGATGTAAAGGGTTACTTTGGATTTATTTCATACTAGTGGTAATGAAAATTATTGAAAACCTTTATCTGTATTAAAATCATCAAAAGAAAGGAGAGATGTGGCGTACAGCGGAGCGTCATGTTCCCCGCTACCCGCATTGAGCTGTGACTCATTATATTCAGATACGTCTCGGTGTGAGGACGGTTGACCGAGTGCACAGGCTGTTATCATTCTCAGTGACTATCTAGTCGCTCTGTACCAACTTATACCAATAGTCAGGATACGGTGGAGCCCCAGTTAACTGACCCGGTTAAGCCCCGGGTCAGGTTGTGCTGTGGGGCACATAACGTGCGGGGCGGGGCACGTTACTATGCCGTATAATATTAGTGCCAACGGCACAGTGTCTATCATAAAGGTATTATGATAGACACAATTATGATTAATTGTGTGTGAATTACGATTTTTCCATCGAAAACTTTACGATTACTTAAAAAAACTCTTCGTCTTTTTTATATATTTTTTATTTAAATCTATCTATACTCATACTCATAGTATAGAAGAAAAAAGCAATACACCAAAATGCCGCCAATATGCCACCGGTCTATAAAACTAATTATTTTGAACCCGCACAAACAGTCCTCTTGCCCACATCGTATCAAAGTTGTATGCTCCCCCCTCCCTACTACAAATTGTATTTCAGTTGGACATGTGGTGGGGGTATCGTAAAATAGACGAAACTTGATTGATTATGAACGAATAGTGCGATAAGTAGGGGTGGCGACAAGGGCAATCCACATTTCAGAATTCCATGCTAATATTTTAATTGTTTTGCACAAAAGAAAATAAATATTTGAATAGGCAACATTTAAAGCACTTTATTTTATTGAAACTTTTGTACACACATACAAAAGTACAGTGCAAAAGGTGGACTTAATCTGACAGTCCTTAGGGTTGACCACTGACCAGAGTGTTCATGTGTGTCAGTCACTATAGTGTATTTTTTCTTTGCTTTCGTCGAAATATATTTTTTGCTTAAAATAAGTTTACTTAAACTCCATTTATCCTTAGTACCAGTCCTATCATGTAAACAATCTTAACAGTACTTTTTGTTGAATTTTGTTGAAAATAAATCAAATATTAATTCAAACCTAAACATTCTAAAGTAAAACATTTAAGAAAAATGAAAGTAATTTCCTAAAAAGTCTATTTTAATTTATATTGTTGTAAAATTATAAAAAGCAATGGTAAGATTGCTTACATTAAGAATAAATGGATTTTACGTCAATAATTAATCGCAAATGGAGAAAAAACGAGACAACTAACTCAACTACAGTATATTTTATTGAGTTAATTTAACAACTATTTAAATACTAGCCACTAGGCCCGGCTTCGCACAGTGAAGAGTAGTAGTGTCATGGGAAAACAGAATTTCCCTTGACACTACCGATAGTGCCAAGTAGTAGTGCCTAGGGTAAGAAATGGTGAAAACCGAATCGAAATACCAATTGCTCAAACCTTGCTCATGATAGACTTATCTATTAGAAAAAACCGCATTAAAATAGTGGTTGTTGAATTTATCGCGAACAGTAACTTTGTTTTATATGCAGTGACACAGCGGGCGGGCGCTTTATAACTGCGCGTCAAATATACCTACTACTACTACAAATGAAACTGTATATCCGTGAACACGTCAGTGACGCGTCAATGTGTGCATTTTCATAGTCATAGCGTCCCACAACCACACAAGAACGGGGGAGAAGTGCGGGAGGTGCGGGGGGTGCCATATTGCGGAAGGGGCAGGGAGTTTCCTTTCTGTACGTAGTACTTATATTAATTCTGTGGTGATGTGAAAGAATGTGCAAGACATTGAGATATCATAATTGAGGCATAATCTAACAATTTATTAATTTCATTTATTTTTTATAAAAAAAAAAAAACAAGCCTTGTGCTTGTTTTTTTTTTTGGACTGATGTCGTTAAGTATTTAATTGGTGACATAAAATTCGTTGAATTTGCGAATCATCCATCAATAATTTCCAAGTACGTCAGACTTGAAAACTTCTATCTTCAAAAACCACCGATCAGATTTATTCAGAAGTAATCTAAAGTTTGTAGTATACCAGTGGTGGTCTCTCGGTATTTTTCCATCCGTGTACCAAAATATTTATTTATTTAACCGTTCTCTCTCTTTAGTCGTATTTCCTCATGACTGAGGGTCGGGGTCATTATATGGAATGAAACACACACAACGACTATCTTGGCAATTTTAATGGAGTGGTTTGCCATTGCCTTCTCCATTTCACACACTAGCTGATAATCACCAACCAGAATGCAGGTTTCCTCACGATGTTTTCCTTCACCGGCAGCAAGTGGTGGTCGATGAAAACTAACTTGAGTCAGTTTGGTATACAAACTCATGTAGCCCGGGCAGGATTCGAACCTGGGATTTTGCATCCACAGGCGGGCGCCCTACCACTCAGCCACTACCGCTTCATTTAACCTTTAAATCAAATCATTTATTTGCAGTAAATAGGGTTACAAAAGGTGTTTGTGTGTCCTTATACCTATTTAACTATCCTTAGCATGCAACTTTATTGCAGAAATACAATAGGTGGACCTAATGCAAAAGCCTTATCTAACAGTCAAAATTACATCAAAATCCGATCAATAGATTTTGAGTAATTGAGTTATATCCAAACTTTCGCAATTATATTACAAGTGTACTTTTACGTACGTACTTTTCTCTAACCTTTTATAGAAAAACAATAAAAAATAAATTAATGGTGTTTTATTTCTTGAAAAAAAAAATCCAAATACATTTTCTTTCGCCCCAGGGCAACATCCTTTTTCCTTTACTTTAAGCTTTCCACAGAAACTTTTTGTATTAAAACTGTAATATAATTGTTGCATAAAAACACGAAGATTCCCGAAGTACAGTCAACACCAAGCTACCCAGATCATTGGGAAGGCGCTATTACCGCGGTATGAAAGTCCATAATGTAGAACAACTCGATACAGTCGGCTGTACATCAATGTTTTCATAAATATGCAAATAGTGCTTTCCGGAGGCCTAATCACGGGGCGGCGAACTAAGAACTGTTTACAGTATGAACTAATTGTGTATAGTTCGTAAAGTCTTGTTAGGTTGGCTGTAGGTATAATATTTCATTATTAAAATGCAAATATCAGCCCTCCGGGGCAACTTCGAGAACCAATTGGAAATTTATTTATCCTGAATTCAGAATTACCATCGGAAAATTAGTTTGAAAAGTAGTTTGTGACTTGTGAAGTTCCACTAACCTGTATATTATTTGAAGACCACACGGAAAAACAAGGATTGTCAGTTTGTATAAATTAAAAATCAAATTAATGAAAGTCTATGTTTTCTTTAAGACCTTACATTCAATTATTCGTGTATTTTTTATCAGAATATCAATATATATCAATTCTGGTTTATATAATAAGTAACTTACACACCAAATTGATACTGAGAAAACCTTATATTATTAAAATAAAGCCTCAAAAAACCATGAATGTCATTGACATTAATTGTTGTTGGTCTTTCTTTACCAAGCATATTTCTTTACATTCCTTGTTTTTCCCCTCAAGTCTTCATTCACTAGTTGCGCACCGGGGCTCCGCTCCTTTTAGTCGCAAGACAGCTTGGCCATTACCACTTAAATTTCTTAATAGTCTGTAGAGAAGAAAAGTTTACCTTCGCTCTTACACTTTAACTTGGACGAAATTTCTTGAATTTTTAATTTCAAAGGCAACACTCTTGCGGTACCTACTCGAGTACAGTTGAAGAGTTGAAAACAACAACGAAAATATTGTCATTGTCATTCTTGAACGTCTGTTTTAAAGGAGAAGTGAACATGGAAGTAATAAGGAAGTGAAAACCATGGAAGTAATAAGTACTTACGTCGTAAGTGAAAACACTTGTGTCTTGCGTTTATCACAAGCAACACAATACAGAAAATCCTGTTATATTTTTTTAAAGTGACATTTTTAAGAGAGCTACTTTACTTCGTGTCATAATATAACATGGAATGTAACACATGCGACTGCTATAGCCGATACTCATGGCACAGAATTAATATTAGTACTACGTACAGAAAGGAAACTCCCTGCCCCTCCCGCAATATGGCACCCCCCCGCTCCTTCCGCACTTCTCCCCCGTTCTTGTGTAACTGTGGGACGTTCGACTATGAAAACGCACACAATGACGTGTTACTGACGTGTTTACGGATATACAGTTTCATTTGTAGTAGTAGTAGGCATATTTGACGCGCCGTTTCTATGAAGCGCCCGCTCTGTGCTCATGGAGTAGTTTTGCCATTTGTCATCTAAATTTCACGCTAGTGCGTGAAATTTAGATGACTGATAAATCATTAACTATAGTGCAGGTTTCTACGCGATGTTTCCCTTCACCGGAAGTAAGTGGTGAGTTCTATGAAAAGATGAGTCAGATCATGAGTGAGTCAGATTGGTGTGTATGAGGTACGTTAAGAGTTTCATTTCATTTATACAAAACGTTAGCTCCTCGTAAACAAACACCCCGCTGAATTTTATTTAGTTCGTTTTAATTAAAAACTACAATTACTTTTAAAAAAAATTAACTGGCATATTGAAATGTTCGTTTCGACTAATTGACTAGGTAAATTTAGTTAGAAGTTAATTCGGTCTAGTTCGCATGTAGCTTGCAAATCTGATATTTTTTCTGTGTTATAAAAGTTTATGAATCATTTTTCTGCAAGTAGCAAAATAAAGTCATTATAATGAAGAGTCACGTTATAAAATATCACTTTCATGAATCACATTATAAAATACTTTTGTATTGTTGAAAATCGAGATCCCAAAAAGCTGCCACCAAAATTTCCAATGCGTCATCTCAAAAGTCTGGGAAGTTTAAAAACTCTAACTATGTTGATGTTTGTCAACGGGAGACAAATTACACCCAGACAAAACTTTTAATAGGATCTTTTAAGTTTATTTCAAAACTTGACTTCACGCGTAAGAAAGTTATGTACATACATAAACCTTCCTCAAGAAATATCCTATTTAACTACCCAATTCTTTATTGTATTTTTTTTGTCAGCCTAAAGTGTCCCTCTGATGGGCAGAGTGTCTAACTTGTGTATTTTATAAGATAAATAAATAAATAATTATAAAAAAAAAATGGCCTCCCCTCTGATTCGCCATTCCTGTTTATACCGTGCATTAGCTCTTCATTTCTATGCCCTCAAAAAAATCTCTATTCCTCCAATATGTCTAACCTACCCCCTCTCGATGAATAACAAATTGAAATTATTCCTTTTTAAAGTGCAAGAAGTATTATCATAATCTGTAGTAATCCGTGGTAGTAATAAAAAAAGTCTTGGTAATAAAAGCAAGTGTTGTATAAGTTACACTAAAAAGTTACACTTCACAACACGTATAGGACACTAAGATCAATATTTTCATAACTCGTTCTCTCTAATAATAGGTACCCCTCATGTTTCTAACGTAACTCCTGGGGTTCTGGCTTTGCTTATGGTTGAATAATGGAAGATGGGCAGTGCTGGATATGTGGATATCTAGGTTTTAACGTCTGCAAAACAGCCGGGATCAACAGCTTCCGAAGCACGGAGGACCGCGAGATATTGCTTTTAGGTCACCCATCTCGTGACCGACCATTGAGGAGTTGCTTAACCGTAAGTATCGCAGGCCGAGCGCACGAACCACTGCGCCAACTAGCTCCTCAATTATAACACTAAATCCGTTTTTTTGAAATACTAGAACTTTGATAAAACCAGTCCACACTGGTTCCCCGTCCATACTAAGGTGCGTCAAAAATACTTAAAACTCATTCTACGGGTTTTAAAGACTAAACTCGAGTGTATTTTGTTTAGAATACATTTAATAATCATTTTAAGATAATGAATGCATAAAATAAATTGAAACACAATAGAAATTATCATTGTTTAAGTACCTTTTCTCAATGACAAGTTGTAACAAATCTACGTAGGTAAATAAAAATATTGTAACAACATAAAATTTTATTTAAAACAAAATTAAACAATGTAATACATCTTACTAATAAACATATGTATGCATTTTGCATATGTATTTAGTCATCACACTAATAATACTTTTATAATAAAGAGAAAGTGATTGTATGTTTGTGACTTTGTTTTAGGGGATAATCTTCGGAACTACTGAACCGATTTCAAAAATTCTTTCACCAATAGAAAGCTACCTTATACCTTAATAACATTGGCTACAATTTAAGTATGTACCTCCCGAGCGAAGCCGGAGCGAGGCGCTAGCATCTAATATTTTTATATCACAATTATAACGTATAAATGTAAACTAAAAACTTACAATAAACTACAGCACAACGTGATTTCAAATTTTATCTATTTCTGTCATTTCAGAAGTCATCGTAGGATTTTCTAAAAAAATATTGCCCGTGTTTCCATCATTAGAAGTGCTACTTCGTCCTTGTTTAGTTTTATTAACAATAAGACCCAATTTTTCTCTGAATTGAGACTGAACTATCGTTTTTTTATTAGCGACAGAGTCTTTATTAGCTTGTCCCCTTACCTGCCTCATTTTTATATCGAGCCGGTAAGAGAAATGAATAAAAAACTCGAAAAATCGAATCCAAGAGTGCAACATTCAGCTATTATGATTTTGACTTTCTAGAAATTTGGATTATAGGTTATGATATTCTACTAAACTAACTTTATCCTTTGACATAAAAGTAAAACACGTCTATTAAGTATGCCTAAGTTCAAAATATCCTTATTTTCAACTGGTAAGTTGGCCTTACCTCTTTCTGAACACGCTTCACACGGTCCATATATAGGCCAGCCCCTGATTGTTATAATTAACCCAAATATCAAATATAATCATGTGCCTGAATACGCACTAGCAGCTTGGACCTAAATAGTAATAAAAAAAATATTAAAAATGGTAAATATGCATATATTTCGTAATCTCGGGTTCGTAGAAATTTGCTACGACAAATGAATCTTGGCGTAGCACCCATATATTTCAAAAAGTTGTGAGAATTGACTGGTAAAATTTATTATTTCCTAAACAGAAAAGCATAATCTAAATAATCATGTAAGTTTCCATGATGGCAAGTCGAGTGCAATATAGTAAAACTCAATGAGAAATGCCAACAATATTTTTTTTCTCTTGGTTTATAAGCGTTCGCGTAGCACTCACCTTACGCTACAATATAATAATATTTTAATAATGTAAATATCAGAGAAAAAAGTACATACCTTGACCTTGATTTTCCATTATAAATCAGATCAAAACTGTAACAACTTTCAGCGTAATTAAATCTAATATCGAGTAAAAAGTGCGTCGCTTTCAAATAGCACGGATTCATGCGTCGAATAACTGATACTTTCGATGAAAATATTGAAATGAGGGTAAATAAAAATCTAATTATTTTTGCATTTTTATCTTGTTTGGTCATTGTAGTTACTTGATCAAACACTCAATGTGGGTATTTTTATAATTGTTTTTTTTATTTATGACGTATGGGGGAAACCACCGTGCAGACGGTTGTAAACGATCTATTCAATCAGCGCGATTTATTGAAAAATCTAGTTCGTAGGAAGACCGGAATACGAGGCGTCAGATATTTCCAGCCTATTAAATAGGATTATTGGAAGAATGAACAAGAAGTGAGAATCAAACACAGATTTCACAGAATTTTGAATAATAAAGCAAAAGAAGTGCTATCTGCTGTCTTTTATATGAAAATAGTACGCAAAATTCAAAATTCGAACGAGGTGATTAAAGCGGACAGTGCTGTCATGCAGCACTGGACTCTCGTCCACCTAGTCAAAGACACCAAATTATCAACAAATTGTGATGTAGATAAAATACTAACATAGTTATAAGTTTTCTTTGTTACTAACACTATGGGTTCTGCCTGAAATAAAAGAATTTTATTTATTTTTAAATGTGCGTATACAAATGAGCTAAGGAGCTTCAAAGTTGGTCAATTACGCGGCGATAAAATAACACACGTCTATGTAACTTCTATCATTATTCCAAATTCTGTGTTCCAGTTCGACAAAGAGCGCCGAGGATTAAAATGTTCAGGAACCATTTTCTTTTGGAACAACTCAAGCTCTTTTCAGTGAAGTGTCCGCCACTTTAACATTTATTTTTGACATATTTTTCAGAATTTAATTCAGTCGTCAAACTTTTTCAAAAGTTGCATCCAACTATAATAAACGACATCGAATAGTGAAATTTCTTAGATTAGACTTTTTCTTAGATTTTCTTTATCGATTAACTTTATTATCACCTTTATTTATTAATATAAGTGTAAAATAAAAAATAGAAAAAGATACTTGCACACAAGTACCTATGTATTATGTAGGGATTTCATACTGTAATCCGGAACTAGTTTAATAAGCAATTAACAAATATACATACTCGTAACAAATACAAAATCGATACAGCTTTAAAGTCCGCAGTTGATTGGTAAAACATTTTACTATCCGTACGCATCGATCGGCTCGGGATGGGAATAAAATCTTTTTTTGGCCTAAAGGTGCATTTAAGCGCTAACACATTTTAGGAAATTGGTCGTTACTGCCAATAAACGTTTTTTACAAAATAAAAAAAAATCTTTATAAACCGATTTTTTTTTAATGCTTCGAATAACACAATTTTTAAAATGAATATAAATTCTGACATCAGTACCGGCCACTACGAGTGTTACTGGCCAGTACTGATAAAGAAAGAAAAACAAAACAAAGAGACGCAGCGAAAAGCAATTTTCGCTCTAGAATAGCATTACAACGTTGTATAAACAGTTTTGATACCTAATATAAGTAGGCCAACTGGAAATATCAAGATTCGCTTGTCAACTGAACGAGAACTCATATTAAGTTGCAAGTTATCAAAGCTAGCAGAATAAAGTTGGCACTAGATAGTGCGACGCTCGAAAGTTGGAGTCTCGGAGTTTCTAATTAGCAAACTCAGTCTTAGTGCAGGATTAACCATTACCTGTGCAAAGAGAAGACTCCAGATGTACTTTCTCTTTGACATGCGAAGTTTGGATGTCGATGTCAAACTGAACTGGGTCAACGAAGTTCTGTCTTACTGATGCTACATTTTGGAAAAGAAGAAAAGAAGTGAAAAATATGCTTAAACTCGATACTAACCGTATATTACAGTGTTTCGATCCCCGACCCAAAAATAATAATAAAAAAACACTGCAAAAATAGTGAGTAAATACAAAGACACATATTCTGCGAAGTTTTAAATAAATTTATAGGTGATTTTTTTTTAAATTTTAATTTAACAAATATTGAGAGAATAAAGAATGTCATAGGTTATTTTATCTAGCAAATAAAGAAAAACAAATTAACGAATAATATTAGTGTTACAGGGCTCTAGTGAAACTACATAAAAGGGGTCCTTAACGTGAAATACGGTCCAATCCGGAAGAAAGCATGAAACTTGGCATGAATGTAGCTTTCATATATCTATTTTAATATTGATATAGGAACACTTCGAGAAATGAATATTTCCCCCCTTTCCCCCTTTTATCACCCCAATCGTGTTTTTTCTATTTTTTTATGAAAACTGTAAAAGCTACGCAAAAACTGTCAAAGACCAATATTTTCTTCATTATATTCTCTATAATGTTGCCTTGGATGTATGACTGTATGTTGATAGCACTTATAGTTTACAAAATATGTCGAATTTTTTTAAATTCGAACTTTTTCTATTATTGCACGGTTATAGTAGAATTTCTTATTTAATATCATGGATAGCTTTCGACTTCTGAAATACATTGTAGTGGTCCCAGACTTCGCGTAGACATATGTTACCATCATCAACAAAGTACCGGTTCCAATTGGGGAAGGGGGAGGAGTGCACCCCGCGAGCTACAAGTGAAGAACTCCTGCACATTCTGTTGAAACATTATATCGTATCTGGTATCGTTTTCGTATAAATAAAGTACCAGGAATTCATTTTCGATAATAACTTGGCATCATTTCATGCAAAATAATCGATATTTTTGCTAAAAAGTAAAAAAATATTCTTAATTCAATTGTCTATTCAAAGCACATTCAAAGCGCTTCAAGATTTTATAACATGGGTAAAGGCGGGGAAACATTCATTTCTCGAAATGTTTCGATATCAATATTAAAGTACATATATGAAAGCTACATTCATGTCAAGTTTCATGCTTTATTCCGGATGGGACCATAAAACTGATTTGTATTAAGACAAGGAGCCGTACCACTAATAATAACAATATTTTTAACAAATAACAAATACATGAACGCTGCTTTTTAGTCAGTTGTGTAAAAATAAAAGACCTAATAGACACACAATAAAGGTCCGAACAACATTTGAATGATTAATTTTTTTTTTAATCTCACAATAATAAAATCATTAATGAAAGAATCGCATTAATAACCAAAGTATTCCCCACGAAGAATGTCTAAGTATGCAGTGTAAGATACTCGCGACCGACGACTGTACATCCTGCTTTCAACGAATAGCAAGTGTGTCGACTCCCATAGTTATAGCAGGGCTGATTGAAAATTCATGGCGGAGTCAAGGGGTTGTTCGCAACTAGGTGCATCCACTCATCATAGCATATAATATTTACTTTAGTAGTAAAATCGACATGATTACCGTGACGGAAAATGACATAATGCGTCGTGGCACGATGCTCATTTGTTCTGCCGGGTGATCTTTCTTATATATCTTTAACAAATTATAACTAGATGTAAAACATAACGTTATAATCGTTTCAATAGTAGGTCCATAATATCCCTTTCTCAAAATGTCCCCTGGTTTCAAAATGTTCCTTTCCCTAAATGCCCCCTTCCCAAAATGTCCCTTTCCAAAAATGTCCCTTCCCTAAAGTGTCCCTTCCCCAAAATGTCCCTTCTCCATAACGTCTATAGTGTGCTATCTCCTGTCATGTCCGAATTGCCCCGTGCACCATGGAGGCCTTTTGCGAGGCCAACGATAGCGGTTGGCGTTGGTACAGGGAAAACATTAATTCTTGCCATTGTTATTACGTAAATAAGCAATACAATTGAAAAACAATTAAGACACGATTATAACTTGACGTTAGCAGAATCGACACCCAGTAAGTTGACAACAAGAGCCTACATCTCATTCTAATGTGTGCCCTATATAATTAGCATAACGCGTAGATGTAACACATCACTGGCGGTAAACACTCATTTTAAAGTGGAATCGTTTCAATTTATTGGCATTCACTAACTCGCACATAAATATTTCATAAAATTCTAGAATAAATCGGGATGGTGCAACAGCCTGAAAGTAGATACAGCTCAAGGAGTTTCTTGCAACATAGTTTTTATTTGTCAAATAGATGTTTTACATTATAAGCTTTTGCATTAAACAAAGGTCTTTGCAGTGGAGTTTTCCATTGCCTTGTTTAATATTTCATTTTACGTTTGCAAGCGTTAAGGGATTAAATCGGAACGGTCCTTATTTATTCCATTTGTTTAACGGCAAGCAAAGTGATAGCAAAATATGATTACAGCATTTCCAAACAAGCACATTTTCATGGTATTTTAAATTAAAATTTTGGTAAATAAGCTCTTTGGTCAGATTTCGCGTTCGTCAAAATAAATTACTTATAGGCTGTTTTTTTGGGACCAGAGTTAATGACTTGAATGTAATGAGATAAACTTGATGCGGTTGATTAAATTAAATAAAACCACGCAAGCGACATAGACGCGATATTTTACCGCCGTCTGACGTAAGCCGCATAGAACTCGGAAGCTCCTATTGGGTGAGCAATTGCTCAATAGGGTATAGCGGAGGAGGACGCTATTATCCTGCAGTCGTTGAACGTGTGGTATAGAATATGGTTACGAAAATGCCGATCTCTGTAAGAGTCAAGAGTATTTCTTTAGAGTACTCATACTCACGTGATACAACGCCGCCAAGTGGTTGGATGTGGCGATCAGGAACGGCTGGTTGACACCAGGGTGGTCCATGTCGTGAGCGATTGCCGCTAGAAGCGAAGCCATGATCTCCAGAGGCTCCAAGTGGTCCCGTATCTGGTAGGGAAAGATAAACGTGTAGGTTTCCTTTTCAATTCTTAAACGGGATTATACTTTAGAATATTACAACATGCATATAAAACAAAGTCCTCTGCTGCGTCTGTCTGCTCGAGATACTGAACGGATTTTCACCAATGGACAAAGTGGACATAAAGGTTCACGCGCGTGATGTCACTTTGTTAATCTTCACTGATTGTCAACATGGAGCCCGGACCCGTGTTGACTATGAGTAGCAAAGAGTGCTTAAAATGCTATAGTATAAGGGACGTCAATCGGAATTTATAATCAAAAAATTCGCAGTCGACAAAGGCAACTCATGAATTATTTACTGTGTAAACAATTTTAGTTTTTTACTAGGAAAACTGATCGATAGTATAGTCGGTAGTAGACTTAAATACAGATTAGCGGCTCGATTTTTATTAGTCGAGTATAATGTACGGCAAATCTTTCGCTCTCGGCGGGTATTTTTAAAGGAGTGTTCTATTTCCCTCTATTTTACTCCATTTCTGTATCCATCCATAAGGAAGACTTGTCTTCTTTTAGCCTATAGTCAAATGCATGTCAAGTTTCTTGCACCGTTATGCGGCGGTAGTAAGGACCAATGCAATGAATGTGGGTAATCGACCGAGCGAGCGCAGCGAGCGAAGCGTCTCAGTTTCCACTAGCCGAAAATTCTTTTGTCTGTCCGGATGTTATCGCCTACAGGTCGCATTTCTGAACCGATTCTCATGAAATTTTGTAAGCAGGTTCGGTAATTTTATAGAATTTTTTAGTCGAGCCAGTTTTTCAAAATTTTAAAAAATGGCCGAAATATATAAAAAAAACCTCATATCTCAGCTATTTAAAAAATAATTCAAAAATGTCATTAGACATTTTTGTTATTCTTATTAAGACGCATTTTTTTTTGTTTGAACAACATAGTAAAATTCAATAAAACCGCTATAAATCCATATGCTATAAATTCTCATACGATAGTTCACAAAAAAATCAATAGATGGCGCAGCAAAGCTTTTAATACTCGCAAAATCTCTAATACGTTTACAAGAGTGACTTGATTTATTTATTAAATAAAATTAAATGGTTCTTAAAAATCATATGGTTTTTTTTTGTCTTGCTTGGCTTTGAATTGTGTGTATTTATTTGGTTAATGGTATTGTATTGTGGATTGCTTTGCATGGTAGAATTATCTTGAACACTTGAAATAAATCTGATATCAAAAAACTTCATTGTATGATTAGAATCCTATTATAAAAAAAAAGTAATATATATATTACCTACATACCTACTAATCAGAGAGATTCGATTTCAAATTGAACTTTCTTTTTTGAACTGTAATTTTGTTGCGCAAATAACATATACATACATATAACCAATAGGTAGGTACCATGCATTTCTGACGACTGACGACCTCCGTGGCCTAATGGGTTCGATCCCCGGTCGGGTCAAGATGGAAAATAATCTTTTTCAGATTGACGTGGGTTTTGGATATTTATCTATATGTATTTGTTATAAAATATAGTATTGTTAAATTAGCATCCCGTAAAGTCTTGAACTTACGTTGGGGCTAACTCAATCTGTGTGATTTGTCCGTCTATATTTATTATTATATTATTATTTATATTATTTGAGGCAAAAAAGGCAGGTTTCAGTATTGTTTTTAGTGGTATTGACCAACCACAAGAACATGTTTGGGTTTATGGGAAAAATATGAGAACTTTTTACTTTCTTTCCAGCATTGGTAGGTTGGTTTCAAAACTCTTTTTAGCCAGGGACACGGTAAAATATCGGTTATTTCGTGGAAGGGCTCGCGAGGTCTACTGTTCTGACAGAACCACTAGTTTAATAAGTCGTTTACTGTACTAACTTAAACCGATATATCGATCGTGTAATCGGCTGTTAAATTAAATACTAGTAAAATGCATCCAACTGATATACGGCGGCCGTTTCAAATCTGGTGTATATAAACGGCAAGTACAGTGATTTAATTTCTAGTAATATTCTGAATGTCGTCCTTAAATAGTTATTAGTAATAAAAAGCAGGGTTCAAAATGAACAAGACAATTATCAATTTTTTCATAATAATCCAATATTTATCGGGAAACCTCAGAATCCTGGTAGAAAGGCTTTTAACGCTTTTGACGCTTGTTAGAAGCTGATCATCAAAACAAATATGAGAATACATACACATAGCAATATATTAGGTAATACTTATAAAAAAAAAATCTCCTCGAACGCGCCGCACCGAGGCAGTGTGCCCAGGATACTCGCCGCATTACCCCGCTGAACTGGGAGGCTTATGCGCTGAGCAAAAAAGACGCTAGCTCTTGGGTCTCCAGTTGCCTCGAAGAGGCGCGTTGAGAAAAATTACCTGTTTCTGTTGCAGGAAGCAATGCATGGCCTGTGTAACGTCAGCGGCGTGGATGGAGTTGTGATAGGGGTTGGTGCTGTGGTAACCTTCCTCTATCAAGCTGAACAGTTTCCATGCCTTAGCCGCGTCCAGGTTAAAATGAGAGATCAGTCCGTAGATGTGGAAGAGATGCACACATAGAACTGGCAGGCAGCGGCCTGGTGAAAAAAAAAAGAAAGTTAATACTCGGTCAGATATATAAAGAAAGGTGTTCATGTTTATTGATTTGTGTGAGTGTGTGTGAAACCAGGTAAAATTCTTTGCTATGAAGAAGAATATTCGACCTCAAAATCGAGTCAAACAAAAATAGTTGAAAATTTATGCATTTTAGTTTTGGAAACTTATAAAACAATAAAAAATATATAAATCAATAGGCAAATGAGTATATCTTTCTGCCTAAACAAATTATTATTCTCAACAAGCATGCCCGGAGGTAATTTGAAATAAAATGTATCCTATGTGTTATTTCAGGCTTTCCATGGAAATATAATCATCAGTTATTTTTGTTCTACTGGCTATGCCCGCGGTGTTCTCTTAAATACCATCCCCCTGATATTTGGATGTTTTTTTTCGTTTGATAACTGTCCATTAATACGATTCGATTGGGTAATAACGCGTCTATGCTACTAGTGGCATACGAAACATTCACATTGTTGGTTTGTTGTCTTTGTTACGAATGTACAAAGCCTTTATAAGGTATAAATAAATAATAATAAATAAATATATACGGACAAATCACACAGATTGAGTTAGCCCCAAAGTACGTTCGGGACTTGTGTTATGGGATACTAACTCAACGATACTATATTTTATGACAAATACATATATAGATAAACATCCAAGACCCAGGCCAATCTGAAAAAGATCATTTTCCATCTTGACCTGACCGGGGATCGACCCCGGGACCTCCGGTGTGGCAGTCTGGCGTGATAACCGTTAGGCCACGGAGGTCGTCAAAATGAAGGAATTATTTTCCTCCATTATCATTATTTTCATTTTATCGTCTATTCTAGGCTTTGATAACCTGATTGCCACTAGTACTACGAGTTGATTCTCCTGCTACGGCAGACGCAGGGCCGTCAAATAAATCACTCGATTTTATGGCACGGCACGTGGTTGTAATTACACTTACTAGAATGGTATCACAGAAATAATTTTTTTTAAACTAGATATACATGCAATCTTTCAGTATCGGAACGCATGTAACGCATACCTGATTTATGTGGTCTTGTCTGATCAGTTTTTGGCAAATTAAAAAGCATGCTTCTTCTTCATCTTCTCTCGGTGTTATTACGTGGAATGAGACCAACCCACATGTGTTTGGAATAACAAGAATATTAAGAAATATAATCATACGGATAATAACAAATTGTCAGTCAGCGTCCTCTATTATTACATTATGTCAATTATTTTAAATAGCATGCGCGCAATAAAATTTCCATTTAATTAAAAATAGTACATTACAAATGATCTAGAACTGACCGGAAGCATATTTCATCCATGCAACACACATTCAGCTTTCGCTGACTCACGCGGCCTGAAAGAACGTATACATACAGCCTGGCGCTATTAGGGACACCCATAGACCAAATATCTCTCTAATAACCACCCTTCCTTTAGCTACGTCGAAATTACTCTAAACATATTGTTTTGACCAATTCAGCCGTATTAGTGGTCTTTTTAATATATGTCGATTTATATAACATCTAGGTTCTATAATACCTTGGTAATTTGAGTACCGATCAAAATAATTAAAAATATATTTTATGAAAAATATTGATAGGCTCTCTAAGTGGTATTCAAATAGGTGCTCTGAGAGAAACACCTTTGTAAAACCCCTCTTACAAAGGTGTTTATCGGCAAACCTCTGGGATAATGGTCATTGATGAGCCATGGATTGATAACCACTAGAACAGCTATAAAAATTCTCTAAGCTTACCTAAAGATGTTTAATCTAAAAATGCCCTCAGAGGAATACCTCATACTTTATTTGTCGTGGTAGCAGCGAGACTGAGCAGCACAGATGGATAAATGAACGTTAGCAAAGCTTTGGCTTCTTTCGCGTAAATCATTCAGCAAAACCTTCCTTATGACCCACCCAGTGTATTTGTGAAAACCGCATAAAAATAGGCCGGTAGTTGAGTTAATCGCGAAGAGACAGACGCGAAGGGGGACCTTGCTTCATAATGTGTAATAATCGTGATTGTATCTCGACAACATTTTGGCATTCATTCACAATTACTACATAAAGCTATATCTTATCTATTGCTATTTATGTCCGTGACCGCACAAAAGTTCCCTCGCGCTCCCTCGGCCGGGTCAAAGACCTCTCCAACTCCACCTAAGCTTTTTTTGCTTTTAAAAACATTTTTCCTTTGCCAAGAGGTTTCACAAAATTATTAAGCCGATTACCAGAAATGTTTACAAACGTTTCATGTCTATTCATTATTTTCTTGAGGTGTTATTTTTTTTCTTATTTGGTTAAATAGGTCGGTTGTTGCTTTTTAGATTCAATTTATATTTTTACATAATTTAAACTTAACACGTACTTAAATCTTTAAAACTGAAAATTTAATGATCAATTACAGTAGCATATAATGTATGACATCTGACCTTGATAATAAGCCACCGCGCACGCGTATTAGCCAAATCAAATAGGGCACGCTTCGGCTTCCTGTTACACACTTCTGTCCATTATCCCGAAATCCTACAAATTGCAGGAAAGCGAGATGAAAGATGTGACACATCATAAAATCCCACACAATTGTTACTTGATGCTACTCAATTCAGAATAAGATCGAGAATTTTGCAATTTAACTCAAACGGCTTCAGTTTCACCTTGCTAAGAGAAGAGTAGATCATAACAATTGTTAAAAGCCTAGTTGAAATGACAAAGGTCGTGTGGGCGGATCAATAAGACCTCATGTTACACAGTTCTAAGTGGTCTTTAAAAGGATAGGACTTTGTAAAGATTCCTTTAGAGTTGAGCATAGTTTTCTAAAAAGTTCGCGGGTCCCTAAAAACTTTTATTCTTCGCTGTACATGAAATGGACTGGAAATATAAATTGACACACAGAGAAATTCCAAAAAAAATCGTTTTAGCTTTTAGTGACCCTACCTGTCGGCCGCCCCAGATACCGCTGGAGGGATGAAGCCCTCAAGAGACCTGGAAGCCTTCCAAAGAGCTAACTGGCAAGAAGTGGCGCAGAACAGGAAAGAGTGGAAACTTCTGGTATCGGAGGCCAAGTTACTCTTTGGGTCGTCGAAGTAAATGGCCCCATAAAGACGCCTCAATTTTTTTTCCCATAGACACGGGCCGATTACAATTTTATTTAATGTTTGTATAGTTAAATTTTATCTCAAGAGCTTTTTCGCAAAGCGTAACAAGCTTTCGCATTATAAAGTATAGACGTCAGTTGAAAGCTAATTGCATGTGGTATCACGCCTATACTTTGCGAAAAAGCTTATATTATTTGTAATAATGAAAAAGCCACTCCATTAGCAATCCACTTAGTCATTAACTGCATATTCACTGGACCTCTGCGCGGTTATCCACATGTAATACATCTATATATAAATAAAACTGGAGTGTCATGTACTACTGTACGTAATTTCAAAATATCTTCACATTTTGTTGTTGAAAAGTTGAAAAAGTTTAAAAATAATAATATTCTGTCGTGCAAATCAAAAATCCCTAATAAAATTCACGCGAGCGAAGCCGCGGCAGGAGCTAGTAATAATTGTATGTGTGTCAAAGTACTCTTCAGAAGTACTGTATTTATATATTTATACATTTTACGTACATGTATATAAATTAAACATTATACGTTTTACGTAGGCAATATAATATAAAAATTAAATTAAATTGTAAAACCGTCTATACAATTTCCCTTACAATTTTTTAGAGCAACAAGTCGACAGAGAAATGAACGCGAAATATTTTTTTGTCAATAGCAGTGTTAAAATAGATTGTAGAAAAAAAAACAGTATAAAAATGGTGGAAAGTTTCGAGCACGAATCTGAAATACAATTCCAGGTGCATTTGAATTGTGTCACACGGATAACAAAATTTTGATTTTGTTTTATTATACGGATTCGTGGCATAGATTTATTCATATTCTGAATGACGTAGTCAGATTATGATTATGTCATAAGTACTTATTACTTCCATGGATTATGTCCATTTTGTTTAGAGTATTTTTAGCGTTATTTTTTTTTAATAAATAAAAAAAATAAGTAATTTACAAAAAAAAAAAACATTTTGATACAAGCTTTTATAGTCGCCAAGGTGGTCTTATTTATTTTTCCAGCGCATAAGTTCTAAATGAGTCTTTGATTTTAATCCAAGTCAGACTTCGACTTGAATTTACATCAGAGAACTGACTAAACCAATAATCGTGCAATAACATTATCCTGACATGAACGATCTAAATTTAGAAGATACTAGCCGCGCTCCGGGGCTTCGCTCCTTTAGGAATTTTGGGATAAAAAGTACTCTATGTACTATTCCCGGTATTTTTCTACCCGTATACCAAAATTTCATCGAAATCCGTCCAGTAGATTTTGCGTGATTAAGTTACAAACTTCCTTACAAACTCAAAACTCACATTCAAACTTTCACATTTATAATATTAGTAGGATTTATTGACATAGAAAATAATTATTAACAGACATGCACAAACCTTGCAAGTGCCGAACCCAGGGCAAGTTCTGTCAAACTATTAGTTTAAAGTTTCGTTTCGTTGGGAGTGCAATCGACCCAATTACGCCAGGAAAGACTATTTCTAGGAATTGTGCTCCCGCAGTTAGTGGAAGTCCTGTTTTGGCAGGTGTTTATTTAGTGGATTAAATTGCTCTAGATTTCAGATTTCTTGCGCTAAACGGTTGTGGATAATAAATATACCAAATGAACTTCTAGAAAGGATTCTAAGTCTTGAAACAGATATATTTTAATTACTAGGAGAATGGAATAAAACGGAGAGCATGTATAAAGAGAGTAATGAATATAAAAGAAGCAAGAGAGATCTATAAGGATCGTAGCAAGTGGAAATCGCTAGTCTCTGCCTACCTCCACGGGAAAAAGGCGTGATAATATGTATGTATAGAATAAACGCTATGTCAGATAGAACCAGGGATACAAAGGTGGTGGTGAAGCGGTTGGCCGTCTGTGGTCGTAAGGACCAAAGCTCGTATCCTTATTTTTAACAAACTACTAATTTCTATTTTACTTTTTATATTACTTTTCTAATGAATGATTACATCAGTTTAAGAGTTTCGGTCGACGTCTTTCATACTTTAAGTACCTAGTTACACGCTAAAATGAAATATATTTTTAAATACATAAGCATTTTTTTTACAAAATCCACATTAATACTAGATCGCATTGTAGCGACATTTGCAGAATTGCACATTTTGTAGAGTGAATGACGAACGAACCTCCCCCGTCCGAGTCGTCTCTTGACCATCATTTACGACGCACAAATTATACTAAATATTAAATTGGCAATAAAACATTTATTAAGAGGTTCGGTCTTTCTCCTCCAAGTCACCGACAATATTTTTCGACGACAACAAACAACGGTAATCTCTAGAATCTTTTCTTATTAGCAATCGAGGATTACTTACAAAATGTGTTAAATACGAATTGAATAATTATATTAGGTCTATCAAATAGAAGACAATTCCGAATATCGAGAACATGATCAACTAATTTTTATAAATATTCTTATTCTTTCAAAGATCAAACAAAACTAAAATGATTCAATTATAATCTAGTAGTCAGATTTCAACAACATTTTTCTTTGTAAAGCTTTCCTTTATACATCAAAATAAAGAAACTCCAAACTAGTCTCGATCTGCGATTCTATTTGTCTTTATTTATTCCAAGTCTTACATTTCAAGATCGAAGGATTTCCCCTCAAGCGTCTGAACGTGCAATGTCAAGGTTACTTCGAAGGAAAGCCCTTCAATTGTAAATTCCAGCAACACAGCCAGACTATCTGGGAACTAAGCTGTAAAACCCACTCTAGTTGATTGGGGCACGTGCTCCTATACTAGCTGATGCCGAAGTAAATAATGAAATTATCATTTCTGTGTTTATTTTGGGCATACCGTGACCGTGATATCGGGACCTAAAGCTGTATTTACATTGAAGGCGCGGCGTTGGGAAGTGTTTACATAATATTACTCGGCTGGAAGAATTCTGATTGACCACACACACAGCCTTTGCAAAGTTTGCAACCTCAGTTTGGTGACGCTCGTTAAGTTAAATAAAGTTTGTTTAGCGGAAGCGCGCTGGCCCCTAAAACTGGTATTATGGAATTATGAGCTAAATTAGAAATAAAAGGAGCATAGTAACGTACGTCACTTTTTTTATCACAGCAAGGATCTACTTAACCGATTTGGGTGCAAATGAAAATTAACTTTTTCGTGGGTATTGGACACATTAATCAATTTTTAAGGTATTGGATCTTTATCTGTATATGCATCTATTAAAAAGTGAGTTAGTATTCTATAGATACAAGAAAATTTTTGGGGATAGTTCAATCTGTGTAATTTGCACAGAAAGTCCCATGCCAGGTGAAGACCTTATAACCTGCTAATCTAATATCCGATTCACTATTCGCTTCCATGAATCCATGGTTTATTGAACCGATTCTATTTGTATTTGCACTAAGCGTATCCTCTGCCTGCACGTTATTACATTTAGATTAATTCCTGGAATTAGCTTTGTATGTGGCTTTGTGGATGCAACTGCAACATGTTGGGGTAAATAATGCAGGTAAAGCTCCAGGATGGAATATGAATTAAATTTAAAGCTAGAAATTGCCACGAACAAACAACCAAACTGTGGAATCAACTTTCTGCGACGGTGTTCCCAAACCGATAAGACATTGAAAACCTTCAAAAAAACGAGTCTATGTCTTCTTAAAAAACCGACAACACTTCTGTGATACCCCTGGTGTTGCAGTTCTGCATGGGCAGTAGTGTTAACTTGCCATCAGGAGACTCGCTTGCTCTTTTATTATAAAACTTTGGTAATATTTCTTATCGAGTGTGTTATATTATAATTACTAACACTGGTGTCCGATTTTTCTTAAGTCTCTTAAAGGCAAGACTGTTGTCATCTAGCTGTGTGCAGGTTTCCTCACGATATTTTATTTCACGAGAAGCATAAAATGGTCGATGTAAATGACTGTATATGAGTCAGATTAATCTACAACTTCAGAGGTATCAGGCCTGATTTCAGAGTCGAACCAGTGCCCTGTTCGCATAAGTTCTAACTACCTGAGCCTTCACACCACTGCTTAAAAAAAATAAGAAAATTTATGGAAAAAATGTGTGCGGACGAGGCAACGCCTTTAGGAATGAATTCGTAATTTTCTTACACGCAACTTAATTATGTGGCGCTGTTTGTACTTCTGTATACGACTCATCATTCCACCGTTCATCAATGCCTACTTCACCAGTAGTTTCACTAATTTCCTTTCATCCTCTACCACAGTATCGACACCAACCGCCAATGAACGTCAGTTAAACAACGGATGACCTAGTTCAAGCCGTTACTACGTATAAACGCATTTTAAACGGGGCCGCGCACGCCGCCGCCGCTCAAAAACATTATTCAATATTCCTCGTTACCTGTTGTGGCGAGGAATATCGGCATTTGATTTTAAGTGCATTAAGAGCTCAAAACCACAGGTAGTACAGAGTACCTGTGGTTTTACCATGTAAATAAGGTTATTATAATTATATTTAAAAATATCATTATAATTTTATTTCGAATCACCGATAGATATTAACATGATAAAAGCTATCTTATTACACACTTATTAATTTCGTTGGGTCCTTTTAGGGTCCTGCTAAATGAATATAATAAAATAAACCTATACGGAACCCTAAAATGATTCTCGCTGGCAAATTCTATATTCTGTTGACAGTAAACAATGCACAGTACATTTCGTGGCAATAGTTTTGTGAAAAAACATGTGTCATTTGAACTAGGAGTACTCTTTCTCAGATTGCATTTTCTCAGGGTGCATTCGAGAGTGACTTGACTATTAAATAGAATAGAAGTTCTCGTATAGCTTGACTATGCAGATTTAATGTTAACACATAACAACATTTTATACCATTTATTCTCATGATGTTATTGTATCTTTTACATCCGTGTATCGTGTTCAAAGAATCTTATACTATAAATAAATGCACGTGAAGACCTAGATCAAATATTCACATTACAAGATATAAATTTTGGAATCAGTCTTTAAAAATGTAAGACACAAGAACGCGGTCGGACTTAAATTTAACATCCACACTTCGCTCGCATATTTAAACCAGATATTCATTCATAGCGTCCACCGAAAACGATGGATTTATTCCGATCCAATACTACAAAGGAATATCACTGGTATTACTATAAATTTTTATTTATTTTTTATTCTGAACAAATACTACTCTTTAAATTATTTAATTTTATGTCCGAACGAATACCAAAACTTAAATTTGGTACAGTCAGCTCAGTCATTTAAGAATTGTTTATTAAGATCTAACAGATAGTTTTTGCAAATAAAAATGTTGTAATCGCATACAAAGCACTGACTGTGCCTTTGAACTTGTTTTTATATTGGTTTAAACAGTGGTATCCGTTTGGAATAGAAAATAATTAAAAATTAAAAAAAAAAAATCAAATTCCAGTGGTATTCGTTCATGTTATTGGATTGGAATAAATCAAACGATGATGCGGGCAAAGCTAGTTAACAGAAAAATCGGTTTGGCTATGCTAGGTTAGTCACTTAGTTCACAGTGGACCAAAATCAAAAATACTTTATTATAACTTGGCCTTCATAGGACTATCTATATATAATATACTAGCTGTCGCCCGCGGCTTCGCCCGCATGAGTTTCGCTTAAGATGAAAAATCTCTCTTGGACCTTTTAATCAGATGTTTCAGATCTTCAATTTTTATACGTCAGCAGAAAATGCTCATCAGGTTGAACGAGTTTTACTAAGGCGCCATTTCCATATATGTTATAGTGTAGCTGGTCTCTTGGAGTTATTCATCCGAAGTTTCCAGATCTTCAATTTTTATACGTCAGCAGAAAATGCTTATCAAGTTGAACGACTTTTGTTAAGGCACCATTTCCATACATCTTATAGTTTAACTGTTCTGATCTGGTTCTTCACCAAGTGCTCCAGTTTTCAAAATCAATAATAGCCTAAATGTTGCCTAGGCTTAATAGCTATACAACAAAAAAGTTTCATTCAAATCGGTTCAGTACTTTCGGAGATTAGCGTGATCATACATACAGACAGACAAAAAAGTAAAAAAAAAAATTTTTTGCTTTCTATTATACTTTTTAAGTGTCCCTCTATCCATTTCAGCCAAAAATACTAAATGTACAGACAAAATATTTTTACTGTTTTATTATATGTATAGATTACATCTCTCTCTCTCTCTCTCTCAGCCCAAAGACGTCCACTGCTGGACAAAGGCCTCCCCCAAGGATTTTATCCGTGGGGGGTTTTGCCGTAATCGCCACGCTTGGCAGGCGGGTTGGCGATCGCAGTGTGATGGCATAGTACGCGGAAAGATGCTGCTGCCCATCCTCCGGTGTTTTAAATCCCTTAGTCGCCTCTTACGACACCCATGGGAAGAGATGGGTTGGTGCTATTCTAGGGCCACACCACAGACCACTAGATACCATACCATAGATTACATAACTAATCTCAAAGCTACAAACTATAAGATCAAGATTTTTATTTCGGAAAGACCACTGCTGAGAAGAAATGCCGAAAGAAACTCATTAAACAGTCTTGGTGTATAACATGCCAGAGGGGCTTTTTATATTCTCATATTCTTTTGTTTACTAAAAACCTTCACAGCCTCTAATATACCGGATATTGAATGATAAAGAAAAATTCAGCTTTGCACGAGCTTTTAAAGCTCTACTTTAATAACGAAAGTCAGATTCAGGTATGAATCTGACTTTCGTTGAATGCGTCCATATCTGAAGCTGGCCTTTGAACCTTAGTTGGTCGGATGACCCAATTAGTATTGAAGTAAGCCTTCAATTAGTGTTGAAAGAAGCCTCCAATTTTTAATTTTTTCATTGGCAATGTAGCCTGTGTTATTTTTCCTGGAGAACTAAAAATAACATGTTTAACAAAAAGTTGGAAATTAACAATTTGAACTACCGCATCCAAAGTTGAGAGATCTGACGATTTTCAAATCATTTTGGTTACAGAGAGCGAGACACTCTTAAATAAAAATACTTCATTTAATCATTTATTTATAAACAGTTAACAATGAACATAAACCAGTTTTGGTTTTTCCGAACATTGGAATCGCCATCAATTTCTTTATAATGTACTTTAACTTAATATCTATACATATAATAAAACAGTAAAATATTTTGTCTGTACATTTAGTATTTTTGACTGTAATGGATAGACGAACACCTAAAAAGAATAATAGAAAGCAAAAATATTTTTTAGGAATTTCTTGTCTGTCTGTCTGTATGTATGTATGTACGCATTTCACGCAAAAACTACTGGATGGATTTGAATGAAACTTTTTTTGTTGTATAGCTATTAAGCCTAGGCAACATTTAGGCTATAACTGATTTTGAAAACTGAAACACCTGATGAAGAACCAAAACAGAACAGTTAAACTATAAGAAATATGGAAATGGTGCCTTAACAAAAGTCGTTCAACCTGATGAGCATTTTCTGCTGACGTATAAAAATTGAAGATCTGGAACATCTGATGAAAAGCTCCAAGAGACCAGCTACACTATAACATATATGGAAATGGCGCCTTAGCAAAACTTGATTAATTTGATGAACATTTTCTGTAGACGTATAAAAATCGAAAATCCGAAACATCTGAAACAGTTCGGAACACAAGAAGATTTTTCATCTAACCGAAACTCACGCGGGCGAAGCCGCGGGCGACAGGTAGTAATAAAATAAATAACATACTTTAAAACATAATTAATTCAAATGTCTACTTTTTAGGGTTCCGTAGTCCGACAAGGAACCCTTACAAGATCGTTCAGTCCGTCCGTCCTAGTCTGTCACAGCAGAATATCTTCTACGTTTATGGACTGATTTGCATGTAACTTGGTTCGAGGATACTTCACATATAGATCTCATTTTTAAAAATACAAAAAATTAAATTTACCCCTTTTTAAGGGTACCTCCCCATAGATGTAGAGGGGGGGTGAATTATTTTTTTGAGTACACCCCCTTGTGTGGGGTATCGTTGAAAAGGACTATGAAAATAAGGTAGGGTTTCCATACAACACTTTTTTATCAGCTTTACCATTTGCGAGATATAGCCCGCCAAAGTCGTTTACACGGTGTGTGTGTGTCCCTGTAATTTCTAAAGTCTTGGACCTATAAATTTCAAATCACTCACGTAAAGAAACAGGCGCGGAAACTCTTATTTAAAATTGTTTCGGGTATCCTGTGTTGAATACTTTTGAAATTATAAATAAAATAAAAATATATACTTTTTTCTTGCAAGAAATGCAAAACAGCGCGGTGCCAAAAATGACTACGGAACCCTACTTTATGCGTGGTCCGACACGCACTTGGCCGTTTTTTTATTTAATCGCATGCATATCTATGTCTATATTCAAAGAGTCAGTTTCCCTAAATTACCGCGCTGAACTACCCAAGCGCCAAATAGTTATGAAATAACAATAAGGCGAGACAGCCAGTAATTTGAACTTCATAAACTATTCCAGGATGCACCGTGTCAATAACTAAACTAACTCCAGACAGGAGCTTGGTAGCTGATACCTCGTGGAAATTTCTCGGCAAAACAACACGACATAAGACTTTGATAAATACTGGAACAATGTTGGATACATGAAATACATCACTATCTAGGTCATAGATAAACCATACACGAATTTTCAGTGGCTTTCAGAAAGGTGTCGTTGTTTTTAGGCCGTTCGTACCAAGTTTCAAGTTTCCGAACGCAACGTGAAAAATATTACACTGCGCACTCTGTAAATCCATTTTCTATTGACTATAGTGCACAGGGGGGCTAAAACGGCCACTTTGATGAATCGGAATATGATCCATTTCTCATTTCCAACATATTAAAAAACGAACCTTATGTATGGTTGAGTAAGGTTCATTTTTATATATTTAGGAAATGAGGAATAGATCATATTCCGATTCATCAAAGTGGCCGTTTTAGCCCCCCACTTTCTTCCGTAATCAAATATTGGAACTTGTATACATGGTATAAAGTATCCTTGACTACCCCGCACTACCTTGTTTATTTTCTACAGTACTTTTTGTCAAAAGTTTGCCTGGACAACATTGCATATTGCGATAAGGCCGCCTTTTCAACATTATATATATGTTTGTGTTTATTTAATGTACTTACTTGTTTTTTTGTGCAATCAAGGTTATCTATCTATAAAATAAGTATGTCTATGTACGCTTAAATCTTTAAAAATAGGTACGCAACATGTTTTTATGCGGTAAATGAGACATTTATGTAATATCTCCTCGGTGGTTTATAGAGATAAACCCGTGCGAACGGGTTAGATTTCGGTGGCTCCCGAGAAAAACATAAAAACCATTAGATATCAACAAGAAACGAATAAGATCCAAGTATATGAACTGACATAATGCTTACCTTTCAACTATGGTGCATCCGTGGGAACAAAGCCATAGATATCGCACGTTGATAGGATGTATAATTGTATATAGACTTTGTATGATAAAATTACTATATAATGAATAACTCCGAACAAATAAAATTATTAAAGATGTAGGATTTTCTGTCTAAAATTTACATTTTCTTTTCGGACCTAGGTAATGAAAATCTAAAAACAAAGTTAGCTGGCACGGGACGCCTGGCAGATGAGCATTGTGGCACGATGCGTCATGTCATTTTCCAACACAGCAATTTTATTGAGTCGATTTTACTGCCAAGCAAAAAGTGGGCCGTTTCGTTTCTTTAATTCTTTACTTGAATTTTACTTTTTACTTTTATTTCGTTTCATATTAAAATTGTAAGTCCAATTTCATGAATAATATTCAAACGAAACTTGGAGATTAGGTACCATTACTTTTACTTTATCTTTCCAACTAAAACTGGGTTCAGAAACGGAGACAATTGGTAGAATTATTCATTAATTGGTACTCTAAAATAGCACTGAAAAGTTTCATTTAACTTCGAGCCATCAAGTATCCCACTGCTGGCCAAAGGCTTCCATCCATTTTCTCCATTCTGTAAAAAAATTCTAGTTGTTCTGGAATATGTCTAATTCATGATCCATCAGTGGCTCCAAAGACCAAAGTATCCTCAGATCTACATGTGGATCAAATCAAGACAACGGATCTGAGAGGAAGGCTTTATCGCCAGTTAATTTCATCAAACAAAAAAAAAATACAACGAGATAGAGCCAAGTAAAACAAACGTTTTGTAAACTTTTAGTAATGTCAAACAAACAAACAAATTGATAGCTCTCTAAGGCGATAATCGCGAGGTTAACTAGCCGAAAACAATAATACACACACCAAGGTTGCAAATAAAAGATATCGCTAGAATTTTGTAAGCTGTTAAGTGTGACATAACACCACACATGTCGACGTGAGTTATTGTCGGGTTGGAAGAGACGATTGTCTGCCCAACACTCATTTGCAACGGGCGAACGCTGTATTGTAATGTAAATTAATGTCTGAGCTATGAATGCCTTGTGAAACGTACGCTGTCACACATTGTAAATAATACATAATTTTCTATAAATGGACGAAGGATTTTGGCGATGTATAGGTTTGCATGCACACAGAAATCTGAAAATATAATAGGTGTGCTTGATTTATTTAAAAAAACTTGATCTCATGTGCCGAGAATACCAGCCGATGATGTGTACTATATTTCTATCGCTATCCTCCATTACTATTCGGTGCAAAAACGTACATTTTGCTTTTCAATTTTGTAAAGAACAAAAAAATATTTTCTCAAAAATTGATAAAAAGAGACCTTATAAATTCCTAAAACCCTTCTAAAGATGTTTACATTATGGATATATTAGATCCAATCACGAAATTCCGTACAATATTTTTGTTTTGAAATATGAAATGGATATGAGACATAATAATTTTTTTTTCACAAAAAAATGAACCGACTTCCATTGTAAAACTTAAAATCATGAAATAACTTAATAGGCAGATTAATCAAAAAGAAAAATGTATTGGCATGCTACCTACTGAATGAGGTGAAGTCGGTGCCAAGTGCAAGGAGTAAGGATATTAGGCATTTTAATTACACATGATTCTAATGTTAATTTTGGTTAATTTAGATGATTTAATTTTTAATTTGGCACCGACTTCACCTCATTCAGTAGGTAGCATGCCAATACATTTTTCTTTTTGATTAATCTGCCTATTAAGTTATTTCATGATTTTAAGTTTTACAATGGAAGTCGGTTCATTTTTTTGTGAAAAAAAAATATTTTATCATTTTTAGTGCACTTGGCACAATTTTGTTGTCATGAAAACTTAAACTTATTTTTTCACTGGCCAAAATTTAAGAAATCGAAACGTTTTATGTCAGTTTTATTGAAATGTCAGAACTTGTCAGAATTCCACGGAATTTTTGGCACATAAATAGACCAAGAGCCCGCGACGATCAACCTGCCTTATTTCAAAAATGCTGTATGTTTCTCAGTGTCAAATTTCACTTCTATCCACGTGTAAAAAATATTTGTGACTACTCATGAAGTTTGAATCTTAGTTGCTTATGCAGGTAATATGGATAGCAAAAGTGAATTTTATAGGTCGAAAGCACCTTTGGGGACCTCTCAAAGTATTAATAAATTTAGCTATAGTCATGTTTGTTTTATTATAATAAAACAAACATGACTATAATTTAGTAAAGTTACAATGTCTGGCAGGGGTTTGTATCTGCACTAATGGCTTGGCAATGGATGGCATGATTTCTCATATTACTCGGAATAAAATCTTAAAAAACTCTTACTTTAAGGAAATTAAGCTACCACTTTAAATATGATTGCTACAAATTATCTACCTAAGCAATCATGATCCAACTTTTATATTACTATTTCTGTGTTGGGAACATGCATAGAGAATCTTAAGTTTTCATAAAATAAAGAAAAGCATGCTGTCGCGGGCTTTTGCTCTATAATCCAATGTTTGAATTTTTATATTTTGTTATGTTAGGTATCTTCAAAATTACTGAACAAATTCTGACGTGGTTAAAATGGGACCAACTTGGGAATAAACTATTTCGAATAAAACAATAATTTCGAAAATCAGTCCACTATAGGCGGAGAAATCGGCGAACATACATAAAAAAAAAACATACATACATCGAAACATATAACCTCCTCCTTTTTTGGGAAGTCGGTTGAAAATGTCGATAATACTTCCAAAGAATTTTTTTATAACAAAATAAAGATTTTTTTATAACAATATACTAAGTAAGCTTCTTTGCGCAGCTTAGACATCCAAAGCCAGATATTTTTCTGAATCCAATATAAAAACCACTTTGAGATTCAAAATACAAGACGATAAAGTACAAAACAAGGCCAATTTATAACTGTATCTATAAATAAATTATTTAATGATATATCCCGGGGTGATAACGAGGGATGCTCGTATTGCTCGTTATCAGCTATTGAAGATCGACGACTATTTCTCTCGCATTGGAGACGGCATCTTGTCAACAACCGATCCTATAAGTGCTTTCGTTTTTTTTCCTAATATTAACATACAATTATACATATAAAGAATCGCGTCTTTATCCCTTAAGGGGTAGACAGAGCCAAGAGTCGTGGGACTCGAAGGCCACGCTTAGCTGAATAGTGGGCTCTCTGATGGAATGGAGATTCAGGTATAGTGACAGGTTGCTAGCCCATCGCCTATGAGTGGAGGAATCCCCAGTATAAAGCCTTTTCCCTCGATTGACTTTTACAATCTGCGCGGGAAGAGAAGCAGCTGGCACATTCTATGTTTTTTCTTCGCTCCCAGACCAGCATGGAATTATTATTAACATACTCTCTCTATCTCTCTCTCTCTCAGCCGAAAGACGTCCACTGCTGGACAAAGGCCTCCCCCAGGGATTTCCATAACGACCGGTCCTGCGCTACATTAACATACTATACTTAATGAATTGTTGGCCGTAGGTTCGCGAAACTGGCAGAACTAAATTACCAGTAAAATGTATTCTTGCCGAACCAATTACTGTTAATTGGTTAGAAAACAAAATCAGTTTCGTGAAAGGAAAACCGAAAATTGTGTTCTATCATAATTTTGTATATATTTAACAATACTCATACCGTGACCGATCCTAGCAACTCATTAGGATAAACTGGGTGGCGATTCTGCTAAAGTTAATTCACGATCATGTCTCAATGGTTTTCCAAAAGTATTTGTTTTTTTGCGAATACTGCAAAATGGCAACTCTAGGATGTATGCATCCCTAGAATATTCTCTCTTGAATGAGCGATGGTGTCTTATTCCATAACTAATGTTTGCAAAAGCGAAGGTATTCTAATAATAGACACAATTATTAATAATTGGCATGAAAATGCAGCGAGCGTATTTTGTAGCGCCCCGCCGCACCGCCTCGTTATAGTGGAGATGAACTTAGTTATAAGTAAATTGTTGACGTCAATAAGTGATACTTCATATATAAAGTAAAAGGCAGCTTAAAGTTCTCAAACAAAGGCTTTGTCAAACCTGATAAAACCATCCACCATGTTATCCAACACTTTCTAAATCTATATATATATAACTAAAAGGTGACTGACTGACTGGCTGACTGACTGACAGAGTGATCTATCAACGCACAGCCCATACCACTGGACGGATCGGGCTGAAATTTGTCATGCAGGTAGATGTTATGACGAAGGCATCCGCTAAGAAAGGATTAACGCGAGCGAAGCCGCGGGCGCCGGCTAGTTTGTTGATATAATTTTGTAATTTTTTAATGTGTAACATTTGTACGGCTGGCTAAGGCAGAATACATGTCACTAATTTTGTTCTGTTCACCTATTGTCAACTGTATTCACCGATTCTCAGAAATAAATTATTGATTTAGTGATTAATTGAAACAATCAAATTTACAATAGGAGATAACCTCGTCAAAGCATTTGAAATGCAACAAAACCCACAGAATCAATACTATCCTAATTTAGGTTGAAATCACAAGAGCTCAGTGATGCGTGTGGATTAATTATTCAGCTATCACTAATTCCAGGATTCAAGCAATCACCGAAATGCATCTCACATATAGAATCCCAAATTGCGTTGCACATGAATGAGTAGTCAAGCAGATTAACTCGATATTATACTAGGATTAATCTGTGGAGTAATCAGACGCATTGATAACAAGCACTAATAAAGGGGCGAATGATAAATCAAAAATTTCTAACATAAACACAAAGCCACAGAATTAATATTATTAAGAGGAAACATTTAACAAGATCAGAGCCACAGAAGCATTAAAAGAGATAAGCATTTGAAAGACTTTTATAACTCGGAAGATTTTTACAAGCTCGAAATTTTATTACTATTGTAGTATTGGCATTGTTGGAAAAGGTTTCACAATGTAGACGTGACATCAGTGTCAAAATGCATTACTTTTTTTTCACAATCTAAAAAAATGTAACGTACAAGCAAGACAGTTGCGATGTGCGAAATGGTTCTTAACATATCAGAATCAACACCCTGGACGGCAATTTCACAGCTAAATCTTCCACTGACATTACTAAAAAGTTTTTTCCTATTGTGTATTACACGCACGAACAGAACATAATGAACCGTCAATTTTCTTGTGTGGATAAAATAACATCTTTTCGAAATGTACTCGTTTACCAAAAATGCTACTTGTGATGGATTCACGTGATAAGATTGTCACGTTAGCTAGGGTGGGGACTTAATGTGAACGGAAAGTTCTAATTGCATGTGCCTTAAGATTGAAAATTCTTGCTCTATTTTGATAAAGCTCCGAACTAATTTGTTTGATAAAGAAATCTTCTACGATCTTTAGATAGAACAGACTTTTGAAATTAGCTCAATATGAACCACAAGGTTAATACACTGAAGCAGTACCAAGCTCTTAATGGAAATCGCTAGTCTCTGCCTACCCCCACAGAAAAAAGGCGTGATAATATGTATGTATGTACTAAGCGGTTGCACCCTGGGCAGCATTAGCAGAAATTAGAATAAAACGAGAATGCCTGTCGTCCTTAATCACGCGTCTTTGACAATTTCATTTCTTTATTCGAATTTCTTTTTTCTGTAAACCAAGCTGTAATCAGTTATAGACTTGAAAAAGTGCTCAAGTGATTAAAAGGAATAGTCACAATAAATAATTTTTGATTTTTATTTTGACGCCTACGTCGGGCCCTCGAGGCGTTACCTTAACGAACTCACACTCAGACCTACCGAGCTTCTCGGTATATGTAGTAATAAAAATACAACACAACCCATTAAACCGTATTACTTTTAGCACAAAAGTGTGAAGATGTGAATCATGTCTAAGATCAAACGAAATGCAAATAAACACTTTGTGCTAAATTTCTCGCTCGCAGTGAGCCCCGACCCAGTCGTGTAGCCTTTTGAAGGTCATACACGTTTAGAATAAAATAAAAAAGCTAAAGAAAATAGCAACATACATAGATCTTGATACTTAAAGAGTCTCGAACGAAGGAACTTTCATCTTTTAAGTTATTAGCCGCTTTTAATGTTGAGTTAACATTTTAGACATTTACTTGTGCCTCAGTTACGAGTATATCTCAAAAGCCAAAGAGATAGCTATAGAGATAGATACTAAAGCATAGAGATAGAGCTAGAAAAAATAAATACTTAGACGCACAGATAGCTGAGGAAGCGGGATGTCAGATATGGTTCTTGCCTATGTTGGCGAAAGATAGGTAAATATCTCCTGTGAAGCTTATTTTTGTTAAGTTTGACATCTTTAGCTTTCTGTCTATTGTGTCTTTAGCGTGAGTTCCATACAATTTGTGAACTGTAAAAAAAAATAATTTGGAGCACACTATTATTTGGGCTTCATTTGACAATCTTTATATGTCTATACACTAAAGCAAAAAGATATTATTGTCGCTTAAGAATATCTCTTTGGCTTTGGAGACACCACTGAGGCACGATATCTTCGTTTGCAATAGTGGAATTGGCCCTGATTTATTAGAAGTGTTAAAGACGCTTAATTTTTCGTCTTTATGTCACACATACGTGTACAAAGCTCACGCACATACAGTCATCTTTTTTCATAAAAGACACAAAGCATTTTAAGTTGTCTTTTATACGATTTCAGTGGATTACATATACTTGTATACGTTATGTATTTTGTGCGCTCAGCCTTGTGCGGATTATATTTTTGGACAAACGCGTCCTGCGGCGTCGCTTGACTAATTTTGCGACCCGGCCCTTGTTTGTTCAAACGGGATCGATATAAGGAAGTTGGGGCTTGGCTGGCGATGATTAGCCTGTAGTAATTAGTTGGTAAACTATGTAATACCCACATAAATAGGGTCGCAATGATCATCACACAGTGAGAGGTCAGAGGCACAAAAATCGGAATATTAAGACGACTTCAAAGAACACAAATTGAGTGTTTTCAAAAGTTACGAACACGACAACATTTTAATTGTCTCCTAGATCAGTTACAATTTTATTATATGTAAGTATATAGATTGGCATAGCAGTAGACGTCTTTTGGCTGAGAGAGAGAGAGAGATATATATATTGGAAAAAATAAAGAAGAGAATATGTAACTTTTAGCTTAATTTTAAATCTTTTAGAATTTGTATAAAAATAAATTTTCATATGGATCTTCCCATGTTATATATAGCGATGGGCCTCTGAAAATGAATGTGTATATGGGTATGTACAATGTACAATACAATACACAAAATGTCTTTGCTGCTATTATCCTTTTTCCCGCTAAGGGTTAGATACAAAGAGATCAAAGAAATGATGGTGAGTACAGATGTTTATATAGGGACCTGTCCCATTTGAACCCGCGCAGGAGACCTAATTTGGCAAAAATAATATGTATTGAAATTTAGTATCAATCTCCACTTCGTAAATTGAATTCTATCTGTAAAACAAGTAATCTAACTAATGTAATGTTTGGTTCAAAAGTTTGTATTTGACAGACAGCCTTATGGCTTAAAGTCCACCTATTGTAATGAAAATACATGCAATCAAGTGTGAATAAAAAATGTGTGAATGAACTTTACTTATACAATATTTTTTAATATTATATTTTGCTTACTCACTCACTTCTACCAAATATATATATATATAAACTCTAGCAAGTTGAGTTTATAGTATTTGCTTCTACTGACTAAAGTGAATTAGAATGACATGTAAATTGTACGGATCGAAATAAAACGACATGTTGCGGGTCAATTGGAGGCTTTTATTTTCTTACATATTATTAAATACAGTCCCCCACCGCGTTTGTCTGTTTTGCATGAGGTTTTCACCAATGGACGGGGTGGGTCATGATCATTAGGAAGGTTGGTGTATAATTTACGCGGGCAAAGCCGCGGGTAAAAGTTAGTTCATCAATAAATCAAAGACCGGAATAAGATTCAAGTAGGTAATCAGTACCTGCTACCAAATTACCTCTGTAATCAGCTCTACGCGAATCAGCAAGTGTAATCAAAATGATCGATATTCTTAACTGATTAATACTAATTATCATTAAATAATCAATTAATCTACCTTGTATAAGATTATTGTATAAAATGTTATATGCCTTGTCTTCCGTATCAATTTTAATACGTTGAGCTACTGTTTAACGGTTTTAATCTAATATCCATAGAAATACATTTTTCGTAGGTTGATGAGCTGTTTATAAACCCATTGTGATACGGAAAAACCCTATACTCCCCGAACGTACTATTTTACTCTCATTGCTCGTTAAACCCGTAAAACGCTGAACTTGTTACAGGCGCACCTATTAAAACCTGTCATAGGTAGTACCTCTTTGAGTTAAATAGCAAATCTAAACAGTTTCGTTGCAAATCAAAGGGTTAATTACAACTGTTTGCAGTCGACATGCAATTTCAACTGTTCCGTGGTTTGTGTATCGTATTGTGTCGAGTTCAGATGTTGATAGCTTGGTGCGACAGGGGATGCCGTGTCTCGAAGTTTAAGTACAAAGGTCGAAGATCCCCACGAGGGGTATCTTCCATACAATTTCGACGAGCCGTTACCTGGGGTTCTAAAAAGGACCTTACAGGACCATTTGTAAGGTTTATTTTTAAATATTTAAGAAATGGGAAATGGACCATATTCTGATTCAGTCAGTGGCCTTTTGAGTCCACCTGCCGACCGTTATGTTTACGTAGTAACTATTATCTAGTGGCTGAGTGCGCAAAACGCACCCATTTCGAGTTAGCGCAATAAAGAAGTTTACATAAATACGGATGCTGCGCTGATAGACGGCGCATCCGGTAAATATCTAAAATACTTTTAGAATTAAAAAAAACATACAGTGAAATTGAGAACCTCCTCTTTTTTAAGTTGGTTGAAAAGGGAAATCCCTAAGTTATATAGGTACCTATCTACCAATGCAAATCAACAAAAGCTTGTAAGTACCCAAAAATAATATATGATCAGATGACCAGAAATGACGATTACTAAAATGTACAGCTGTTTCTGAGGTCGACCGTACCGTTACGGGTTTTCTGTTTTATCTGTGGTTATTATTGCAACGTACTTAGTTACTTTTGTACATTTAAAGTATAATAAATAATGTGAAAAAAATTATTAAAAAAATAATATGACGTAGGTACTTACTACTTTAAAAATCGCGTGAATTCGTAATCTTAATAAACAATTCATTTCTACAAATAAAAAAAACACATGCGGTCATGAACCGACAGACAGAAGACACGTCATACATGGATGGGGTGAACTCCAGACATGGCACCACTTTTATTTGCTTTCATATAACATAGGTATTTATTCAGAAACATTTAATTTGAATATTACAACCATTTGGAAATAATATGTATGATTTTCGAACGAAATTGGTAAGTTAGCATTTTGGCTTGGCTGGGATGACTCTCGCATATTGAACAGTTTAGAAAAAACACCGTATTTCATTTCACTTAATTACGATTACGAGTGAGGGAAAATATCCAAAATTGGTTTAATTCCGATTTTCAAGCAAAAAGAAAAAAATAACTACTTTATGATTGTTCAAATAATAATTACGATTAGAACATTGTTCGACGGTACGAAACCCAACGTATGTTAATGTGAGTTCAACTCACACTTGACCGAATTAATTATATATGTTTCTTTTAGTCTGCAGATGGCTACAGGAGTAGAGGAGGCAGTCAATAAGAATTTTACAAAATGAGATGAGAAGAGAGATTTTTTATCATCAAAGGGAGTAGGACAAAAAATCTGGAAGTTAAAAAAGTATTTTTACAGAAGAAAATACTAACTGGCAAGACATCCGTGGTCAAGGTGTTCCGTTTGTACATGTACATCATCAATCAATAAATGTATATACTCGTAATAAAACTGTAACAGGTCTGTGCCTAGCTGTACAAGAGATGTTCCAGAAAAAACATAATGAGGGATCTTTTTAGGACCAATAGAATTACAAAACAATTTTTTTTTTAAATTTTTGTCTCTTTTTCTGTCTGTACGTTTGTACGCGCATCACGCAAAAATGACTGGACAAATTTTGATGGGGTTTTCACAGTTGTATAGTTGAAGGTCTTATTTAAAATCTGGCGTAGGTTTCAACGTAATACGTCGTTTAGAACCTTAGATATTACGATTGTGTTATGCGCGGACGAAGTCGCGGGCTAGTCTACACATAAGATCCAATACTAATCTAAGTCATTGCGCATACGTTGCATGCCGCATTTAACGCTCCCATAGCCACATATGCACTTCAATCCAAGTATCGGATTGCTGCACTCAAGCCTGATGTCTTCCAATATACTCAGAGAACCACAGGTTTTAATTAAATTGCATTTACCTAATGCATTCGCTTATCACCACACATTATTTTCTCCCACCACGTAAAGGTGTAATTACAACAATGTGTATGTAAATACTGTTGTATGTATGTACATACACTTTCTCTAAAATAATGATCTATGGACTGTATATAAAGATGGAAAAAACAGTTACTACATTTTTTGGTTACATAGTTTTACTTTTTTTTTATAAAAATAGTAGTCTAATATGTTTTGGCTAAACTTCACTATTTAGATAGAATTGAATGAAATATTAGATTTGAAATGTACCGTCACGAAATTCAGGACCCTTTCCACCCCTTTGCACAAGCATTTTTATGTTTAACTCTAAAACTACACACCCAATTATTTGCAAAAAAAAACCTAAAAATATGTACTTACGTGGTATAGGTATTTAAATTTCTTTTTTGTGATATAGGTACCTTTTATCGCTATTCGTGATTGTGTTGTGTATTGTATAGTGTAGAGTAGACTAAGAATCGACTTAAAAACATTAATAATAGTTATAAAAACATTACCGCCAGAGACGTTTTCTAAGGTAAATGCATTGAACTTCCACAGCACTGACTGGGCGAGGATACACTGCAAAAGAAGCAAAATAGTCATTGTTACAATCCAATAGGGTTCTAAATCCAATACACATAATAAAACCATAATATGGAAATACGCAGAGCAATAAAAAAACTCGCACAGAAGAAGGAAAAAGTTGAAAACAATGAAATTGCACATCGCAGTCAATAACCTTACGCATCTGGCAAAATAACCAGTCCGGATGAGACAAAGTATCTGTTGTGTTTACCAGATTCTTGGCCGATTGTCAATGTCCACAACATAGGGCAGGAATCTTAACTTCACATACAATGTATAGGTATATAGTGGTCTTGCATATGAGAAAAACGAGGTAGGTACGTACTTCCTCATAGGTATAAATCCACTATGTCGCAGACAGAGATTACGATGCGGCTATTTTTAGACTTTGTTATGTTTTGATAGCGCACCGTGTTTATTTGAGTGAATGATACGCCAGTGCGTACCCTTTGGCTCTCGAACGTAAACACATAAACTTAATTTTATTAACTTATTAATTCAATTATTAATACATCGCTGCGCAACGCAAAACTTTAATTTGGCGTGAAGTCATGATCCCGTTTATCCCAAAGCGTGTACAACACGTGTGCGAGTATAGAAATACGATTATTATTTTCATTCGCAGAGCTCGTCCTTGCTTGCCGCTCGGAACGCATAGCGTTATCCGACAATATGTCACAAGAATATACCTACAAATAGTACGTGAGGATGCTTCATGAATACAAACAAATGGCATTTAAATTTGTGGCGGAGCGAGGAACAATGTGCTGCAATGTAGTGAAGGACTGTCGCAATGACCATGGCAGGAGACGACGCGTGACGTCTTGTTGCCAACATTATCGATACTCGATCACATCGAAAGCACGGAAACTATTCTGCCAGTTGTACCTTCGTTGTGAATGTAGCCCTCCTGGTAAGTCAACAAAATGATAGGTTCCGTTGGAAACAGGGACCCCTGTGTAAACGAGCGCGGTTAAATCAAAGTTTACTCGTTGCTGTAGCTGGATCGGCATTCGGCATCCAGTGAACTTTATCGATGGTAAATATTGGCAAAGTGTACCAATCCGCCCCACTTTCGCCGTGAAAGGGGCGCTTACCTGCACTTGTCCAATGTATAAGTCGTCCAGTAGTGCTGATTCATTGCAAAGAGTTCGGGTGAGGAGTTTTTTTTTCCGCCGCTTGTGCAGAGTTAAGAAGCGACCCGTACAGAGGTTTCTCCGTGTCATGTCCGCAAACTCCGAAATGGGATCATCTGAATGCCGCAGTTGGATCTCATTATCTGAAACAAAATGAAATAAGTTTAATAAACATACATAAAACAAATTTTACAAGCATTTTAGCTTGATGGGTTGAAATTTGACATTTTGGTTTAATTTCGATGATAATGCATAATTATTTAAGATAAGCACGACCTAATGGACTACCCAGGATCAGCTAATAACGAGGGACACACACACCAACATTAATTTTTGTTCACTCATTTAATAAGATCTCTCATGGAACAATAAAAGCACAGTATAAATACGGTGGAGAATAATATTTATATTATGATAAGCAAATATAAATTTTATGTAAAAAAAAAACTTGAAGAAATTAAGTGTCGCGAATAATGGCGGCGTGATGATTAAATTAGATAATATTTTATGAGGTCTTGTTGTAGGGCCAGTGCTTCTCAACCTCTGAGGAGGTTGCGAGTTGCGAGGCTATTAGGGTCGCGAACCCTTAGTCAAAGGAAAAAATATGTAAGTCAGATTTTTAAAACATATGTATGCCTACATACTGTTCATGTTTTGTAGTAGTTCCTGCCACGTTATTGAACCCCTTTTTATTATATACCTAAATATAAAACTATAAGACACTAAAGGTCTTTTCCTACTTTTTAAATTTAGATTGAAATTATGTTTTTATAAATGACTGTTTATTGCCTAAATAAAGATAAATAAATAAAATAAAAAAATACACACAATATGTATTTTATATCTTACAGCAGAACTCAATCCAATTTTCATGGACCCCAAATTTTTGGCTAACAATGACACCTTTGCAGTTCGTCATCGACTGCCAAGAGTCATTTAAAACCGTTTAAAAAGATTTTGCTAGCAAGTTTTACAACACATTTGTTAGCAAGTTCGTAACAAACAATTAAAACTAATCTTGTAATAAAAATCAAGGGACTTGACACAATGATTCATCGATTACAAATCAGATAGCGATACCAAACGTCTATCACAAACTGTTTACAAACGTCGATAATAAGCTGGTAAAAGCGTGTACGAGCCACGCTATAGACTCCCATAAAAATATATATAACTGGTTATATAATACTGTTTTTGAAGCGTTTGAACGTTACAGGCACGATATACGATACTACACGATACGAGGACATGAGTAGTACTCCTCGTATCGACAAGAGCCAAAGAAAATTAAGGTATGGCAACATCGATACAATTATGTTGTTGTATTTTCTTTTGCGTCGGGATTATTACATACAAACATATTATCGCGCCTTTTTCCCGTGGTGGTAGGCAGAGACTAGCGATTTCCACCTGCTACGATCCTTACAGATCTCTCTTGCTTCCTCTACACTCATCACTCTCTTCATACATGCTCTCCGGTTATGGGTGCTCCTAATATCTCCCTTTTTAAGGAGGTCCGCAATCTGATTATTAGGCTTTGGAAAAAGTATTACTAAGAAATATATTCACGTCTGTCGTTCGCAAATTGTTAGACGAGTCAGCATTCGTTTCGGAAAATCATATTGCCTTCCTAATTGGGTAGTTAAATTTATCTAAGCGATTTTTGATTTCACATTTTCGAGGAATAATAAATCCTACAATTATTATAAATGGGAAAGTTTGTTACTCAATTACGCATTTTCCACTAGACGGATTTTAGAGAAATTTGGTACATGGGTAAAATATTACCGGAAACAGCACATAAGGTACTTTTTATACCGAAATTCCTACGGGAGTGAAGCCCCTGGGCGCAACTCGGTCGTCATATTAAGCTAATTTTACTGATACATTTACTGCATCGATTCCACATTAACCTAGGGCACTTTGAATCTATCGATAGTGCATGCTTAATAACGCATTATGATAAAGTTAATTACTCTGCATAATGTTTATTGAGCTACCTACGATTTAAAGTGATTTGTTGTAAGAAAAAAATTAAAAAAGAAATATGCAAGTGCATAAATTTTAATGACTACAAGCTTTTGCTACAACTTTGTCTACGCAGAATACAGTAAAACAAGCCCGCGGCTTCGCTCGCGTTAATCCTTAGCGGATGCCTACGTCATAACATCTACCTGCACGCCAAATTTCAGCCCGATCCGTCCAGTGGTTTGAGCTGTGCGTTGATAGATCACTATGTCAGTCAGTCAGTCACCTTTTAGTTATATACCGATATACAGAAAATTATGAGCACTGGAAGAATCGGTTTTTATACAAATACCAAATCCCTTTACTTATGCAACTTGGCACCGGTTTCAATCCAATTAATTTGGGTGGCGTAAGCCAATGCAGTTTTAATTTTTTTTGGTTTGAATTGAAACTGTTTATTTTCATTACGATTTTGTATGTAATTAAAACGATTCGCTTTTTAAGAAGAGCCCATGTCCCACTCTTATCAATGTTATATATATCACTCCAGACCCACCGTACCGTCCATCCAAATGTTAGTAAAAACCGCATCAAAATCAACTCATTTCTGACTTGAGACTATTGAAAAACAAAACTATTGAGACACGAGTAGGTACGATTTAACTTTAGCAGAATCGACACCCAGTAGCTTAGATTTTATACAGTGTGTTGGAAAATGAACCTATAGGCCTCGTCGTATAAAAACCTGCTTTAAATCTCATAAGTACACCTACATATACATTTTCTAATCATCTGACATTACATGTTCCGAGATAAGAATAACATATCACCGTGATTGGTTTCCGTTTTTAAATCGATAAATTACCAGTCAGAAGGGCATCTTATACATCCGAAGAAGGATATTGCTTAAGCACTTTAATTACCTTGTTGTATTTAATTACTATAAACAACCATTACTATTAAGGTCTTTGTCCCACCGCCGGCGAGGAAGCAATTAGCTATCGACTATTTACTTGCTCAAGAAACGAACAATACAGAGTTATTTTAAAAACACGGGCCAAATTTTTGCAGCATATTTGGATGATGAAATTGAGCAGGTAATCTATGTCAGAAATTGATAAAAAAGACGAATTCAATAATACCGTGTACCCTGTAATAATAAGCTGAAGAATTTGATTGTATGTTTGTTTGTTTGAACGCGCTTATCTCTGGTGCTAATGGTCCAATTTGAGAAATTCGTTGTGTATGATAGGCGATTATAGAAATCTCTAAATTCCCATTCATCTGTTGTTACGAGTGTTGTTAGAAGAAATTGACGAGGAATACATAATTTTTTCACTGCATATCATCTCGTACTAATGTGATGGTGAACGCGGCATTTTAACGCAAATTGCCAGGCGACAGGCCTTGCAATATGGATGTAGGAAGGAAAGTACGAGTAGGTACTTAATAACTGAATAACTTATATCTTCATAACGTAAGCCATTTTGAGGAGCGCCCACAATCTTCAAGTGTGTTACTGTTTATAGAGTAAACTGACTTGAGTACGCACTGTCAGTGTAGAGCACTTATAAATCCATTATTATATAATTAGAAATGTAAAGGTTTGTGTCGAAAATTTTGTGGATTGGTTTCAATGAAATATGATGCAGGCAGGGAAATTCCTGGAATTTACTTCTTTTATTATATTAAGTTCCTATTCTTATTATATTAATTTTTATCATCCTACTAATGTTATAAATGCGATAGTTTGGATGTGAGTTTGTGAATTTGTGAGGGTGTTTGTTACTCAATCAAAAATCTACTGGACGGATTTCAATGAAATTTGGTATACGGGTAGAAAAATACTGCACGAAAAGAAGCACAGGGTACTTTTTATCCAGAAATTCTCACGGGAGCGAAGCCCCGGGGCGCGGCTAGTAATATTATAAATGCGAAAGTGATTTTGTTTAATTGTTACCTCTTCATGTTTCATCATTATAATTTGATACAGACATTCAATATCAGATCAAGTGCATGCATCTCTAACCTGGGACTCTATGCCGTGGTAACAAATGCTAATTAGCAATGAATTTCATCAGTTCATGATCTACTAAACTTGACTGTACTAAAGCCATGCCAATAGTCGCGCATGTCCAATTAGCCACACTAACTAAACTATAAATACTTTTTATTTCGACATGGTACTTACTGTCGAGCTATTTATGACGCAAAAATACTATAGCCATTTCTCAAGTAGCATGCCGCATCATTTCTTTATTTCTTTAAAATTAGGAACTCACTGCATTGACAGTTGCCCAAGGCGTGCAGTGAGCTAAAGTTACATTACACTCAAAGAAAAGGATAACCTAACTACTTTGGCTATTTCAGGAATAACCAAAGTTTGACAAAATACTAATAAAGTTAACTTGATTTTAACAAAAAGTTAACTGTTATTAGCCAACTGGGTTTGGTTACATGTTGCAAAAAGTTATGTAGTCACTTTTTTGTGTTATGGGTAAACGAAAGTTTGGTTGTGTATAAGTAAGTATTTTTTTCAGTGTAATAAATAACACAGGCCTACAATGGTTTTCCCTTTTCATTTCTGAGTAACGTTTTCGATAGATTTTGACACGCTGATTACGAGACAAATAGTAAAAAAAATCCTTCACGTCAGACTTTTATCTTATTTATAGTTTTAGATTTTGTTCAAAATTGGCCGGAGAGCTCCCTTTAAAAATTGATAGAAAAATATTAAACGAGTTTTATCAAATTGCTACTGCATTAAATAAATCTATTAATATGATGAATATAATCATGATTCATAATTTGCTAATCACTTCATAATTAGTATAAGAAATATGTCTTTATTGCGCTGAAAAGGGGTGATTTTAGCCTCGTTAAGTAATGAGCGTATTAAATACAGATATAACTATATTGTTATGTACAATTTTATGTCAATTCGTAGAAGAGGGTACACGTAGTTAATTATAATTATATTATTTTTGGTATAAATACCCACACCATTTTAGAAAAATCACAGTTTCTTTGTGCACTGGACAACGCAAACTTAAAAATGTCATCACGTAATTGTTTGAATTCTCCCGATAGTTTTTGTTATATTTGTGGGAAATTTGTGACGGTAAAACAACGAGCAAGCATAACAGACTTTGTGAAGAATGTTTACTTCATGTATTTTGGACTTACCATCAGCAACCAGGACAAACCTTGGACACCTCATAAAGTTTGTACTACATGTGTTCGAGAGCTTCGCAAGTGGTCAAAAGGACAGAACATGTATTTTGGACTTACATTGTGGCCAAAATGATAACAAATTTTGGCTTGATGGGCTGTTCTATGACCATTAAGCTTCACTTCCTGAATTCGCACATTGACTATTTTCCGGAAAATTTAGGAGCCGTTAGCGAAGAACAGGGTGAAAGATTTCATCAGGACTTGAAGGACATGGAAAAGAGGTATCAGGGAAGATGGAATCCTAATATGTTAGCGGACTACTGTTGGCTTTTAAAGCGAGATGAGCCAAACCGGAAATTTAAGAGAAAATCACAAAACAGAAGCTTCGGAGAAAAAAGAACAAGGTTTCACAAGGATGATTAACGTGTTTACGAATTAAGCAACTTATTAATTAATTTATATTGTACAAAAATTTATTATCATAACTAAGTATTTTTTAATAAATATTTTTTTATTGTAAAAAAATGTATTTTATTGCAATTTTGGTTCATGGTCAATAACTAAAAATCTGGACGTGATGAAGAAAAACTGATTACATATTTGTAATCAGCGTATCAAACTTAGTCAATATCAGTTATTAAACTGAAAAGGGGAATTCATGACCTAAAATTTGTAGGCCTGTGTAATGCATGCAACAAACATTAACAAATTGTCTTAAATTAGTGTTAAAAATAACCACATATGGTAATTGAGCAACCAGGGCGTTGATTAGAGATACAGCTAGATTAGAATCTAGATGATTAATTATTAAATATAGATGAGTAGCCTGGAACTAAAGTGGTCTATGATACGATGAAGTTACATAGACCACTTTAGTTCCAGCCTAGTCAGATCATGTGCACTGCACTGCACTTTTGCACATTTATTTTATTTTTATTTTATTTTATACATTCGGAAGACCAACAGCTTAATATGATAGTGATAAAATACAAGTTTCAAAGCCAATTATAGCCAATTGTTTCTGGTGGATTTATATTATTCGTTTCTGGACAACTCCCGCGGGGACGGGGTAAACGAAACATCGTACAACACTTGACGTCGCTTGCTGGCAACACCGTTAAATTGAAATCGACACGACGAAGTTGTGGCACAACGAAAACAGTGGCAAGCCGCAAAGTTTCCCATCGGGGTTTAAATATTCAAGACCAGAAACTGCAACCGCGCATATCCCAAGATGGCGACTAGATTGCATCTCCAACGAACATTGCAGTCCCGTGTGGTTAAGCGAGAGTGTTGCAAGAGGTCTGAGTGAAAACGTTTATTTAAAGGAAATCTTCCCACAGCCTTAAGTATGCAGAGGCCCTGGAGATATCTATTGCGCAAACAACGAACGAAAGGCGTTTCTTCACTGTAGAGCAGTTCTAAAGAGCTGATAGTGGTTGAGTGTTTTTCTGATCAATCTATAGAATACGAACAAGCCGCATTCTGTAGATTACATACATACATACATACATATTATCACGCCTTTTTCCCGTGGGGGTAGGCAGAGACTAGCGATTTCCACCTGCTACGATCCTTACAGATCTCTCTTGCTTCCTCTACACTCATCACTCTTTTCATACATGCTCTCCGATTATGGGTGCTCCTAATATCTCCCTTTTTAAGGAGGTCCTCATTCTGTAGATTGACCAGAAAAAATACGTCTGTAAAAGTCTACAGAGTATTTTTTTTTATTGATGTGAAAGTCTTTCCATTCGCTTTCTTGCTATCTTTGAGATTTCGTAAAAAGGGAAGGTCTGTCTGTGTGTAATACAAGTAGCCCCATCACATAGGAAGCCGAGAAAGCGCGCGCGGTGTCATAGTCAGATATTGACATACCATATGCGACTACTAGGGACTCAGGACTCTGTTTCCATGGGAATATCGGGAAATCCCCTCTTACACTTCCTAAGGGACTTACATGCCAAATTTCAGCTTCCTACGCCCAGTAGTTTTGGCTTCGCGTTGTCTGTCAGTCACTCAGTCAGTAATGGAGGAATTTTATACATATTGATTTAAGTTGTGCTCGTAATCTAGAAATTACTACGATAGCAAAACCCCGGGGCATAACTAGTCATATAAATTCAAAAGACCTTACTCGTATATGTACTGAATAAGAATTTAGTTTCACTTTTCGTATCGTGGTAGGGAGCCGTTAAAAGGATAATGCCTATTGGTAATTGAATTTAACTTGAATGTCACAAGTGACTCGGCATACTAATTGACACCTGCTGCACATATTAACGTTTGGGAAAGGTAATATAGTAGATTTTACAACAAGTGCACAAAACGAATCATTTTTATCCGAGACTTTTAGCAGCACGAGCCGAAGGCGAGGGCTGATAGTAATGTCGAGGATAAAAATCGTTTTGTGGACGAGTTATAAACTCTGCTTTTCACTTCGATTGCGAGGAAATAAATCAAATTGAAGAAATTAATAAACGCACGAAAAAACAAGAGCTGTTTCCCGCCTCTTTATTTTTTAAATCTTACGACATTGATAGGCTTGGGCTGCAGACCTATACAGCCTACTATTAAATTAATTTTGTAAAAATATTTTTCTTAAATTAATTAAATAACCTAACATACTTGAATGTAAATTTTAATATCTTTTATGTATTTAAAAACACATAAGACAAATAAATTAAGAGTAAATATTATAAAATAACAAATTCTATCTATGAACTTTTTATCATGTTTGGCTGTATGGCTCATTTTCTTTGCCTTAATATAGATACATTTATGAGTAGATACGTTAATGCCCTTGTGCACAAAATTCGATTTTGTGCAGCCTATATCCTGCACAAATAAGCACTTTCAGAGCATGAGAAGTGAAAAAGTATTACATTGTTAGTGTAATAAAGTTTATTTTGAATTTCTTTACCAGTCCATAAATAAATAATATTTTTTTAGTGTCGGTCGTACTTTAGAGGACTGCAGGGTTTCAAGATCTGACGGAGAACAGGAAAGAGATAGAAAATCTTGTAGGAGGGAGGAGAAGAGTCTAAAAAATAATAGAAAGAAGAATCCCACTCAATCTCACATGGGGCAATATTTATAAAAAGTTGCAAGTCCCCCGATTTAAGAATGTCTACGAAAAATAAGCAAAATTACAAGGTTTAAATCTGGAGAGGTTTCCTTTTGTCGAATGCCTCATTACCGAAGGGACGGTGGCACTCCACAGAATGACTTTCAGGCCATTGTCTATCGGAGTGTGGTTTGGGATGCCGTGAATGAACTCAAAAATTATTACTAGAGGCGCTCAGGGGCTTCGCTTGCGTGGGAACTTAGACATAAAAAACCCGTGTGCTGTTCCAGATTCACAATTTTCAGCCAAATCTTGTATTCAACAAGAAAAAAACAATACTACTTAGCCTAAAAAAATAGTGAAACATTTGAGAATAAATATAACATAGTATAATACTGGTTCTACTCTATCCATATACCAAATTTTATAAAAATCCGCTAAGCCGTTGAACATCTTTATTCTTTAGCTTTTATAACATCATCTCGAGAAGAATAAAAATATCTTGATTGAAGACCGCCTCACCCCACTGATAGCGTGTCAGTATGGACTTTTGCATGGAATTTATTTACATATTGTATACTAGCTGTCACCCGCGGCTTCGCCCGCGTGAGTTTCGGTTTGATGATAAATCTCTCTTGGCTCTCTTGGAGCTTTTCATCAGATGTACCAGATCTTCAATTTTTATACGTCATCAGAAAATGCTCATCAGGTTGAACGACTTTTGTTAAGGAACCATTTCCATAATTCATATAGTTTAGCTGTTCTGTTAAGGTTCTTCATCAGGTGTACCAGTTTTCAAAATAAATTATAGCCTAAATGTTGCCCAGGCTTAATAGCTATACAACAAAAAAAGTTTCATTCAAATCGGTTCAGTACTTTCGGAGATTAGCGTGATAATACATACAGACAGACAGACAGACAAGAAATTCCAAAAAATTTTTTTTGCTTTCTATTATTCATTTTAAGTGTCCCTCTATCCATTTCAATCAAAAATACTAAATGTACAGACAAAATATTTTTACTGTTTTATTTTATGTATAGATCAATCACATTAAGTGTGTAACGGACCGATTAAGTAACCAATGACTTAGAAACTATCCAAGGATGAAACACAATGCAACTCAGAGCTACCTAGATAGGGAAACATGCGGTTGAATAGCAAGTACAATATCCGCAATTCCACACCTATATGGTATTGTTACACTGATTATATGTTTTAGTAACCTTTAGTAATTAATAGTCTCAGTTATGGCATTGAGGATAGACTGATCTGAACGTACTAATAGATCAATTCTCGAAAATCTAACTTTTTCGACGGCGATAATCAGTGGCGATTAGTATTTTATATACTGATTAGATTAGGTACTAGCCTAAAAAGACAGTTGCTCTACTAAACTAGTAGAGTAATACGCTAGTTGACTCTAGCATATTTACTCTACACTAGTAAAGTCGTACTAGGCGGGGCATTAAATTTTTTTTTACCGACAAATTCCTACAACCATGATTCTTATACTTAACATTATTTTGATGTTTTTAGACATCCTTATATAAAAAAAAAAGAATTTTGATGATCCGATATGAAATGGGAGGGGTAAATAAACTATACTGAATTGCTCGTAAACAAAAAAGTTTACAATAGAGATTACTGTTCACAATTAATTAATAAGACTTCATTTACCTGTAAATAAAAGTTGGCCGGTTTATAATAAGGCTTTCTAGTCATAAAATGTATTTTTAACGTTATAAATGTCAATATGGTTTTTATTTAATTACAGGAAAAGGGTTCATAAACATGAGTCGTTTTTTAAAATTAAGATTAAATAATTCACATTACGTACGAATATACAATTTTCTCGACTGTAGAATTAAAAAAAAAAATAAAAGTTAATAAAAAAAAACTGTTGTAGTCACCCTTATAAAAATTGAGGATATGGTTCATTACAATAGTATACGAATAATATATAAAAGTCACAAAGCCGTAACGAGGCAACGTCAAACCATGCCATTAACATTGCCAAGAAAGTCGTTGTTTGTTTCATTCCACGTAATAATCACGCCCCGCAGCTGTGAGGAGGAACTTTATTTATTTATTTATTTAAACTTTATTGTACACACATACAAAAGTACAGTACAAAAGGTGGACTTAATGCTAAAAGCATTGTCTGACAGTCAAACCTTAGGGTTGAGCAGAGAGTTCATGTCTGAGTTCATGACTTTATCCAGTAGTGGACTTTTTCAATGCTATTTCAATGGGGTGGCTCCACTATGGCGTAATATATTTATGGTCGATATCAAATCAATTCTCTATGAATATTAAATTCACCTCAGACGCTCTTGACCAGGACAAAATATGACGAAAATAACTATTTTACCTACCAAATCATCTTTGGGAAATTCGATAGGAAAGTTGGAAAGTTTTCACATCATCATCAGCCTTGACCCACTGCTGGGTGTATCCAGGTATTACATAACATCATTGATATTTGAAAAATCTATTTTTCTTTATGAGTTTGACCATCTTCTTTTGACAACTCTTCTTTATCTCCTTTGTTCAATTGCAGGAAAGACAAGGTATAATGATACTTTCAGTCTCCCTACTCACTCAGATGCCCATGCCAACATGGGTGGTAAAACCTAAGTTTTACCACCTTTTAACGAATAGAAAGTCACGATTTGGATCCCGACATCTACATCGGCTATAACTATGCTGCGCGCACGCAAAACCAATGTATCGTCTCTACAAGGCTAATCTAAAATCTAACGGTAATTTTCATGTTTCCTTCCTTAGTGTGGTTGATTATATGGATGTCTTAAGTTATTAAAACTAATATTTTACATAGATTATAATCTTTCTCTCAACACGGACAACATCGAGGGAAATTCCACATTCACAGAATTTGAAAATAATGTTGCAAATAGAAGTGCCGTCTGCTGTCTTTTATATCAAAATTTCTGCTTTAACATGCACTAAAAACAAAGTATGAATACAGCAATACGCAATTGAAAATTAGATTCTATTCAGTGTGTGTACGAGTTCTTTGTCAGTCAGTAAAAATAATCGCGCCACTTCTATTTTGCATATTCCAAATTCTGCGATCATGATATATATTTGCTGTGGTCATGATATATATTTGGCGAATGACTAAAATAAAGCACATAGAGGTCGCAAAGTAATAAACATTCAAGGAATCTGGCAGTCAGAAGGTCGGCGCGAGAATGCACTAAATGTCACCATCTTTGCCAACGTGCATAAACTCCGCGTCATTCACAGGTGATGCACTTACAGCTGTATGTAGCTCAAATGCCGGCTGACTCGCCGTGATATCCTAACTAATATTATAAATGCGAAAGTGAGTTTATTTGTTTGTTACATCTTCACGCTTTATCTACTGAACCAATCTTCCTGAAATTTCGCATACACATAGTTAGAAGTACGGAGAAGGACATAGGATACATAGGGGACATAGGGTACACACCTGTATAACCTGTATTTACAAATAAACATATTTTGATTGATTGATTGATTTGATAGGGTTCCCGTGTAAAATTCACGCGGGCGAAGCCGCGGGCAAAAGCTAGTTGTTTCAATAATTTGTGTGATTGCGGCTCTGTCATGTTCCAACTGCCCTTCGTCTTGTACAATAGAGGATCTTTATGACGCCAACGATAGGGCGGTTAAAGTTGCCACATACTGACCAGTATAATTATAGCCAATTAGATTCGATAAGAATAAATAAATAATAAATTAATAAATCATTTATTTTTCTCTCCAAATTAGGCTAATTTGCAATATTTGAGTTGAAATTTGCAATATTTAAGTACATAATTTTTTTTTCCAAAAAAAATTAACCGACTTTCATCTTGAAACTTAAAATCATGAAATAACATAAAGGCAGATTTATCAAAGAGAAAGAAAAATGTATTGGCATGCCACCTGCTGAACGGAAGTAAAGTCGGTGCCAAATTAAAAAAATAAATCTATCTAAATTAACATTAGAATCATGTAGTATAAATAACCTTTTTTGGGAAGTCGGTTAAAAAGGACCTAAGTGGAGAGAACTGGTGCCTGAGATAGGTAGGGTGGGACCTTGTCTTCTTACTTTCTTATCGAGTGTGTTATTACTAACACTGTTGTCAGATTTTATTCAAGTCGCCTAAAGGCACCTGACATGACTTTGTACGACTACCGCCATCCAGTGGCAGTCGTCGCATACACACTAGTAAACTAAACATGGCATTACCACTTGGCCACCACACCACCGCTTCAATACAGGTCACCATATAAAATAATAGCATCAGCTTCTCCCTGCCCTGCAACATTTAACTCCGCCAAGGTGAACTAGACGGGCCACGGGCAACTATTAAGATTTCTTCTCTTTCTAAGAGGTATGCTCTCTTTGGTGTCATATCGCAGATGAAACACACACATTGATTTTACTGTGTAGCGCACGGAAATATAATTTATATTTCCGTGGTGTAGCGGTGGGCCCATTTGACTTCTCGGACCTAATAGACCGAAAAGTAAACCATTTTAGGTCATTTTTTTACACAAACGATTCTACTAGGTACTACAGGATGCAAACGAAGAAATTAAAAATTCCTTAAGTAAATAATGGTCTTAAACACTACACTAAAGTAGACAATCTAACTCCTACAACACACATAGTACAGAAAAAGATAGTTACTATATCAAGTTTAAACTTAAAGTACGAGCGAGGCCGCGGGCTTAGACTTGTATCCTAACTAATATTATAAATGCGAAAGTGAGTTTGTTTGTTACCTCTTCACGCTTTATATCTGAACTGAACCAATCTTCCTGAAATTTCGCATACACATATCTGGAAGTACGGAGAAGGACATAGGGTACCTTTCATCCCGGGAAAAAACACTGTTCCCGTGGGAAATTCACGCAGGCGAAGCCGTGGGCAAAAGCTAAATAATTTCTCAGATTAAAATTGAAATTCATATAAGTTTAATGTTCTTTTTTTATCAGATTATGTAAGAATTGCATAATAGTCACTGTTATAAAACTTATATTTATTGCTAAATGACCAGGTATTATACACACACACAATCGTAACTAATATTATAAATGCGAAAGTGAGTTTATTGTATGTTACCTCTTCACGCTTTATCTACTTAACCATTCCTCCTGAAATTTCGCATACACATAGTTAGAAGTACTGAGAAGGACATATGGTACCTTTCATCCCAGGAAAAAGCACTGTTCCCGTGGGAAATTCACGCGGGTGAAACCGCGGGCAACAGCTAGTAATCTATAAGAGTTTGTGTGTTTGTTAACGCCCTAAACTCTGAAAGTACCGGTCCGAATTATTTGTGTGTGATAGCAACATTTATGAGGTAGGCTTATAGTTATTGGGAATCTCAAAAAACTCACGAGAGCGAAGCCAGGTGACACACCTAGTAAACACATATAAAAACAATATGTCCTTATGTAAGTATATCCGAGATATTACAATAAAAATCTTTGTGATACAAGAGTTATAATTTTTTTACATTCTATTTTTTTAATCAGCAAAATATGTAATGGTAATGCCCTTCACATTATTGAAACTACAACATTGCCAATCGACGACGTAAATTGCATAGTTTTATAGGGGCTTTATGCTGTAGTTATAATGTGAGATTCGTGTCAACACACAAGACAATAATGAATTATTCTTTGGCGATGTCGGCCCAATGTGATGCGGCCTTTATATGGCTGAAATGGAAACAAGCAATATTAGAGCAATGAGGTGTAAAATTGCTCTTTTTAAGGAAAGTACATAAAAATTCGTACAGAACGAACAAAAACAAAGCGCGGACCTAAGGTAGCGAGCGACTGAACACAGCCTCGACTTGAATGAAGACTTTCAAGAAAAGTTACATTTGTAAATAATGTTAGAAGAAAATAAGGAATATACAGAAACATATTCGAACGACTCCGATAAGCTGTAGTCCATGGGAATTTCAGGAAAATATCTGAATCTATATAGGTATATCTTCTTTATATAAAACTGGACGCTGTCTGACTCATTGGTATATCAACGCAGAGACAAAACCGCTGAATGAAGAAACTTGACATTTTGTAGAGGGATTCTCTAAGACAGAAAGGAATTTTGGAATTTTCACCCCACCCATCCCAAAGGAAAAACGAAAGTACCGCAGGCGAAGCCGCGAGCATAAAATTCACAACACAAAAAAAAATCATTATAAGTTACAGCAATCGCGAAGATTCACCTCAGGCTTGACGCCTTGAAAGCAGCAATTTTTTCATCAATAAGTGACCTATCCTTTTCATCAATAAGTGACCTATACATAATGACCCATTAGAAATAAAGAACCTGCAAATCACCGCGGGAAACCAAATGTGCAAGCAATGTCAAAATTTACGTCACTGCAGATTTAATGAACACTTTTCACACAAGTTACAGCTATCGCGAAGGTAGGCTAGAAAATAGCGCCTTGAAAGCGGCGGCAAGCTTGTAATTTTTTCATCAATATGACCTATTCTATATTAAGAAATTAATAAATCACCGCGGGAAGCAAAATGTGCAAGCAATGTCAAAACATACGTCACTGCAGATTTGCGATGATATTAATCAATGGCACTGCACAGTCGCACGAATGTATTCATTTCGGAATTAGTCTGTACAAAATCTTTGCAACCTACCTCGAAGTGCCATTCATAGATATTGCCATGCAAGCAATGTCAATGCAATCATTTCATATGTCAAATCACATCCAATTTGCGCATATTTATTAAAATGCGCCCGGCCACAGGGCTACACTCCCTTTGGATTTCAGGCTTAAATGTACCCTATGACATATACTCATTATTATTCAACTCATACAACAAATTTCATCGAAATCCGTAGTAGTTTTTGCGTGAAATAGTGCTCCCACACAGGCAGTTATAAAAGGTTACATAACATTTGCTGTATCTCTTTTTCATTAACTTGTAACATAAGTGTAACAGAGACAACAAATGTTATATATAACATTTTATAACTGCCAGTGTGGAAGCACCAAAATAGTGTTACAAACAGTTTTGTGATATTTGTAGGACAATCGTGCTATACTCAGTTCAAGATGATCATTTCAAAGTGGCTTACGGTATTAATACATACGAATGAAGAAGACTCGTATTCAGCAAAATAGATATCGATTTCGAGTATCGACATATTATATATATGCACTGCGGGCTATCATCCCTTCCTGGTTTATATTCCCCCTGCACGCACCAAGCGCTTTTCATCATCATTCCTAATGCGCACAGCGAAGCATTGGAACTCCCCGCCTGCGTCTGTGTTCCCGACCACGTACAACCTGACTCTCTTCAAAACCAGAGTGAATAGGCTGCTTCTGGGTAAGCTCGCTACACCGTAGACCTCATCTCTGTCCTCGGGCAAGATTGTGGTCAAGAGCAAACCCATATTTCTCTCTCTCTCTCTCTCTCTCAGCCTAAAGACATCCACTGCTGGACAAAGGCGGGGGGGGCCTTTGTCCAACCCATATTTAATAAAATAAAATAAAAATGTATTTCGAGCAATATATTTTCTCGCATACGTGCTGTAGAATCGTATACCAGCGACAAAGAAAATAAACGTAGAAGATATTCTGCTGTGACAGACTAGGACGGACGGACTGAACGATCTTATAAGGGTTCCTTGTCGGACTACGGAACCCTAAAACACACCAGCGAGTTGAAAACTGCTGTCAATTATATGTTTATAAAACAAGGAGAGTTTAGAAGTTTAACTTATGCGTGTATAATTTTTTTATGTTTAATAGAAACAAAAAAAAAATGCAACAAAAAGATACACTTGGTGCCTGATAAATTAAAATCAAATTATAATTCGGTCATAGTAGAGTTGTTTATTTAGTACCTATATAATCCTTCTATATAATTTAATATGCAAAAAGTTAAAAAGTTTGTGAAAATGTGCGAAAACGGATGGATTTTGGTGACATTTGGTACACGGTTAGAATGAAACCGAGAATAACACATAAGGTACTTTTTGTATCGAAAACCCAACAGGAGAGCATCTCCGGGGCACAGTTAGTATTATCTGATTTTAAGTTACACATTATCTTTTAAATGAGTGTATACTGATATTTCGCCCCTATTTTCTCCGCATCACTGATTTGTATTTAGAATTCTGCCAAATGATAATACATATTTACATCAAAAAGACAAAAATTTAGTGAAAAATGTAAATTTAAAATTCGGTCTTCCATGCTGGTCTGGGAGGAAAAAAAAACGTAGAATGTACCAGCTGCTTCTCTTCCCGCGCAGATCGTAAAAGCCGATCGAGGGAATGGGCGTAATTTTGAGGAATCTTATCAATAAGCGAAGCGGCTAGCAACCCATCACTATTTTGATTGCTCTATCCACCTATATGCCCATCAAAATGCTAAGCGTGGCCTTTGAGTCTTATGGACCTGGGCTCTGTCTATTCCGTAAGGGAAAAAGACGTGACACTATGTATGTATGTAAATTTAAAAATAAGTATTGTCTCTTCTGTAGCACTTTGTACCGTGTTACCGAGTATCGCGCTATTGTGATCAACTCACAAATTCACGCTTGAAAAATCGCCATCTTCGCCGAGCTTTTTTACTTCCACGTGTCACATATATTTTTGTGGAAGTTTCACAAGGCCTTTTTCACAAATGTGCAATAGTTTAATTAAGATCACTTGTATTTTCATCAACCGACTTCCCAAAAAAGGAGGAGGTTATATGTTTCGATGTATGTATGTTTTTTTTTTTATGTATGTTCGCCGATTTCTCCGCCTATAGTGGACTGATTTCCGAAATTATTGTTTTATTCGAAAGAGTTTATTCCCAAGTTGGTCCCATTTTAACCACGTCAGAATCTGTTCGGTAATTTTAAAGATACCTAACAAAATTTACAAATTCAAGCATTGGATTATAGAGCAAAAGCCCGCGACATCATGCCCTTCCTTATTTTATAAAAACTCAAGATTCTCTGTGCATGTCCCCAACACAGAAATAGCGATTATCGACTATAAAAGTTGGATCATGATTGCTTAGGCAGATAATTTGTAGCAAACATATTAAAAGTGATAGCTCAATTTCCTCAAAGTAAAAGCTTTTTTAAGATTTTATTCCGAATAATATAAGATATCATGCCATCCATTGCCAAGCAATTGGTACAGATACAAACCCCTGCCATAAATTGTTGTTTTATTATAAAAGCTGAATTTAATGATACTTTGAGAGGTTCCCAAGAGCAGAGCCGGCTTTAGCACTACCAGCGCCCTGGGCGAAATTTCTATGGCGCCCCCTAAATACTATTCAAACCCATACGAAAAAAGGCAAAAGGTAAAAAATATATTATAAAATTTCATGCCTCAGACGATTATCGAGCACATTGAGAGTTTTAAGTTTTTTTTATATATTTTATTTAAGATTTATAAGTATGAAGTACCTGTAATACAAGTTTTTATTACTTAGCACTGGACTAACGAGAGCTATAAGGTGCAAAAAGAATTATTTGAGAAAGTCAAAAACGAAAAAACTGCGAAATAGTGAAAAAAAAACATTTTTTTCCGAATTTTTGATTTTGGCGTTCGATATTTTTAAGGGTTTTCCCTGTAGCCTAACCTTTTTGAAAAGAGTCAAAGTGTCAGAACTTCGATACGCGTGTGGAAATTTTTCGAGCTTTGCCTAGAATGCTTTGGTATGTCTGTGTATTTTGTGTTCTCCTCTAGAGGTCGCATTTCACAACCGATTCCCGCGAAATTTTGAGAGCAGGTTCAATAAACATATAAAAATCGATAGTCGAGGATTTTTTAAAAATTATTTTTGAAAATGGCGGAGTTGGCACAAAGGGCCTAAGCGTAAGCACTTTTGAATTTCTCTTACGACCAATATGTGCCAACTCAAAATAATCCTAACTAATATTATAAATGCAAAAGTGAATTTGTTCGTTTTGTTTGTTGCCTCTTCACGCTTTATCTACTGAACCAATCATCCATCTTTGCATACACATAGTTGGAAGTACTGAGAACTCCCATAGGGTACTTATCATCCCGGGAAAAAGCACGCGAGCGAGCCGCAGGCAAAAGCTAGCGTGTAATAAATAAAGAGGCGCCTGCGGCGGCCTTTTATAACGATCCTTTAAGGCGCCTCTTTGAGACGACCCTTTGAGGCGCCTCTCCTTCTTCTCGCCCCTCACCGACAACAAGGGGGCGCCTGCGGCGCCCCTCACTGGACAACAGGGGGCGCCTGTGGCGCCCCTCGCCGGACAACAAGGGGTGCCTGTGGCGCCCCTTGACGTCCGGCGCCCTGGACCGTCGCCCAAACGCGCCCCCCCCTAAAGCCGCTACTGCCCAAGGGTGCTTTCTACCTATAAAAATCACTTTTTCTATCCATATTATACTAAGATTCAAACTTCACGTGTAGTCGCTAATCTTTTTTACACGTATATCCCACACAGAGAAACATTCAGCATTTTTAAAATAAGGAAGGTTGGTCGTCGCGGGCTCTTGGTATATTTATGTGCCAAAAATAATAGATTTCTGTTGAATTCTGACAAGTTCTGACATTTCAAATCAAACTGACTTATAAACGTTTTGATTTCTTAACTTTCGGCCAGTGAAAAAATAAGTTTAAGTTTTCATGACAACAAAATTGCGCCAAGTGCACTAAAAATGATAAAATAATTTTTTTTTCCAAAAAAAATTAACCGACTTCCATTGTAAAACTTGAAATAATAAAATAACTTAAAAGGTAGATTAATCAAAAAGAAAAATGTATTGGCATGCTACCTACTGATTGAGGTGAAGTCGGTGCCAAATTAAAAATTAAATAATCTAAATTTACATTAGAATCATGTATAATTAAAATGCCTAATATCCTTACTCCTGCACTTGGCACCGACTTCACCTCAATCAGTAGGTAGCATGCCAATACATTTTTCTTTTTGATTAATCTACCTATTAAGTTATTTTATTATTTCAAGTTTTACAATGGAAGTCGGTTAATTTTTTTTGGAAAAAAAAATTATTTTCAATAAGGATGCAAAAATAATAAAATTACTTTCATAGCGCAAGTGAAAAAGGAGTGAATATTATACAAGAATTGGCACAGGGTTCGAATTTCAGGGGCCAATGGGTACCGACCCAAAATGCGTGTGATTTCCTGAAATAAGGCGGAGGTAATAGAGTCGAATTTTCAATGAAATCGGGTAGATTGCTGTACAAGCGTAAGCTGGTTGTAAACCTGGCAATGAAAACATACTATCAGCGGGTTTCGGATATAATATGTATATATGTATAGGTATCGAATATTGCTGATACAAACACTTTATCTTGCGCGATCTCCCGTGTATTAAAAGTGACGTAACAAATAACCATTGTCGTTCTACTCTCGCAATGCATATTATCAGTTCTTTCAGCTTAGTTAAATAAAGAAAAGAGCCAGCTTATATGATTTTATCCAAACAGGTATATAAAATTGGACGCTGACTAACTCATTGGGATATCAACTAAAACCGCTGAACGATCAACTTGAAATTTTGCAGAGCAGGAGGAAATTCTAACCTTAAGCGGGTGAAAAAAGGGAGAAACAAAATTCACGCGGGCGATGCCTAGAGAAAGCTGGTATTAAATATGAAGAAAATTCTAGCTGCGTCGTGTTACGATCCTGTGTCAATTTCGGAATAAAACTGCATGTGCTGGCTTCATTCTACCCGTGTATCACACTTCATCGAAGTCCGTCCGTCCCTGCGTGAACGAATAACAAACATCCAAACTTTAAAGTTTCTAATATTAGCAGCATCACAGAGTAAATAAAATTTTCAAATATATCTTTATACTCTGGCAGTGATATTAGTAAGCCACATAGGGAACAAATCGTTACGTTGCAAAATGTCATTTTCGCAACCCCCTGGTCGAAAAATGGCCCTTTCGCAAAATGGCCCTTTCTCAAAATGTCCCTTTTGAAAAATGGCCCTTTCGCAGAATGTCCCATTCGCAAAAGCGCCCTTTCGCAAAATGTCCCCTTCTTTTTAAAGTGACCCTACGACCCCCATAGGATTTATTTTTACTTTGTATATAATACTAGCTTTCGCCCGCGGCTCTGCCCGCGTGAATTTCCCACGGGAACAGTGCTTTTTCCCGGGATGAAAGGTATCCTATGTCCTTCCCCGTACTTCCAGCTATGTGTATGCAAAATTTCAGGAAGATTGGTTCAGTAGATAAAGCGTGAAGAGGTAACAAACAAACAAACTCACTTTCGCATTTACAAGGCAACAGCATTTTGGTTGCTCAAAAGCTACTTGGTTTTTTTGATAGACCTATATGTCTGGAATATAGGTCCAATTATGAATTTCCCCCATCAGCTCAGATTTCAGAAAAAAATTGTGTCAAACATTCAAAACTCTGTGTTTCGCTACTAGTTTGGGATAGTATTGTAATTAGTAGTTCTATAATTTTTGACATGTTTTGTAGCTGTAAATATTATAATATTGTTCAATGTTACACAGCAATTTAATTTTAAATATGTATTACAATTATTCTTTCCCCCCAAAAACTTTTTTGAAAGTAATGATAATTTCTCCATACAAGGACTATAACTGTAAAATGTATGAAGAAATTATCATAACTTTCAAAAAAGTTTTTGGGGGAAGAATAATTGTAATATTTAAAATTAAATTGCTGTGTAACATTGAACAATATTATAATATTTACAGCTACAAACCATGTCAAAAATTATAGAACTACTAATTACAATACTATCCCAAACTAGTAGCAAAACACAGAATTTTAAATTTTTGACACAATTTTTTTCTGAAATCTTAGCTGATGGGGGAAATTCATAATTAGACCTATATTCTACACATTTAGGTCTATCAAAAAAACCTAGTAACTCTAAGGCATCAAAAAAAAGTCGAAAAATTTTTCCCCAGAATATTAGTTAGGATTCTTTCAAAAACCAGCGAGTAATCTTTTATCACTGTTCTAATGTCTAAAGTGATCTGTGAAAAAAAACAAAGTTGGTATAAATTAAAGCAAGCCATTTTGCGAAAGGGACAATTTGCGAAAGGGCCATTTTGCGAAAGGGACATTTTGCGACGTAACGGAATAAATGGCCGCCGCTGCCACCCGGTCACGGCAGAAGAGGAAAGCCCTAGAAGAGCTGGCTGGATGTCGTCAAGGGGGATATGCGTGCCAATGGTCTTACAACTAAGGATGCAGAAGATCGTGCGAAGTGGAGAAGAAAAAGTAGGAAAGCGGCCCCTGAGGATGCGACCGAGAAAATACTCAGATGATCGATAGAGAGAGAGCATAATAGTATTGGGAAATGCAGAGAAAAACTAGTGCATGTTTACTGCGTGCACGTCCTGAGTAAACAAACGGATATGAGTTTTTAGCGGCTTCAATAAACCTACGTGCATGTACAACTCCTGCGTTTTGATTTCAGTCAGACTTGTTCGTGTAAATTGACCGTGTCCTATCATCTATACGCGTTTAGTTCCACTGATAACAACACAAGGAGTGGTTTAAAAGTGCCTTTGCATAACATCTAGCTTGTATTTAAATTGCAATGTTTGTACAAATATTTGTATTTGTTTTGGTCAAACATTGCAAGCTTGTATGAACCACTCCCACGGATGTGAAATTTTTCGATTAGATTGTACAAGCGAAAAACATTTTCAGGGTAAGTTTGATGTAAGAATTGGTATAGAGAATTAATTCCCAATGGGGGAACTTCTCAACGGTCAACAGTACACGTGAAATTATATAAGTACATCAAGCTTTTGCCGGCGACGTCGCCCGCATTAATGTAGTTTTTCGCCCCTTTCAGACACACTCACATTTCACAATCAATTAGTCTGCTGACTAATCCTTTTTTATATGGATTTTCGGGATAAAAATAACCTATGTGCCACCGCTATGCCGAGTTATATTCTACCCATGTACTTTTCATCGAAATCCGTCCAGGATAATATTTTGCGTAATTGAGTAACAAACATTCTCACTCACTCGCACACATCCAAACTTGCGCATTTGTATATTTTTTTTTTTTTAGCCTGGTGATGTGTCCCACTGCTGGGCAAAGGCCTCCCCTTTCTCCTTCCACAATTCTCTGTTGAGTGAAGCCCGCTTCCACTCCCGCAGATAACTTTCGATGTCATCCCGCCATATCTGTATATTAGTGATATAATATGTATATAAAGACGTTAAATTTTGAAGTCAGATGAGCAACGCAGCAAAACCTTGACCCCGTATCTATATATATATTTTTAGTAAAAATAGAATAAAGAATAGAATTCTTTTTTTTAGAATAAATAAAAAAATCACGAAAAATAAACAAATAAAAGTCTTGCTTGTGGATGTCGTTTGATGTTACCAAGCTGGTGTAATCATTAAAAATACAATTCTACAAATTAAGGGTGCTCTAAAAACTGTGACGTATTTGTAAAACATGATAAAATTCGTAGGCAAGGCTGATTGTCCTGATAAACACGTTATCGATGTTATCTATGACCTGAATTGTAATCAATACAATTTAAAACTACTCTTTTGATAAGTGACTTTTCAATTTTAAGAATTGCTTGTACTAATTTCGTATGCTTAACGATCTGATGAAAATAATGACATATTTCTAAATGAGAATAACCAGGGTTTTCGTTGAATAAACATTTGGTTGTAATATTATTGGAAAAGAGTATTTCTTTGGAAAAAAAATTAAATACTAAAAGTACGTTTTATTTAATCAAAAAATCTATAATCTACTTAATTTGTTCAAAGGCGCTAATGGTGGAAAACACGAATTTTGAATGAAAAATATACATTTAAATTTATCGAAACAATAATCCAAGCTTCTAAACCTGTGAATAAAGTAACTTACAAAATATAATTTATAATCTATTGAAAGTAAAATAATATATATTTTTAATTAACATCGTCTGAACCTTTATTGTTAAAAAAGAGGGTTTTTAATCTTTTGATTTTGTTTTCTGAAATATTAACGTATCTAACCGACTATGATGGTACTTTAGATAAAGTAATACTGACGTAATATTTATTATAATAGCTAGATCTATAGACGGTACTGTCTTAGAATTCCCATTGTGCCCATTGCCCTATACCTATAAACTTATTTCAGATTTTGATTTATTAACGCTAAAATCAAACTCTAATCTCACTGCGTTACACGGTTTTGGTACCCCCAAAGCTACTAGGTTTTTTTGATAGATCTGTATGTGTGGAATATAGGTTCCATAATGAACTTCCCCTATCACGTAAGATTTCAGAGAAAAATTGTGTCAAAAATTCAAAACTATTTTTTTCGCTAATATTTTGAGACATCATTAAAATTAGTAGTTCTATATTTTTTTACATGCTTTATTGCTGTAAATATTATAATACTGTTCATTATTACAGAGCAATTTAATTTTAATTTATTTTAGTTTGTAAATTCCGAAAAAAAAATTTTGAAAGTTGTGATAATTTCTTCATATATTTTACGGTTATAGTCCTTGTATGGAGAAATTAACACAACTTTCAAATTTTTTTTTTTGCGGGATATTTAAACTAAAATAAATAAAAAATTAAATTGCTCTGTAATAATGAACAGTATAATAATATTTACAGTTATAAAGCAAGTTAAAAATTATAGAACTACTAATTTTAATGATGTCTCAAAATAAAAAAACTAAATTAAAAACTATTTTTTTCGATTAGTAAATCGAAAAAAATAGTTTTGAATTTTTGACACAATTTTTCTCTGAAATCTTTCGTGATAGGGCGGAAGTTCATTATGGAACCTATATTCTACACATATAGATCTATCAAAAAAACCCAGTAGCTTTGAGGGTACTAAAAATTTATTTTTGTTTGTAACGCAGTGTCTTGGGAACTACAATTCGCATTGAAAAATCCTTTTGTATAATTTACTTGAGAAATAGTACTGACTATCTTTCCCAAAACTAAATTTAGTGCATCAGCCAATTCAATAAAAAGATCTATGATTTCGTAATGATAAGACTTTTCGAAACATAAAAATATTTTTTTCAAAATTCAAAAATTTCCAAATGTGCATAATTTTTGTAATTTGAATTTTTATTATGTGCACAAGTGTATAAATTTGTGTGCATGTTGTGTTTACATAAAGAAGATTTGACACTTTATCTATTTATTTTGTATCAGTTTGGAGACCAAAAAAAAATCCCACAGCGGCGGAGGTCCGAGTACAAGCTCACAAATAAATCAACAAGCTAATTATTAAAAAATAAAAAACACGACTGACAACTCACATAGCCTATGTCACTCGGAAGAATGCAAGGAATCTAAAAATACCTCTTACATCAAAATCTGTTAAGCCGTTCAGGACTTATGGTGGAATAAAGAAACTTACATACATACATATATACATGAACCCTGAAAACATAACATTTTTTGGTCAGTCGTGTAAAAACATAGGTATTTAATGTACCCGTTTAATCATACTGCATAAGTATGGTTTCTGTACTATGATAAATAATAATGCATTTCTAGAATGTTCGAAATTAATCCCCTTCAGTACGGAATGCACAAGTTTAATACCATACGTACATTTCTCGTATTCAATGTATTTTATATACCTAGGTAGGAGGCAGATGGAATCCTACAATACTTGGAACAGTGCACCTCTAAGCTCCTTCATAAGCCTCTTATCTCGTAATACTAAATGGTGAAAGACTGAAAGGTGAAATAGTACATTGTCTATTAACCGACATATCAGAGGGAAGTAAAGTTTCCGCAGTCGAATTCAATATAGATTTTCACTCGCCAAGAAGAAGAAGTCGAATTCATGCGACACCAGAGATAAAAGTTACTTATTGCCTGAAATTAAAACCAAATGCATCTATCTTTTGTATTTTTCCCGTTTGAAAATTGCGACCATGATGCATTCCGGGCGCGCTCAGCTAGGGTTGTGAAATAGCTCGAAATACTCGAAGCGAAATTTTGGTTTTCCACATTTCGTTGCACTTTACCGCATCTCTCTGTTTGGTCTAATGGTTGACTGGTAGAGAATGCCATATGGCGTTAAGCCCACCATTTGTACATATTTTTTGTAATTTGTGCAATAAAGTTTTTAAATAAAAATAAATAAATAAAATTCACCCTAAATTTGTCGCCCTACACAAAAAATTCTGTATTCGCGATCATTATATGCCTTTTTTGCCCCAAACGATATTAATTTTCTTAGTTTAATATATCAGACCTTTTTGCCCTGGATTTTATGTCTGATTCGCCTCGCTTGTTTTTATAATAGACTATCCTCAAAGCGCATCTATTTTCAAGTGCACCAAATGAAGCGCAGGCGCATCTAACTATTCATCGGAGCGCACCGTTTAAATAGAGATGGGTACTATCGGTAAAAATAAATAATGTTTTTTTTTTTTAATTTGTAATAATTACCGCGAGCTTAACTTAGTCGCCGTCTGTACATTCGTCGACTCCTTGGTTTACCTTGACCGCATACCCTTTATTAATTTCTGGTACTTTTAATTAAAACTACTACTATTTCCATGATTTAATTTAAATAAGGGACGAAAAAAGATATACTAACGCAGAAATTTTTGGAATGTTGGGCAAAACCGTGGGGCGAACGTGAAATGAATCGAAATTTTACGAGATCACTCTTCATTCTCAACGTGTTGGTGAAATCTAAGTCCTCAACCATAAATCGGAGAGAATGACGAGATTAGACAACATTCTATCTAATCTCGGCTATCTCTCCGATTTACATCATTAATGACGAGTCTGTTTTTATTCATGCACAATTTTTCACTGTTGTCGAACTTAATTTATGACCAATGTTATAAAGCTGAAAAAATCTAAATGTTATAGTCAACGGAAATCAAAGTTCAGCCCACTATAGCCAAAAGCGAGCCTAGCATGAATACTGTATTAAATTATACATTTTACAGGTTACTGTGTGACGATTATGATTGAAAAGAATCCATCAATTAAAGAATATTACGGCCACAAAATTAAATATTTCTTACGTTGGTATTTTCAAGGATTCACAATTTTCAGTTGTTGATTGTAGATCAAAAAGTTGAATACTCAAACTATAACGTTTCAGGTAAAGTATCGCGAGATTTCATTTCCTATTACAGACACGAAGGACCAGTTTAGCTCCAATAATGAGTCTCGGATTTCCACTCCGTACTCGAATCAAATTCTTTTTCCCAACACTACTGACCACTCGTACAAATAAGAGGATGCATAAAGGCCTCAATTATAATGCCCAGAGACGGCTAACAACCGAGGGGCTCTGGGCTATATTTATAGAAATCTAGCTGCTGTTACTCCAAGCTCTGTCCTGGTGGGAATTGTGGGAGATTTGATACCTTATATGTGTATCAGTATAGAAACCAAATTCAAATATTATCTGATTGATTTGATGTGTAGTAAGTTGTCAAAAAATTAAAATTATTACAAAACATTGCTCAAAAATGTGAATTGTATTTTGTTATATCTTAGGAAATACTTTGGTTACTGATGGATGTGGTCCTTTCACTGATAATTCTATTATTGTGAGATTTCCCAAATAAGCATCAAATTAAAATGTTATCCGATCCCTCATTGGATAAGTTGATGTACTTTGGACTGTAGCATACAAGTTATACGCATGAAAAAGGTAAGTCGGTCCAATGTTCATTTTATCATGGGTCTGTTTATGTGCGTTTTTTATACAGGGGATTATGTTGTTTTGTGCCAGAGGGCAGACATTAGATACATGTAAAGTGGACAAAGCGATGTCGCTACAATTTCTCTCTAAATAGTAGTAATTTTTATGTGACTTTGGAATTTGTGATAAAAATAAAAACTATTCATGGCTATTTTATCTGTTTGCACACGAACTGCGGAACCATGCAAAAGTAACTTTTTCTGAAAAATAAAAGCTCATCTGTAAAATGAGACGGAAACTAATTGCTCGTTTGCCTACTATTCTATATATAAAAAAAACTATATTTGGTGAGATCCATTTTGCGATTCAAATATAAATAAATAAATATATATGGAAAAATCATACAGATTGAGTTGATTGTAAGTTCGAGACTTGTGTTATAGAATACTAAATCAACGATACTATATTTTATAACAAATACATATTACATAATACACCCAAGACCCAGGTCAATCTGAAAAAGATCATTTTCCACCTTGACCCGACCAGGGATCGAACCCGGGACCTACGGCATGACGATAGGCCACGGAGGTCGTGAATCAATTAGTGTACCAGATGGTATCCGATTTCCGATGTTGGAGTCCGACCAACTTATTGGATCGGAAAACGTGAAAACACTTTCATTCATTCATTTAAATTTAAGAACATTGTTCTTTTCGGTGGAGTTTTTTCCATGTCTCCCTATCCTCAGCAATCGTTTTGACCTCCTTGTTTGACACTACTTTTTTATATAAGCCCTTCTTGGCTTTCCTCTTCCGCTTCTAGCTTCTATTTTTCCTTCTATCAGATTTTTAATCAAATCGTCATGTCGTACAAGATGGCCGAACATCTTTCCACGTCTTGATTCTATAACTGTTAATAACGATCTACACGACAATTTTTGTTCCAGAAACAAATGATGGCGTGTGGTGCGAAGAAAGTGGCCGTTGGCATAATGTCAAACATTTTGCTTGATAATTATTCGAACGGCAGAACAGACAAAAGGAAGCAAATACAAATGTTGTCTTGTTATAATCACTAATTTAGAGGGATGTGGTCTTTCGGAGGAAATGGACGTTCAAGCCCTAATTCAAGTGCCATTATGATGAAATGGTTTTTGGCAATTAGCAGAGTTCAAGGACTCCAATAACTGTGTCGAAATATCTGTTTAAAAATATTTCTTAGAAAATTATTCAGTGGTCGTAATTTTAATTGAAGATTAAAAAGAATATAGGGTTTTTTTATTAATTTAAAAGAGACGGGGCGGACCGTATTGGATAAAAGTTTATCCTCTTTTTAAAGTTTAATTTTTTCATAAAGTTCATTTAAATTATACAAAACAACCTTATCCATAAAAATATTATAAATGTGAAAGTCTGTCTGTCTATTTCTCTTTCACGGCTTAAACCGTTGGACGATATTTATGCACTCTGGAATAGATATAGTTAAAGACCCGAGATAAAAAATATGGTTTTTTTTAATCAACCCTAAAGGATCTGGCAATGGGGGTGAAAATTTGTTTGAAGAACACCAAAGATACTCAGAATATTAGTTCCCAAAAATTTTAACGGACCGTTGTTGACCGCTGGACGGAGAATTGGCAGAAGTCTGGACCTGACTCGTAGGTGCTGACGCCTGGTGGAATATTTAAACGCGTTAGTCCCCATTGATTAAGTTTGCATAATTGAAACCGACGCGTCGATGCGCTAACACGAGGTCATGTAACATGAATGGCGAAACGCGAGGAAAATGCAACGCGTCATAACGACACAGATATCAATAGTGCAGGTTTATTTCCTTGCCTGCCATATTGTATCTTTATTGTTTATGGTATATGTGATGAATCGTCATATCATACCACATCATATCATTTTTTATATTTTTATTTTAAGGTGTTACTTTTTCCCACACGGACCAAAAAGGATCTCAGATTTTATTGAATCTTATGACTACAACATATCACAGATCTTTGTTTGCTGAAGAAGATGTTAAAGGTATGTTGATAATTTATATTAGAAGAAGACTTAGCGAATAAGACGCCACTAACAACATCCGTGGCGTGGTCATACAGAGACATGTATTTCAGTGTGCAGATGACGAGGCAGAATGGTGGAACGTCAGTGCCTTCGTCCAAGTCAGAATATTCTTCCATCGCCGTATTTATTTTACCTACTACCTAGCTACGATAAAGTAACTTATGAAAGACAAAAGATGTCAAATACTTAATTATTTGATAGGTATTCAATTATTTTCAATGTCTCCATTCTCGTATCCTCTACTGCGGAGACTATACCTGATGGACTTAGGGTATGCGTGTTCATTCCCAGTTCAGAAAAACATACATAATAGTCATAATCATGAGAAACACAACCCCGACGTAGATAAGATACTAATTTCAAAATAGCCAGGCCTATAATAACTAGTGCTAGCGACCTTAGGAATGACTGCGCGTTCTAAAAATACACCTGCGCCTGCCCATGGCTTGTACTGCGACATTCTAACTGCTTCATTGCCTTAGTGATCTTGTCTTTTGTTTTTATTTCTTTTTTTTAAGATTTAGTGCATCCATTTGCGCCTCTATCAGACTTGGATTTTAGTTTATGAAGCTTCTGTGCGAATTTCGGGATAAAAACTACCCTATGTGCTTTTGTACACATGTACCAAACGTCAAATCCGTCCAGTAGATTTTGCGTGGTTGAGTAACAAACATGCTCGTGTGTGTCTTTTTACACGACTGACCAAAAAAGGAGTGTTATGTTTTCAGGGTTCATGTATGTAAGTATGTATGTATGTAAGTTTCTTTATTCCACCATAAGCCCTGAACGGCTTAACAGATTTTGATGTGAGAGGTATTTTTAGATTCCTTGCATTCCTCCGAGTGACATAGGCTATATGACGTCATCATAAAAACAAAATGGCGGATTATATATACGATAAATAGCAGACTAAAAAATAAAATTTGATCAATCTTATCGAGTGGGGTATCAAATTGAAGGGCTTTAAAATGCGATTTCAAAAATGTATAAACTTATATGTTTATAAGTACTTTATGAGTAAAAACTTGTCAGTCGTGTTTTTTTATTTTTAATAATTAGCTTGTTAATAACAATAAACAAATTATCTATCATCATGCTCACATATATCCAAAGGAGGATATATCACTAACCAGAGCGCGTCAAGTTTCCAGAACTTTCTTCACTGAACTTCATCGTACGAACCTAGGACATTTCGACCGTAGGCGCACCGCTGCCAGTTTCTGGCGTCTTGACCACTCGATCACCACGGCTTCAGAAACATAATTAAAATAAAAAAACTTGTGACTTACTTATTTCTTCGGAGTCATCTGATAGATCCGATTTGTCTTCTATTTTCTGCAAGAAAAATAGAGAATATTTAATATTGGATATTCAGACAATACCTACTGGTCTTTACTCTACTTACATTGGAAAAATATATATTTTGTTGTTTCTTGTCTATCTAAGCATGCTGTGCGCACTAATTTCTTGGTTTTCCAACTTGTTATCGACACTTTGTAATGTATATATTGCCATTTTATGTTGTAAAACTGTTTTGTGTGCCAATAAATAAAATAAAATAAATAACAAAATATAGATTTTTTTATTAATGATTTCTGTCCCACTGCTGGGCATAGGCCTTCCCCATCGCCTTCCAACTTTCTCTGTCTAAAGCAACCTCCGGTGATCCGGTCGGACGTCAAAAGCAAACTCCGGCCAGTTTCCCTTGAATGCTGCATCCGCGGTCTTCCTCTCTTTCGGTAGGTAGCCATCATAAGGAAGCCACTTGGTGGCTATTTATCTTTTTTTTAACAATAAAAGAGTTTCTGATTGCATGCTGCAATGGCTGATTAGATCTGATGGGTATGCTGCTAAAAAAAGCTAATTCACCAAAAACGAAAACCTTACTACTTTCTGTTTGGTGTAATGGTTGACTGGTAGAGAATGCCATATGGCGTGAAGTCCATTTATATTTTTTGTAATTCGGGCAATAAAGTTTTTAAGTAATTAAAATAAATAAACAAAAAAGACCCGCATTGACAGGTCCTTTTGGTTAGTCGCGAGTTCCGTCCAAACTTGAGGGGTTCTTAGCAATAAAAAAATCATTTCATTTCAAAGCAGTAGGTAGGTAAATGTTCAAAGCAAACAACATGTTTTATCCGCACTGTAATAGAATAGCGTTTAGTTGACATTATAACCGCTTAAGGCAGGTCAATGCTGCAGTTAAAAGAAATTACTGTAATTTGTGCTTGAATGGGCCACTTGTACACCTGCTAGCCATAGTATATGTAAAAACAAGATAAAATAGCGTTTGTATCGCATTTTATATATATCTATACAACGCTTTTATTCGCTTTCGTGGGAATATCCATACATACTTACATCTATCTATATACCTAGGTATATATAACTCAAAGGTGACTGACTGACTGACTGACATAGTGATCTATCAACACACAGCCCAATCCACTGGACGGATCGGGCTGAAATTTAGCATGCAGGTAGATGTTATGACGTAGGCATCCGCTAAGAAAGGATTAACGCGAGCGAAGCCACGGGCGCCAGCTAGTATATTATAAAATTGTAACTGGTTGGTACATATTGATGATATTTATGAAAAAATGAGGGGACTTTTTAACTTTAGGGAAAACCTAAATAGAAAAGAAGTCAAAACCACTTCCTTTTAGAATTTTTGTCTGTCTTTCTATCATTTTTACAGTTTTATTGCTAAAATGTAAAACCGTGTAGGTTTCTCATTGATGCGCAAAAGTTTTACCAGCATTACTATTATTAGTAGGATTGTATATAAACTTAATATTATCCTTTTAACTGGCCTATATGACTACCATATTCAGCTCATTAAATAACTACCAAAACCAAAATTAATTAATATCCTATTAGATATCATGTTTGATGACATGTTGATAATATTGTAAAATAGATGTAATAATATTGTAATTTAATAAGTATCAGCACAGGCCTATAAAATTTCAATTCAGATAGACCGGTACATTTCGGAGCACAATTACCTCTAAATCTACGGGCCTATGCGAGTTGAAATTTTATATTGTCAATCAGATTTTATATTTTATCTGTGATAGATGGACAAATATAAAAGAACTGATTGAAAAAAGGGAAATATAAATTAAATAAATTCTAAGAAAAATGCTATTATAATATACAGGGTATTGGGCTGATGACAGATTGGAATTACCTGGTAACATTTTTGACGTATAAGATTTTAGAATACAATATGTTAAGTACCTATTTACGAAAATTTGTAGTTAATAATTTTTAACAAAAATATGGTTTCACTTATTATACCTCTTATCCAGACAACTACTGTCGCACTAGGTGTATTATTTTTATTGTTTTATTTTTAGTTTATGGTACATAAACTACTATGAATAAATTCTTCACAGTAGAAGGGACTTTGAAAAAACATATTTTTGTTGGATTTTGCTGTTACATGCAACTAAGCTTTTGCCCTCGGCTTCTCCCAAGTGAATTTCGTTTTTACTGTTTTCACACACTTTGGGGCGGGATTGAAAAGAAGCTCTACAAAGTTTAAGAGTTTCTACATTTATAAAAATGAAAATTTGCATGATAGTATTGAATTGATGATGTAGAATTAACCAGAATAGTGTCGATGCCTCCTACATAGACTAAAGTTGTGACAAAAAATATGATTTATCAATTTTTGGAAAAATTCATTATTTCAACAACTAAATCAGGGGTTTCAAGCAGTGTGCCATATATGTTTTCAAGTGTACCATCAATTGTAAGCATTATTGAGTAAAAAATTTGATAAGGGTTTAGTAATTTAACGAGATCATGCTATCGGGTGTACTGTATTGAAGCCTTCACACGCGAATACGACTCACACTTGGCTATTTTTACTGGTGAGCTGTGAAACTTTTATAAGATGAAATGTATGTAAAAGGTTTAAAATGCCTGACCTACATCAATCAATTCATGCAAATATTTCAAAATCTTTTTTGACACTTTCAAACATTATACAAATGGTCATTCATAATAGACTACAGCAAATGAAACAGTTAAATTAATTGGTAAATCTATTAAAACAAGGTACCTACTTTGTTGTGAGGAATCGATGATGTTGAAAATTAATTATGTTCAGATTAAATAAACCAAGTGCCTATGTACTAAAATTAAATTTGTATGTATATGAAATAAAATTGTATCATTTCTTGGCATGAACTGTGATATATATGTATAGGTACCTAGGTATGTCAATTGAGAGAAATTTAACTTTCACTTCATTGACACTTCATGTGACTTCAAATAGAGTTCCATTAAATTTGTATGAATACTCCTAACATCATGCATGGTAATAGAAGTGCAAAAATTATGTTACAAACTACAGGTGTTTATCATTAAATGAATAATATAAATACGCAAAATAAAAAATTACTTCGACAAATAGTTGTATAAAATGGTCTCAGTGACGTCGAATTAACATCTAAATAAGGCGATTTAATGAATGAACAGCACATGCAAACATGAAGTCAAGTCTAGTAAGTCAACAAAGCATTCTATAAAAGTTGTTTACCAGAGTGTCTTGGTCGCCCAGCTCTCTGTAGTAGGATTCACTGCTACCTCTCCGACTGCCAACACACATTGCTCTTCGCAAGAGGCCGGATAACATCGAGCAAAACCCACATTGTTGCATATTTCTTTATTTATGACAATTATCCACAGAGAAAGCCGCTGAGAGCGACACAGCAAGAGATTTTTGTCATCCACCCCGATAAAACAATTTACATCAATCCATAACTCTTTATTTTGGTGCGTGAAATCGAGATGGAATGGAACGCGAGGTAGTCTCAGCGCGTCTCGTAAAGGATCATGTTTACATCGATTCAATTTTAAAGTCCAGTTTTACGACAACACGCGATAAGAGAACTAATACCGATAGCTGAAAGACAACTACAAGAATCCGACGAACAATACGTCGCGCGGCCATCGGCCGACGAGCTAGCTAGCTACCTACTTCTAGGCGCTCACCCGTTCGACTATCTCAACTCAACATCAGGTTCCCCGCGCAAACAGGTGCAAGTACATTTTTGCCACATTGCGATTTACTAGGGAGCATGCGTCGGACGTAGCACCGCCCCATCGGATTTCAAACACAGTTCCATTTCTAATAACAACCTAACTTTCTTTTGAATAAATTTACGCAACAGTTACTAGCCATTTTTTCCGTAAAGTGAAAACTTCTACTCTACATACAAGTAACTACAAAGGTATATAGGTATTGAAAGAGACTGATATGAAACACAGTGATAAATGTGTGCGTAACGAAGTCAGCTTAAGTCGACGAAATGACCGAAAAGAAAACTATCTAATTCTCAAAGCAATAGTTATTGCTCTGAGACCTAATCACTAAGTACGATAAATGACCCTGCCTTCACTTCCTTCTGACGTCAGTCGTAAAATCTATTTTTTTAACTTACTTAGCATAGCAAGGCACATATCTTAAGACGAGATACTAAGCGGAGGTAATTGAGAGGAGAAGCAATATGAGTATAAAATCGTATTACCAACATGTACAACGTAAATACAATAAAATAATTAATTTTTAGAAAAAATGGACTTACAACAGTTTTGCGTTTTACCTCACCTATCCACCAATAGCAAACAAGTTTTAACAGGGACTCAAACTGTGTTGCCATTATATAATTTCATTTTAACATTTATCTTAAAAATATGATAATATTACAAATGCGAATGTGAGCTTGTTTGTTTTTATATTTATTTGTTTGTTAGGTGCCTCTTCACGATTTATCTACTGAATCAATCTTTCTGATATGTCGCATATCTTGAAGTACAGAGAAGGACATAACGTACCTTTCATCCCGGGAAAAACACTGTTCCCGTGGGATTCACGCGGACGAAGTTGCGTAGGCAAAAGCTGTTTAGGTATAAAAGTACCAAGTTAGAAAAAAATTAACGATTTTTTTTGTCTATGATATTACATTTTTTTTGTTTCTTCTATGCTTGGTTCTAAGTATAGGTACTATAGGTTCCTACATGGTTGGTGTTTAGTTGCTGTTCTAGTGGTGTGGTGCGTAACATATTGTATAGCCTGACCAGGAATATAAAAACCCTCGCCATGTTGCGGAAAAGCAATAGAACTAATTTCTTTTACTGGCAACTAATTTAAAAATCCATCTGTCATTTCTCCTGTCAAAGTTTGACTTTTAATCAAGGGCGGATTCAGTATTTTTATTATTACTGGGAAGGACACCATTTTCCGTGGTCGAGAATATTTCCGAGAAATGTGTAAGGAAGTTTCCGCTCGTTCTTTGAAAATTTCGAGAACGTCACATCACTAATGGTGGCGGATTATTTTTTAGAAATAAACTTGTAAATAACTATTACTACTAAATCCTGTTATTTTAACAACTCGAATCTTAATTTGATATGTACTGTTATGGAGCCTGCCTCCACAGTATACCCTTTTAACTACTTTGTGGTATACATGTACACATAATAGTAGACGGGGATGTGGGGGGGGGGGAAGGGGGGGGCACGTGCCCCCATGCTTCCACCCTTTGAATCCACTACTTCTTTCAATAATGTTGCAATATAAAACGCATAAGTGCTGCATCTAATTCAGGATTTTTATATTCCTGGTCAGGCTTTACTTATGTATAACAATAATGAATTAGTTATTTTTGAATTTAATTTATTAATCGTATGATTCCATTGACTAACACTACCTAATAATGACACGTTACTAACATTACGCATTTTCAGCCCCGTCCTTTGAGGCGCTCATGCATGGGGCCAAAGCCAACATGGAGAGTATTGGACAGGCCTTTTTGTACCTTTTTATTATATAAGGGAGATGGCTACATTTTCCGAAATCCGTCTCTTATTGTTATACTAACTAACAGACAGTCTTATGTTATTGTAGTGATGATGATAAGAATCAAACACTGACATTTTAATAATATAAATATTTCCCTATAAATCTCGTGTCGGAGGCCAAGATTCATTTCGGGTCGCTGCGCCGCCGCAGTAGTAGTAGTATTTCCCTATAAATGGCACTTTAATGTAATGGCAATACTCTAAGCAAGATGTCACTGTCAAGGGTTAACTGTCACTGTCACATACAATGCCAAGGCTCCACTACACCATCGCGGATTGCATAGCCGATTGCGTCGTCAGAAACACGATATACCTATTTTCTTATAAATTAATAAAGTTCGTGTTTGAACAATACAAATATCAATTTTATTCTACTGCACAATCGTTCGTTTGCAATCGGCAATGGTGTAGTGTATAGAGGAGCCTTAATAATATACCGCGACATAAGTAGCGCCATCTATTGAGAGATGTTGAAGACTATTATAGTTTGGGGTGGTTTGGGATAATTGGGATTGTGGGCTGCTATTGATTGTATGTTGCATGGGGTGCAGAGCTGCAGAGTGGCAGGGATCATGATCCTGAATCATCATCCCTTGAATTCTTATTCAAGTTATTTATTCTACTCTAGTCATATACAAGGCATAGACCTATAAATCCACCGTACTCAATATAGTACCATGTAATTACAATACGTACATAGGTACCTACTTAAGTACTCATTACTTTAATAGCATAGGTAATATGTTTAATAGATGAACATGCAACTGAGTTTTTCATAGGTAAGTAGGTAACGATAAAAATGTGGGTCGAGGTGAGTGTAGTAGTTGTGTCGCCAACCTGACTATTGATACGAAGAAGTTGGACTTTTATACCGACTTCAAAAGAAGATGGAAGAATTCAATACTTCTCAGTAGGTTACTTACCTATAGGTATATTCTATTTTAACGAGGCCACAGAATTAATATAAGTACTACGAGGCATAGGAAAATTTGGTGTATGCTAAAGATAGGTAAGTAAGTATACCTAATAAGTATTTTTTTTTATATAACATAGATACTATTACGTAGTACTTATATGTATGATACTCTATATAAGTATGTTAAAATTATTACAATAGATCGTAATTTATTATATGTTTGGCTAGAGCCAGTTGAAAGTTAATAAGTAATTTTACTTATAAATAAATTGAATAAGAATGTGACTATCGGCACTTTTCTTAATGTCTCTATTAAGGAGAAGTCACTTTATTGTTGGGTCTTTATTCGCACTTTTATTGCACAAATATTGATTTATTTATTACACTAATTCGAACGGTTTAGTTCCTTTGAGCCGTCGTCGTCGCACTATGTCCGTGTTATCAAGGAGTTGGATTGCCTCAACGTTTACATGATGAAGCAGTCTATTCTCATGCGCTTCTGCAATTTTTTGTATGACTTTAAGGTAATAATTATAAAAATCCAAGTTAAAAAGGTCCATTTTATTTAAATAAAAACTACAATTATTTACTATTTACCTACTTAAAACATATCTTAAAACCAAAATCAACCATCATCAATATTAGTCCTATCGATATCCTAACTGATTTTTGAGGTCAACGATATAGCTTTAGTGGTAGGTAGTGGAACTTAGTTCACAAGAACAAATAAAAATAGTTAATTTTAATCTTGCAAATATTTAGAGTCCTTTCATGAAAATGAAAAATCCCTGAACAAATTTTGTTATACTATACTGTACTCGAAATGGCTTATCCGATGTAAATATTATTTCTCCGGAGCTGAAGATTGGCATGTAGGATAGTATATATCCCGGAAATATTAAGATTTCTTTCGTAAATATAAAAACCCCTAAAACAAACTTAAACTTAACTTATTATAATAATCACATCGTTCCTAAAGTAGGTACCAAAACAGTAATTAAAAATCTTATCAACCATAGCAGTAACAATAGTAGCGGAGGTGTGGATATGTTTTTTCTATACAGGCGGGTTCACTTCCGTACCTGAAAAGACCGTAGAAAATAAGTTAGTAAAACTTTATTGATTTTATACATCCAATCATCAAAATAAAAAAAAATCATCAAAATCATCCAAAGTCCTCGACTTCGAAATCCAACGACGCGCTGAGCTCGACACTATTCGCAATGAGTTAAAAGCCCGACCACCTGTGCTAACTCAATATAATTATATTAACGGTGTGCTCACATGCCCGCAGTGTGCGAGGATCTTCTCCAATAAGATTGGCTACATAAGCCACATGCGAGCTCACGATAGAGCCCTTAATTCTTGAAGTGGTCGCCATGACCGAAATTGGTCGGACACGCATCATCATCACATCCAATAAGAAAGAAAGATCCTACACTCTTTGGAAGTAATAGGGACACCTCTCTTTCTCTCTCATCTGAGCGTTATCTCAGTTGCATCCTCAGCGTACGCGTCGAAGCCCAGGTTCCGCTTTCCTTCTTATTATTCTCCACTTCGCACGATCTTCGGCATCCTTGGTTTCGAGACCATTGGCACGTATATCCTCCTTGACGTCATCAAGCTAGCTCTTCTTGGGTTTCCCCATTATGCCGGGACCCGGCGGCATGGCCAGGCATTTGTTCCCTATGTGGCTTGCCCGTTTACGCAAAACTTGGCCGTATCAGCTTAGCGTAATAGCAACATATATTATTTATGTGGTAATAGAATACACCCATACCTGCCTAAAATAGCCGCCAGGTAGGCGTAGAAAATTAGATCATGTCGAACAAGACGTGTAGAATATTATTTACGGTCTCGTCTACCAAACTAAACAACTATTTATATACCTATGTATCTATTTAATTTGTCAATATAATAGAATTTATTTACACCCACATGAACTCTCTGCTCAACCCTAAGCTTTGACTGTCCGACAATGCTTTTGTATGTGTGTATAATAAAGCTTAAATAAATAAATAAAAGGCCATTAGAATAAATGGATGTTTGGGTACAAAAACTACTGGACGGATTTCGATGAAATTTTGTATGCAAGTAGCGAAGCCTGAAATAATACATATATTACTATTTATCTTTATTTATATATTATCATATATACTATTTATCCCAAAATTGCCACGGGAGCAGACCTCTGGACCATTGTCGTTTCGGTTCTGTTCAACTCAGAAATACATACCTACTAGTACGCGAAATGTCTTGGCGATTGACCTCAAATATATTCTCATTTACTATATACGTCAAGGTTGCTTCAAAGATGCCCGCGTCAGGATCAAGCTTCACCTAAAATATAAAAATATTTACCAAAAATTATTAAAAAAAAACTGTAGTGTCTGATATAAATTTCAACCTTTACGCTTTGTCGAGAAAAAGGATCGTTAGTTTATGTAATTGTTAATTTTAATTATGTTTATAATAATTGTTTCTTAAAAGTCCTAATATGAAACTCCGGGTAATCCCTACCTTGATTTGGTAATTGTGATGTGGATTCTTCAAAGAAGTGTACGTGTTTAGTTTCTTCACCCAGACGATGCTGGCAAGTGTGCGGGGCTTGCATTGCAATCTATAAGTACAATAAAATTCAAAAAATATATTTTGCATATCATTATTGGACACCTTCAAATGTCAATAATATGTAAAAGAAATAACGTCGGGCACAATACAGAACCTTGCGGGACGCCAACATAATGGTTTGAATTGGATACCCTGAGGTTCCGAAGGACACAGATCGGATGCTAGAAGTTTAAAATAACCATATGGTCGATTTTTATTTGATAGAATTTCATTCCCAAAATTAATTCTATCATTTTCATTTCTAGGCCTTATTCATGATAGGTAACCTAGTTACTGTTTTCATCTTTTAGTAGCCAAGATGTTTAATTCCAGTGGTGTATAGTTTAAGTCGAGAATAAAATGGACTGTATAAAAGATTTCTTTGTTCTAGAATTCGTGGTTTCGTGTCATGGTCTTAAAAGATTGTACTTTTTTGCACGAGACTTCTTCGTCTTTATCCAGCCTAAATACGATCTTAATGAGCATGGAAACTGAAAAATAAGTTACGGTTGTGACACCACATTCTTACCTGACAGGTTGTAAAAGAAAGTTGACATAGCCCACGAAAGTGTCACCTGCTTTTTTGTAAAGAGGGTCATTCTGGGGTACACTCTGCCACGCGAGACACGCACAGTAATGTGGGGTGATGCCCGCCTCGCTGCAAGAACGGCCGGGGGAAATCTGTGAATTAAAAAAAAATAATTGTACGACTATGCTGGAAATAAATAATGAGATTTATCCTGATGCAATACCACGAACGAATACCACTGGTATTACTTTGAATTTTCAATTATTTTCTAGTCCAAACGGATACCAATATCAAAACAAGTTCAAAGGTACAGTCAGTAAAAATGCTTTGTATGCGATTACAACATTTTTATTTGCAAAAATAACAAAATATTTAAGTATGTCCCATGGACGATATCGGCCGTGCTTATAGCTTTTAACCAACAAGAAAAAAATCTTCTTCTTTCGGTGGGGAACGTTTTTATGTTAGACAATTTATAAACGCATAAAATAGTTGCTATAAAATAGTTGCTATTTATAAACGCATAAAATACTTGCAACTATTTTGTGACAGCTAGCTTAAAAAAACTACGCACGCTAAGCTGTATGTGTGAGTTGTAGCATCGATAAAATATTTTGTAGTTACATCATACATAAGGTAGGTACCTAATAACTCGCTTATAAATCGTAAAGACTAGGTAGCGGAAAAGCTTTAACTATTTATTCAATAAACTAGCCACGGCCCGGGGCTTCGCTCCCGTGGGAATATGTGCTATACCCGGTATTTTTCTACCCGTATACCAAATTTCATCGAAATCCGTCCAGTAGATTTTGCGTGATTGAGTAACAAACATTATCCTCACAAACTCACAGACTCACAAACTCACATCCAAACTTTCGCATTTATAATATTATTAGGATATTAGGATTAGGATATTAGGATTAGGATCTATTAGGATATTAGGATTAATAGGATTAGGATACACTGGCTGAACTACTTTATCTATTTATAAGACCACTGTCATTTACCGGTTTCAGTAACGATCTACCCCTGGCATATTTTGCGCCAGGGATTGTATAAGGATTCCAGTATTTCCGTCGACCCACTGCATCCAGTAAAGTTGTGTGAATATCGTAGGGAGACGTGAGAGAATTCGCATTCATCTTCAGGGCTCGGAGAGCATCAGGTCTCTCCGCTTTGAGTTTCTCTGGCAGCAGCAATGCCATGAGTGGCAGCCGTTCTTCTAATTGAGCCTGAGGCGTATTTCTGTCTACCCCAAATCTGAAAGTCAACATCTCAATTTCAAGTAGGCTCACACATGGCACACATGACAGTATGTGGTTTCGTAGAGCTATGCTATTAACGGTGTCTTCTTTTGCCTGTTATAATGAACCTATCCGACTATCCGTTTTGAAACCATAACAACAATTACAATCCTGTGAATTTCGAAGCAGCAGCTGCTGTCGAGATATGTTTATCTCTTTTTAGCACAGCGTTTAGGGCATAAGACAAGAGAGAACACCCAACGTGTCAACAGTTCAATTTAAAATCGCTCTAATGCTTTGGTAATTAATCTGAGAATTTAATTAAGTCGTTTAAAAAAAACGACCAATTGCGAGTCAAGCTCGTGCACTGAGGGTTCCGTAGATGCAAAGCATCTCATATTATAGCTCTAACTAAAAGACCAACTAGTTTCAAAAACAAGCATAACTTTGCAGTTCTTTCCCTAAGATTCATAATGAATCTAGCGCAAAATAAGTTTGTAGCACTTTTTTTTACTTACAATGACATATTTACAATTTTCAGATTTATTCCTGTATGTACTGAGACCTTGCTTTTTGCCAATTTTCATAATTTTAGGTCAACGGGAAGTAGGTTTTAATTGATGCCTGAAATCGCAAAATATGCGAAAATTCGCAACATTTCAGGTAATATTTATTGATCGCGTTGACGTATAATTTTGATTATTTTTTTGCTGAAAGAGACTGTGGATCCGAATATTCGATATCAATTTCATTGATATCTGTAAGCGTTACTGAGAAAAAATAGTGTGACAGAAAGACGGACAGACGGACAACAAAGTGATCTTATAAGGGTTCCGTTTTTGCCTTTTGATGTACGGAACCCTAAAAAGGGTTTGGGTTTACCTGGGTCCGTGATCCCCCATGACGATCAACAGAGTATTTTCCTCGTAGCCGTCTCGTCGGAATGCTTTCAGGAAGTCCACGAAGTCGTCATCAGAGTTTGTGATTAAGTTATAGTCATCATGACTTATATCCCCCACTAAGGTGAATATGAACTTTTTTCCGTTCAAACTCATGAACTGAAAATGTTAGATTTTTTTACAGAGGTAAACAATTCTCATATAAAAATATTTTTTTAATATGTATTTTTTTTTATTTACATAATTTTTTTAATTTATTCAGAAATAAATATATATACATTTAACACTAAATACTAAAATATAAACTAAAACTAACTTAAAGAGAAACTAAAACTTAATTAAAAAATAAATCCTAATAAATTACAACTATAGGTAGAAAATATCCCGCAGATCATTGCCCCGCGGAAGCGTGCCCAGGAGGCTGGCAGCATTGCCACGCTGGATGGCAATGCTTATTCTTTGAGAAAAGAACTCACCAGCCCTCTGGTCACACGACACCTTGATCAGCTTTTTGCTAAAAAAACTAAAAAGTTTATGAGCAGAGGGACCCCACGGGCCTAATGTATCCACACCAAAAGCACAGATTACTAAAAACTATACAGATGGAAAGCTTCCTAAGAGACGACAAAATTCATACCTATTCTTATAGGGCTGTCACTTGGTTATTGAAAAAAAACATTATTTCTATTTTTAGTATATTGAAAGAAAAACAGTTTAACATTGAAAGTTGTACTACGGAGTATTTCGAGGCGAATAGCGAAAACTCCATGCAAATTGGATTAGTAGTTTTTGAAAAATCACAAAAACGTTTTTGGAAGGAAGGTGCCTATATTCTTCTCCAAGATCCAATCTATATCTATACCTTTTATTGAAATCCTTTTAGCCGCTCAGGCACAAAAAACGGAACATAGGTAGGTAGGTATACCTACTCCAACAAAGTATATGTTCGCATTTATGATACTAGGATAATTCAATCACAAATAGGGTAATTAGTCACCTATATAGTTACCTATGTATATAAGTCAATCATCTGGGACATAAATCTCGTATTATATAAAACAAGCTTTTGCCCGCGGCTTCACCCGCGTGAATTTCCCACGGGAACAGTGCTTTTTCTCGGAATGAAAGGTAGGTGCCCTATGTCCTGCTTAGTACTATTATCTAACTATATCTATATTTGCGAAATTTCAGGAAGATTGGTTCAGTAGATAAAGCGTGAAGAAGTAACCAACAAATAAACTCACTTTCGCAATATTAGTTAGGATATGCTAGGTACTATGTTTATACATATACCTACCTGTGTCAATCCGCGAGAAAAGATACCTACCTATTGATTTGTATTGTTGTTGGCACTTACGATACGAAATTATTGTTATACTAGCCGCGTCCCGGAGCCTCGATCCCGTGGACAGTTTTTTTATGTTTTATATGATTATTTAAGCAAACAGTCCAATTTTTTAATAATGAAAAATAAATACAATGTTAGAAGTATCTATTTTATAGACTCTGATACGTGTCAGTATTTTTCCTTAACTTTACATAGATAACACTGGTGTCATATTGATTTAACCATTTTGTTTACTATTTTAAACACAAAACGACACGGCCAAAAAAGGAACAAATCAGGAACGCTGCGCGAACCCACGACTGCGCGAGCCCTGACATTTCGCACCCCGCCGAGTGGCGCCGAGCCGGTTTGAACCGGTTTGGCACTGTACGTGACAGTGCGTGTGTGCGTAAGCACCTCGCGCGTTCAAGCTTGTAGTAGTGTACTTATTTGAAGCGCTTGTATGAAGCTTTCCCTCTGTACCCTTTTAACTACTTTGTGCCAAAAGGCTCAAATATGTATGCCTCACCTAGGCATGCATATTTTCGTATAAATAAGTATAATAAATATCAGATTTTAAAAACTAGTTACGTTTGTAAATGCACTAGGGTCCGGCTTCGCTCGGGTCGTAAATTGTAGCCTATGTCACTTCTCTCTCAGCCCAAAGACGTCCACTGCTGGACAAAGGCCTCCCCCAAGGATTTTATCCATGGGGGGGGGGGGGGTTGTGTGTTTGTGGGTTTCCATATCACTTACTAGCTTTCTATTTATTTAATAGGTTCCCATCCCAGTACTGGGCAAAGGCCTCTCTCTCATCCTTCCAAGACCCTCGATCTAAGGTTGTCGGTTCAGTAGTTTCGAAGATTACCCGACAAACAAACTTAGAAACACTTCCTCTCTTAATACTTATTAGTGTGATAGACATTCGAACTCACTCAACATTTCGGAGGTACCAATTAGACATACTTATACAAGAACTAGCTGGCGTCGCTGGCTCGCGTTAATCCTTTCTTAGCGGATGCCTACGTTATAACATCTACCTGCATGCCATTTCAGCCCGATCCGCCCAGTGGTTTGGGCTGTGCGTTGATAGATCACTATGTCAGTCAGTCAGTCACCTTTGAGTTATATATATATAGATTATTCAAGAATTATGCTTGATAAAGTACCTATAGGATAACTGAACAGTGAGCTGGTGGTTCCTTCCTTCACCACGCTCAAGCGGTGGAATAACTACCTACCTTTTGCTTTAACAAACATCGCTTGTAAAATTACCTGAAGGGTTAAATCCATCATGATTTTACTCTGTGGTGTGTCTCCCAAACAACCTTGGTTATAAAATTTAAACAACCTGTTATGTGTATTAAAAGCCGTCGCATAATGGTCAGTAGGCAGATTCTGGAAGCCAGTTGCATCCCACTGGTAAACTCCTAAGTCTGGACCATCTTCTAAAAAAGCCGTTCTGTATCTGTAAGTTTGCATGGTTTAGACCATAGAGAAGAAGAAGCATGAATCATAATAACTTATCAGAATGTCTCGAGAGAGACCAATGGGCCCAACGAGTTACAGATTGGATTCCTCCTAATGGCAGGAGACGGCCCGGCCGGGTTGACAACGGATGCGCTGGTGCGACGAATTAAACAAATTTGATAAAGGGTGGCGCGATGTGTTACTTAGATCGACAGTCTTGGAAGAAGAGAGAAGCCTTTGCCTGATTAAATAATAATAATCCACAGCTCAGCATCACCTCTGTACGCATCGATCTGGTGTATTCACAGAGCTACAATTTTTTTTTTAATTTTACGGAATGATTTTTTTTTTTATAACTCGATCTGGTGTATTCATAGAGCTAGATTTTGTTTTAATTTTACTGAATGATTTTTTTCTATGTCTATAGGTGTATTTTCCTATAGTACGGACGTACGGACAGACAGCAGCGTTGCAAGCGAGACGATCGGGAGTAATGTCAATAGGGTCCAAAATCGCATCTAAAATGAGCGACCACCTTACGATATCAGGTACCCATTATTTCCATGGGAAATACTTACCCGTGTTTTTTTAACTTGTAGAATATGAAAGGAAATACGTCACACGTGGCTTTATTTTTCACGTTAGGCCGAACTGTCGGTAATTCGTATAAATTTTTCCCGGTCAATATCATTGTCAATATTTCTTTTGTGCCATCACCAGCTATATTGTATCTGCAAGAAGTGTATAAATTTAGTAGGCACTTAATAACCCCAAAACAGGCAAAATAGTTTGTTTTTTTTATAAAATTTTCATTGTTGTAGCAAAGTCTTTATTTTCATAAGTTCGTTAAATGCAAAAAAACTTCCATGCTGATCAGGTAGCGAAGAAGTATACATATAATGTGATGTTCCGCGCACATTGCAAAAGTCAATCAAGGGAAGGGGATTCTTCTCATTGGCGATGGGCTAGCAACCTGTCACTATCTGAATCTCAAATCCACCAACAACGAAGTCAGATTTGTACATAAACTCATGAGACACGAACATGGATTTGAAACTAACTTTGGACCATAAGCACAGAATTAATATGGCACACTTGTTTCGTAATGTACTATAACCTATTAAAGGTATGGTCGAATTTAAATTATTGGGTGACCTCTAGTAGACTGTAATAATTTGTCACCTTTTCCGTACGAAGAATAAATCGTTACTGACGTGTATATCCGTGAGGATATACAGTTTCATTTGTAATAGTAGAAGGTATATTTGACGCCCCGTTTCTATGAAGCGCCCGCCCTGCGATAAAGGTCTTAACCACATGTCTACCATAACAGCTCCTTCAATTACAAAGGTACAATAGGACACTTAAGGGCTCTTAAGGGCTAGACATTATTATCAAGGAAGATTCCGAGATATTCTTCCACGGATTCCTTTGAGATAATGATCCGACTCACTTATTTAGTACTGTGGCTTGAAGATCCTCAGTCAAGTACTTATAACTCTTTGGCATACGACGTATGAACCTTATCCTGGCAGAGGAATCGAATGTAAAAATAAGAATGTTGATGTTATTCAGTCGAACTCTAGGTTGGATAGCATGCCTGACTTCAGACCGAAACCCAGCCAAGTTTCCAGACCATGTCGTAGTTAAAAAACTGTAAGAAAAAACTATACATCATAATGCGCCTACTACTCCACACTCCACAGCGACCATTGATTTTATAACTAGCTTGTGCCCTCAGCTTTGTATTTCGTTTTTGTCTCATTTCACCCCCTTAGGGATGGGATTTCCAAAATTTCTTTCAAGTCCAGTGCAATTACGCTATTATAAAAAATCTCTGCAAAATATCAAGTTTTGGTTCTTCGTGTATTGATGTCAATCAGTCATCAGTCAGCATTATTTTTTATATACTTTAGGTAGAAACGGTGCTTATTGACTACTAGCTTTGCCCCTGGACTTTGCTTCCGTGGGAAATTTGGGATAAAAGGTATCCTATGTCCTTCTTAGTACTCCTATGTCTATGCGAAATTTCAAGATGATTGGTTGGTGAAGAGGTAACTACACTTTTAGAGTGGTTCTAGTCATATCAACAAAAGAAACATACCTTTTCCCTTTAAATCCAATACAAGTTACATTTACATGGTCACTTCTTCTCAAGTGATAGAAGACATTACCAGCTAACTTAGTTGGCTTTCCAAGATGATATGAAAAATCAGTCTCAAATATTATGTCACGGTAGGTACACGATATGTTTCTATATGTACTTAAAATCTTGTAGACGACTTGGCATTTTGAGAACTGGAACAAACATTTTCTGTTGTGGAAGTCTTTGTAAGTTTGTGACGGTTTGTAGCATGTAAGCTTCGGAATTATAAATTCAAAAATTCTTTTACCAATAGAAAACTTCTTTACACCTGTACAACATACATAGGCTACAATTTATATACTTACCTCCAAAGTAAAGCTGGGGCGCAGCGCTAGTACTAATATAAAAATATCTACATACCTACATAGACTTTATTCTAAAATCTTTTATACATAGGAAATCTTAGTTTAATAATTCTATAAACTTCACTGGTTATGAAGTGGCCAAATAATAATAAAAAAAAAAACTAAAAAAAAAGAAAAAAATCTAATTTGTGCCATTTCGACTCGAGATGATGATGATGATTGGTTATGAATAAATGTATGGAATATTCTTACTGTTCGGTCATCGGTAATAACGACAGCACGTACAAGTTGGCAGCGGATTTGGCGTTGCTGAAGGATATACAGGACGTGCCATTTGACAATCTGTTGACCTTATTGGATAACCACTTTACCCCGAAAAAGTGTGGATTTAGCGGACGCCATCACTTCTATGCAGCAACGCAACAGCCGGGCGGTTCCTACACGCAGTAGGCGACAAGGCTGCGTCTCACGGTACATTGCGGATTCAGCAATGTTGAGGAGGCGCTGCGTGATCGATTTGTGAAAGGGATGGTAGCAGGTCCTGAGCGCGAAAAATTGTTCGCACGAGATTGGGATACCTTGACCTTGGCGAAGGCAGTGGAGTTGGCGGAAAGTGTACGGTGTGCGCGCGCGGGCGCTGCAGCTACTATTTCTACCCCTGCAGACCAAGCTCTGGTGTTCTAGATAACGAAAGTACCGAATAGCGCCAAATCAATTAGTGCTACTAAAGAAATTTGTGGCGGTCGGAATAACCATAAATCGTCACAATGTCGGTTCGCTAAGTACAAATGTAAGAAGTGCAACACGGTCGGGCATTTGCGTAAAATGTGCAATAAAATTAATTATGTGTCATCCGGGGAGGTGAGCGAAGATGACGACGGTGAGTTGCTTTTTAATATTTGCTCAATTCGGGGAGAACCGATGACAGAAACTATAATATCACAATAAATGGTCGGAAATTGCAATTTCAGATAGATAGTGGATCTGGGGTGACAGTTATTTCCGAGAGCACATATTTAAAGTAATTTATAGATAAATCGCTAGTGACGTGTAACAAAAAAAATTTCATAGTTATACTGGAAATGCTATGGAGTGTTTAGGTTATGTACAATTGCCACTGACGTACTTACAGCGGACACACATTCTCGATGTTTACGTCACGGCACAGGGCGGGCGCAGTAGAGCAACTCCATACAAATGGCCCGATTTGACGCACGCACACAGACAAGCGCCTTTACACGGCCGCTAAAGGTAGCGGTTCGCGCCGCGACAGAGACAGGAGACCGAGACAGGAGACCGAGACCGGAGACCGCGACCGCTACTTAACGTTAGGCTATGTATAGAACGACAGTTCACGAGCGCGACCGAGACAGGAGACAGAGACGCGAGACCGGAGACAGCAAGACGGTCGCTGCCCTGGACCAGTAGTGTCTCGTGTCGCGTTCAAAAAGCATATGTGTTTAGTATTTAAAAATGAATACTTTGACTGACGAAGACTGTAAAACGCTGATTGAACTGATCAGACAGCATCCTCCTATATACGATGCACGACTAGACTCCTACAGAGATGAAAATTTTAAAGACAATATTTGGAAAAGCATCGCTGAAATAATAATATAAGAGCAAATCATCGTCTTCTTCCTCAAATAGAACTTCTACTTGGTTTTCCATGACACAAACACAACTGACTACTTCCAGCAGACTCTCCGATACTGACGTCGGTCTCGAACTACAGTACATGCAGAAGAGACCGAGACACTTGTCGCGGTCTCCGGTCTCGGTCTCCTGTCTCGGTCTCCTGTCTCTGTCGCGGCGCGAACCGCTACCTTAAGGTGAGTTCAGACTACGCTATAATATAATAGCATATAGTATATAGCTCATAGCACAACAATATCGCGCACCATACATTGTTATGGACACGTTCACACTGTACTGTGCGATATATTATTGGCTTGCTATAAGCTATAAATTCGTGCGATACGCTCAATGTGCTGTGCTATATCGCGCCGCCCTCCCCCGCCCGTCCCGCAGGCGACACGAGCCCGCGCAAGCGACACGTCTGGACATGATCCTGTGCCGACGCGCTGCCATGAAGCTTGCTATATACTTTTAAATGCTTGCGATAATATCGCGTAATGTGAACGCCATGCTATATAGTATAGTATTGCGTCATTCTTTGCTATACTATAGAGCACAATATTATAGCGTAGTCTGAACTCAGCTTTAAGTGGTCATCGGTACCTAAGACGTAGGAGCGTCACGACACGATGTGCGGTGCGCCGCTCAGTCTGGTCGCGGACGCGGATCGAGACGCCTCTCGCGCTGTGTCTGCTCGTTGTGTACCTACGTTTCATTTGTATTATTACATATTACTTTCAGTTAATTATTATAATGGACGCGTCACGATCACGCATGTATTGCTGTGTTTACGGATGCCTTTTTTTTTTTTTTTTTTAACGTGTGGAAAGACCTTCGTCTCGTCCATCCAGCCACGGGAAGCCGGACGGGTATGTGGGACTTGAACCCACTAAAACCACACGGAGTCAACCCCTGCCGCATATATGCCAGGACCGTGTGCTACTCTCGCTCCACAGCCCTGGCGCGGCGGCCGCTACCACGGCGGCCCCAGCACGGCTCGCTCCCGAAGCACCTCTCCAGCGAGAGGGTCGGAGCGGCCAGCGGGATAAGCACCAAAATTCCCGCTAGGGTAAAGGCACACTTGACCCGGGTGCGCCTTTCCACCCGAGGGCCGTTAAGCCGAGCGACGGAATCCCGTTTCCGACACCCAACCAGCCCTCAACTTTTTGGGACCCGACCAAGTCAGGCCCTACCACATCTCAGCCGCAGAGGACAGGTTGTCCCTATCCCCTGCGACCGAGACAGGCCCACCACGCGTCGGCCGCAGAGGACAGGGAGAGCGGCGCACCGCAATACCGACACGCCTCTTCCCCTGCGGCCCCACCGACACCGTGCCCAGCGCCACGGCCACGCTCGGTCGCGGAGGATAGGGAGAACGGCGCACCGCAATACCGGCACTCCTCTTCCCCCGCGACCCCTACCACGGCTGTGAGAGTAGGGCCGTGCCCCCTACTCTCACAGCCAGGCCACTCAAAGCGGCCTCCTCCCGGCCCGGGGTCGTCACTCCCGGGCCATGGGTTCCTCTTAGCTTCCCTGCGGCCGAGGCAACCGCTGGTACTGAGCCCCCCCATCGCTACAAGATGGGAACCCGTTCGGGGGGGGGTGCTTACGGATGCCTTAACTTAACCTTAATTCAACTGTTATTACACCAACTATGTCATTTTTTAAACTTCCTGCTGATGCTGAAAGGTAAAATAATACCACAATCACTTTTTAGTAGTTTGTTACTTTTTTATGAGTAGTTTGCCTAATAAGCATATCAAATGGAAAACACTATACAGTTTGGACTTTTTACCGCCTTCCTTATGTCAGGGGCATAAGCGTTGTTATGGGACTGCAAGTATTTGGTGGGATGTGAACTACCTACACACATACTATACAAACTACACGCCTGCTTTAAGTTTTGTAGGCGCCAACCCTAGCGCTCCGCCTAGCCGTAGGTATAAACTTCAAGGACACGCTACGTCTAATACGCCTACTACTACTACAAATGAAACTGTATATCCGTGAACACGTCAGTAACACGTCAATGTGTGCGTTTTCATAGTCGAACGTCCCACAGTTACACAAGAACGGGGGAGAAGTGCGGAAGGAGCGGGGGGGTGCCATATTGCGGGAGGGGCAGGGAGTTTCCTTTCTGTACGTAGTACTAATATTAATTCTGTGGTCACGGGGCGGGGGGCCGCCGCTTTTAGGAAGGGATTTCTTATCAACATTTAAATTGAATTTTCGTCCGGTTAATTTTCTATATAAATGTAACGATACATTTGAGCAGTTGCAATCACAGTTTCCGGAAGTATTTTTCGACAATCTGGGCGCTTTTAAAAATTATACAGTTAAATTAGAATTGAAATGTGATGCTAAACCAATATTTTGTAAAGCGCGCCCGATTGCATTTGCATAACGTGATAAGGTTCATAAGGAGATAGAACGATTACTGGGCTTGGGAGTATTAAAACCGGTTCAACACTCCGAGTTTGCGTCACCTATCGTGCCCGTACTTAAACGAGACGGCTCCGTAAGGTTATGTGCGGATTATTCAAGTACAAAAAATAAACAACTTGTAATTGAACAGTATCCATTACCAAACAGTTCATGAATTGTTTTCCAAACTACACGGTGGTCAACAATTTTCCAAAATCGATCTATCTATGGATTATAACCAGTGTGTACTTGATAATGTGTCACAGAACATAACTTGCATAAATACGCATCGTGGTTTATTTAAATATACGCGTCTGGTGTTTGGCCTGGCGAGCGCACCGTCCATTTTTCAACGAGTGATGGAAACTGTCTTTTCCGGGCTTGACGGCGTATTATGTCTATTGGTCGATGTACTGGTCACAGCAGAATCCACAGAATTGCATATGTCAAGACTGCATGCAGTACTAAAAAGACTACAGAATTGCGGGCTAACGGTATGCAAAGACAAATGTGAATTTTTTATAGACAAAATCACTTATCCAGGATACGTCATTAGTAAGGATGGTTTAATGAAAGATCCGACTAAAATTAATATTGAAGATGCTCCTATTCCAACTAGTGTTAACACGTTGCAGTCGTTTTTAGGACTGGTTAATTATTACAGGAATTTTGTTCCTCGTGCGTCTAGCATACTTAGCCCCCTGTACGAACTACTAAGGAAAGGCATAAAATGGCAATGTACGGCCAAGCACGATAATGCTTTCAGTGAAATTAAGAAGGTTTTAACTTCCGATCTAGTTTTGGCACATTTTGATAGAAGTTCAAAAATATTATTAACGGTCGATGCATCCCCACATGGATTGGGAGCAATTTTATCACAAACTGGTAGGAACGGTGTGGAACGACCAGTATCTTTCGCATCACGCACACTGAACGCAGCTGAGTCACGATACTCCCAAATACAGAACTGCAATAATTTTCGCCGTAAAGCGGTTCCATCAATATTTGTACGGAAGGTCAGAGCCATTTGTATGAGGTAGTCCACTTAGAGCACTAATCCGAACAGCACAAACGCGAACAGCACAAGGCCTTGTCCACGAACAGCACAATTTAATATTTTGGCATGTGCTGTTCGTGGATTCTAATTTTTATTTTATTTTCGTCCACGAACAGCACATACAAATATTATACTATATTAGATTTGCAAATACTGTTGGAACCTAATATGCTGTCTGCTAATGTGTTCCTTATACAGGACGATATTAAATAAATAATATCGATAACATCACTTGATCGTTTACTAATTACACATACCTACTTTCGTTGGTACATACGAAATATGTCTAGGCGACATTTAGTAACAAAAATACTATCGTCCTGTATAAGGAACACATTCAGCAGACAGCACTAGGTTCCAACAGTATTTAAAAATCAATATACATAATATAAGTATAATAGTTGTATGTGCTGTTTGTGGACCAAAATAAAATAAAAATTAGAATCCACGAACAGCACATGCTAAAATATTAAATTGTGCTGTTCGTGGACAAGGCCTTGTGCTGTTCGCGTTTGTGCTGTTCGGATTAGTGCTCTAAGTGGACTACCTCATTTGTATTACGTACTGATCATAATCCTCTTATTTCTATTTTTGGGCCGCATAAGGGTATACCAGAGGTTTCGGCGAATAAGTTGCAAAGGTACGCTATGTTTTTAAACGCATACAATTATTTAATAGATAATGTGCGGAGCGCCGATAATAGCGCAGATTATTTATCGCGAGCGATCGTGCGCGATGACCGGGAGCAGGGCGAGAGAGCGACTCACGACGAGGCCGGCGCGCAGGGAACTTTAGACAAAGTCAGAATTTGAAAACGAAAGCGAAGTTCGAAAACGCTGAAATGTATGGGATGACATAAGGACGTGCTGAATCACGTGGTCGATCGCCATCATCATCGCAAGTTCATAGAGAAAACGATTCGAAACCATAGTAACCATAGTATCCGCATAGTAACGAACTGTTTTATCGCTTACTTCCATACATTTGACGTTCGTTTTCTCTTTGATAACGGAAGAAAATTGTTTTTGTCATCTGTCGAAATGATTGCGAATTTAGATATCGCATCGCTACGAATCAAATAAAACTTTGGTTAAACCTGCAGGCCACCGCCGCCGCTGCCGCGCTCGTCGACCGCGCCACTTACTTTAACTTCGTGGTTGACGGCGAAATGCCCGTCACCTTACAGGAATTGCGTACAGAAACTTCGAAGGATGTTGTATTAAATAGAGTAATTCATTATGTACCTACTTAACGGCTGGCCAAGACGATTATTATCAGATTTATTATTAAAACCATATTTTTTATGTAGGACACAATTATCATTTGAAAATGGCTGTCTCATGAGAGGCCATAAGGTTGTGATTTCAGAATCGCTACGCGGTAATATTTTGCGCGAGTTACATAACTCGCACATGGGGATCGTGAAAACAAAAGCGGAGGCCAGGTCACGGTTCTGGTTTCCAGGTGTGGATGCAGCGTTAGAATCTATGATTAGCTCATGTGATGTATGTCAACGGTTACGGCCGACCCCGGCGCGGGCGCCGCTGGCCCCTTGGCCTTACCCGTCTGTGCCGTTTCAAAGACTGCACATAGATTTTCTGGGCAGATTCAACAATCAGATGTTTTTAGTAATAGTGGATGCATACACCAAATGGGTAGAAGTTTATGACGTCAGCACTTCAACGACGACGTCCACAGTACCGTAAACTGCTGCAACTTATCCAACTGCACACAAATTTGCCTATTTCATTTGAATTACGATATATCGCATTCGCTTGCTTTATTCTCGTTTTCTACCATTCTGTAGTAACTATTCATTATTTGGGCAACATATTTTTCTTTTTTTATAATTGTAACTCCAATAATACTCTGTCAGTTGTGCGACAAAGATCGGTGGGTGAGGCAGCATTTTTTTTGCGCTCCAAAACTTTTGAATTTTGACTATTAAAAAGCTGTGTTTTCGCACAGGATTAACTGCCTAAGGTAGGATAATATTGTCTTCTTCTAGTATTACTTGTTTTTTTACGCAAAAGATTGTTTTTTATCAAAAAAAACTTAGAAGGCAATCATGTGTAGTGTTTTGAAAACTTGAGTGACATAACTATGCCTGGGTCTAGGGTTGTCAAATTTTGTTAACTAGCTTTTACTCGCAGCTTCACTCGCGTGAATCTCGTTTACATTATGCTTGCAAATTTATTTTAGAATTTGTTTCCTCTAGTTATATTAGAAGTGCTCGTTGTAAATTTGTAAAACAATATTCAAATATTTTTTGTAGAAATAATTGTAAAAGAAATTCAACGCTTTGTATACTTTTCTTTTATACTACAATCAAAAATTAAGATTATTAATAATTGTTGATTAAAATGATGAGACATTATTACCAAGAAGCATTAAAATTGTGATTTTTTAATGAAAGTAGCCATCTGGTTTTTTTCTTTCATAAAAAAAGTATTAATAATGATCTGTATTCTTTTGGACAACCCTATAGTCAACGACATTTTTGTATGGAAAGTCTGTAGAACCTGCTACAACTTGGCCTAGTAGCTGTAATAAAAAAATGATACAGTATATTGCACTGATTAAATTGGAAGGGACAAGTAGGTTGTTTAATGCACATGAAAAAAAATTAACGGAAACGATAAGTACAATAAGTATCGAATTATCCTTCTAGGCAAACTTGTGTCTTTTACATACAACTTTGCCTCCGACTTTGAGCCCTTGTAATTCAGAAAATTGGTGGAAATTAATAAGATTTGGGGTCTCAATAGCAAGCCATTATGTCTGTCTTCCATTTAAAAACAATTGAGAGTCAAAATTATGAATAGGTTCAGAGAAAATCGAAAAAAACGTCAAATTCCGTGCAAAGTTGCAGCAGTTTACGGTAGTCATTAAAAAAATTTACGATTTTATATCAAACTATTGTAAGCGATAACGGAGCAGCATTCACATTGTTTGAGTTTGAGAACTTTTGCTCAAGAAACGGTATCACTCACCTATATAAAGTCACCAGCTTATAATCCGGCTAGTAATGGACAAGCGGAAAGTTTTGTTAAGATAGTAAAAAAAGGGATAAAATCTAGTATTATCTCATCGCACAATAAAAGCGAATATAAAATAAAACTATTGAAATACCTATTTGACTACAGAAATTCAGTACATTCTGTCACAGGCTTCTCCCCGGCCGAGCTGGTGTTCGGCGTAAGCTCCGGTCGCGCTTGGATTTGTTCAACCCAACTCCTCCGTCGGCTTCCCTCACCAACCCCGTTGATAATGTTAATCGGAAACAGTGTTCGCAAATTAAATCGTATGGTGGAAAAAATATCAAGCGTTTAAACCTGGAGATGCAGTTATTTACAAAAAGTTTTTGAACAATGTCAAATTTATTAAAAACTTGATAAATGTTATATATAATTAAGGATTCCACTTCCTCAGGTGATGTTAAAAAACATAAGAATCAAATCATTTTATGTAAAGGTAAATTATTCACAACAGCATCAAGATCACTACGACTACGACGATTTTGATGGTCCTAGCGAGCCACCTACCAGTCAGGCTCCCGCGGGACAGGAACGGGAAGTAACTAATGGTCCCGGGTCACCCTCCGCACAGTCTGAGTCGGACCTGATCTCCAGGTGCCCAACGAGGCTGTTGAGAAACATCCCACGAGTAGATAATAAACAGTTCTTATAGAGTTTATGTTATGTTTGGTTTTTATACTGTTTATCGAATAAGGGGAGGAAATGTTATGTACTCGTATTTGTATGTGTGCGGGCCGAGCCCCACGATTCATATACGTCGAATAAACAGTGTGCTAATAGCAGTCAATGGTTTCACTCGCCCCGTCCTCATATTCAACACGTAGTTAGTGATTTTTAATTTAGTTAGTTTTTTATTTTAATTAATTACTTTTCAAGTTGTAGTTTAGATTCCAAGCAACTTATTTTAAACAATTAAATAAATAAATCATTTTAATAAATAGACGCATATTTTTGTATACATACACGGCATTTGACCCAGTCTGTACCGTTGCATATGACTGGAGTTGGGTCTCTGTCATTCCACGTTGACGCATTACTGAATGGATCCATGAACGGCATTTGGCAGCCAGTGCCTATATCATATTTCAGCTGCTTAATGAGTAATTGCTCAATATTCCTGAAACAAATATGCAATGCGAGCTGCGCCCCAGGGTCTGTGAGAATTTCGGGAAAGAAAGTGTGCTATTCTTAGTACTTTTCTACCTGAGTGCCAAATTTCATCAAAATCCGACCGTTTTTGCGTGATTGAGTCACAAACACACAAAAAACTTACTTCGAAACTTTCGCATTTATAATATTAACAGTACTTGTTGCCCGTGTCTTCACACATAGCAAAAAGTTTCTTGTGTGTTTTCATACAAACAGTCAACCCCTATTCCAGTCCCTTGGGTCTTTGACTATATCCGTTCCAAATTAAAAAAAAAAATCCAGTGGTTTAATTGTAAAAGCTAACAGACTTTCGCTTTTAAAAATACGAAAGATTTTTCCCAAATAGGTATCATTTCTAGGACAAGTTGAAGTATGTAAAATAATTTTAATGAACCATCATTAAAATTCTTTTTCTGTTCACTAGTTGGCGCAACTGGCGAGAGAGTTCTGTCATGCCAGATCTCACTCGCCAATCCCTCATTGGAAATCAATAGCTTCTCTACTTTACTTTTTTATCCTGTAGACGTCGAGCAACAAGGACTTCCGTGCGCGAAACGGAAGACCGTGTTGCTTTATGCCTGTTGATCAAAGATTTAAATCTTTGCTGTAGATGATGTAATAAATTTATATAATGCCGTACCTGGAAATCGATGCATTATCTTGTTCAAAGTCAATAAAGTATATCAATCCCGGTATGCATAATGATATACCAATCAATAGTTTTAACACAAACTTCGGTGAAATATGAGGTGTAATGTGATTTAGGGCACGTCCGAAACACCTGCTGCGTCGCACTGCCATCGTCGGCCATATTGCCATTTTTTGCTTCTTGCCACAAATATTGAGGCCTTTGTTGCCTACCAACTTAACTACTTAAGAGCTACTGAATCAAAAAAGTGTCTCATGAAAGGGAGTACGAATCAGTACGATGATCAGATCATATCTTGCCAAGTTATCTAAAGTCCTCCTAAAAATAAAAATTACATTAGTACATAGAAATTTTGATTATAGACCATTATCTAGTGTTTTGTACATATTTTTGCGCTAGGTTTTTTCTTTGTTAGTTGGTTGATTAATATATTTTATTAAAGAGTTAAAAATAAATAAATTAGAAGATATTAACTACCTATTTAACTGCCAATTACATTATTTTTATTTTTATAAATGGAAATGGATCAAAATCCTGAAATGTATACGAATTAATAGCTATAATTGGAAAAAAATCCAAGTATCTCTACTAGTGGAGTGGAGATCTATCAGTAAGGTATAGAGGACATACACATAAACATATATAATAAATATATATGTGAACTATCTTTCAAAGCGGTAATTGAGAAGAAGCGGTGCGAAATAATGAATTGTAGCCAAATCAATAAAAATAAAAATCAATAAAAATAAATTATAGAACGCGTTACCTTTTGTTGATTCACATTTTAAATATCCTAATATAATACATTTTCGACACACACGGAAATAATTGTAATATCGTTTTCTTGTTTGTATAAAAACGACATTTATCTCGAAATCTCAGTATTGCTTCTGATTTCATGTTATGCTATAAAATATATCGTTTCAAAACGAAATTGTATTATTTATACTCGGCGAAATAGGACCTAAGTCCATAAAATAAATATGCGTATTTTGCATTAAGTCCACCTATTGTGCCATATTAGCAACGCCTGCCATACGCCATCAGGTTAATTCTGCAAAAAGTATTCTCCGTCACAGAATAAGTAATAGTACTAACTTATAGGACGGCCACTCACTGCCCCGCACTAATTTCAAATACCGCACCCCACCCCGCACTTCGTTGTAGACATTACTGGCACTTGAACGTGGGCTGGCGCGTTATCGGCGCACTTTTCGCGCCATTTTGCTTGATAACCACGACACGCAAGCAGCCCTACTAAATAAACGTGTACAAATGTCAGTGGGTTATGTATAGTAAATTTGCGAGCGGTGTCCGAGGTGTGAGTCCGTGTAACCTTCATGGGAAACTTGTTTAATGGTAAACTACCCTTATAAGAAATTTCGCCACGAAGGTACATGGAGAATATTTTTTGGAGATGGGTACATCAGCACAGAACCAGCATCCTACTAATATTATAAATGGGAAAGTTTGATGTGAGTTTGTGAGTATGTTTGTTACTCTCTCTCAGCCGAAAGACGTCCACTGCTGGACAAAGGCCTCCCCCAAGGATTTCCAAAACGACCGGTCCTGCGCTGCCCGCATCCATGCGCATCCCGCGACCTTCACTTTGTTACTCAATCACGCAAAATCTACTGGACGGATTTTGATGAAAATTGGTAAACGGGTAGGAAACTCAGACGAATGAAAAAAGAATAGACATGACATACCTATAAAAAATCGTGCATACCTAAACCCGGCGCCGACAAAGGATTTGGCAGATAGATGGCGGCCTGCCCATACTAATAATAGTGATAAAACATGGAAACCGGCCGCATAACTATTGTTTGTATAACTATTGACAATTGACAAACTCGTAGAAATCTATATAGATTGTTATGCGGGGTCTATTATTTTTACTAAGTCTATGGTAGGAAAATACCGGGAATAGCACATAGGGTACTTTTTATCCCGAAATTCATTAACCAATATATTCATATGCTATTAATTTATTTGCCAAAGCATAATTACAGTACATAGAATATAGCTGCTAGGTGCAGGAATTGCTACTTTGGAGTGCAGTGTTGCCAAAATATTGTTCCTTCTCTCTTCTTCATCCTCTTTTCTCTTTCTTTTCTCCGTATTAAAATTTACCAGCTTATACGGGCAGATAAAAGTCGGTAAAATAATATACAGTTTTAACAAATTTTGTTTATTTTTACAATTACACAACAAAAATTTTACAAAATGCATAACACCAGCCGAGCCGAAACTACGTTTACATCACCAGTGGTGTTACTTTTTTTAAAAATACTTTACAACTAGGTAACACTGTTTTTTAGAAACAAAAATACATAACGATGTGTAAATATAATAAATTACTTTGGCAGTTATAAATAATAATAAAGAAAGTAATGTTTTTATCCTTACAGGGAATTATAAAAGTAGATTTGATCTACTCGTCCATTTCTGATGTACATTTAATTTTGAGCAAAATATAACCGAGCCATATTATGGCAATGGATTCTTATAATTTCTATTCAAGCGCACTCTGCATACCTATATACTATATTTAGGTACGTAGAGTATGTGTGTAATTATGCACCGAAAGTCAGCGCACCGCGCGCCGCCTCTGAAAGTCTGTGTGATTCTGCGAAGTCTGCGATTATATGCTCTATGCCTTGAACAGAAATTGATACATTTCCGAACGATGGAATCTCAAAATAAATTGTCGAATTTAAAATTCTGACATGTAAACGTAGATATTAAAACGACCATCTTAATATTACACCACGAAAAATCCTTTAAAATAAATCAGTAATTGAATATACCTGGGTAGATTTTATGAATCAAAAAGTCGGCGAGAAGGAATTTTTATATGTGTAATTCTCAGGTGTAAATTGTCACCAGTTCGATGAATTCTTGATAGCAATTCTTGATATTAAAATATTAAGTTGTCGAATTTAATTCTCCTCACCAACTTTACAGATAGTGGCATCCAACATGCTCCTATCTCTTTTTAAAAGTGCATATATGTATATACAGGTTCTGTCAATACCATGCCATTACACATTTGTTGCCTCTGAGTGTACACGCACACACACACACATCGAAAATTGACAAAGAAGCTGTTCGTTCCTGGATGGCACTATCTGTACGTAAACATATGATTATAATAAATAATTTATACGTATCTAAAGTTAATTATATTAATATAACAATAACCATTAACGTTATCTAAAACTGTAGTGGAAAGTTTGGTTTGAAAAAATGCCTAGAATCAACACTTCCGTTTTGTACAACATTTTGTGTAAAGTGCACACTATTTCGGGAAATCTTTTAAAAATATTATTCAAGGACGTGTAACAAAATTATACAGCCAACTGCATGTGAAGTAAAAATGCACGAACCTCTATTGCGTAATGAATTAAGAGTAGATGTGCTGATGCTGACTATTGTGTTGTTGACTGTACTGTATTTTACCCAAACAAAATAATATACCTAATTAACTTTTTACTTTGAGAGATTTGAATAAGACCATAATTAAAACTACGTTTTACAGTGTTAACTTTGAAATACCTTATGATATAAGTATTTATAGTAAGATATACTTAGCTTAAATAACGAATCCTTAATAATTTCGTTTGAATATTTCATTGCTTTCCATCTGGAGGGTTGAAGAACTCCCAATGATGGTGATGAATCGCCCTGCTGTCGCTGAGACCGAACATGATCAAGCCAGCAATCAATACGAGGAATATTACCAACGCCATCTGAACGTCTTTCTTGTCTTCATTCCCACTGATATATGACATGAAAGAATTGAATATGTGCCTTATAGTTCTAGAAATAGAATTTTGACAAACTCGTAGAAATTGAGCACCGGCTTCAGTTATCGTAGGCTCATGAGTTCTGATTGGGGGAGGCATTCGCCGCGGGGAGGGACGAGGTCTATCCTCATCAGAACTAGACCCGGAGTATTGAGCAGCTGGTTTCCTCTTAGCCCGTCTTGTTGGCGGAGGAGGGGATTGGTGCTGTGACTCATGGAACTCAGGGAAGGCTCGATCTCTGAAGGCTCTCGGAGGAAAGTATGTCGAGGGAGGTATAGCTATATCCTGGAGATAGGAATATAATAAAGGCGTGAGATCAGGAGGAGGCGGGCGTTGAGGAGCAGCAGCCTCGTCCACCGCAGCTGGGCGCGGGGGAGGTGGCGGTGCTTGCTCATGGTCTTCAGCAGATTGTTTCATTTCTACATCCACTGCATGTTTAACTTCCACAGGTTTAGATTTCTTATATTGAGTTTCTTCAATACCTGATTCAACTTTTTCAATTGGTAAATCATCTGTTTGTGTTTGTTCTTCCCTTATTACCGTTTTTGAATGTTCAGAGCTTTCACGTGTTGACTGCGAAGGAGCCTGATTTGTTGAAATTTCTGCAAACTTTTTTACTATCTCATCTATTACAGATTGTGAGAACTCTATTCCACTTACGGAAATATGCCCAGACTTAGAGTCTAATTCTGCGACTTGCAAAGTCATTCCTTCTATATCAGACACCATAATCTTACTAGCTTGAAGTTCTGTTACATTTAATCGTCCAACGTCTAAATCTCTTACTTGAAGACGTTGGGTAATTAGGTTGTCCAGCTGTACATCTCTATTACTAGCATCTGATATTCTTTCCAGGGCTCGTTCTTCAACTGGAGCTATTTGTTTTGGTTGGGATTGTGTTATTGGAGGCATGCCTCGTGACTTTGGTAAGGGTGGGACATCAGGTATTTGAGATTCATCAATATCTATATGTTGAACAGTCAAAGAAGCTTCTGTCAACATTTCTTCACGTTCGTTTATACGTGTGGGGCTAGAAACACGTCTTTCCACTAAAATAACTGTTGGAGAGGTACGCCCTATGTTCGGTTTAGATAACTCCGATATTTTGGGATCTGATAGTTTTAACGACTTTTCAGACCGGGACGTTGGTCGGGAAATACGAGGACTTTCAATGGGTCTACTTTGACTTCTTCCTATCATTGAGTCTTCGTCAACAATATCTCTGAGTGAGCTAGACATTGATACATCGAGATTCTCATCAATACCTAGTTCAAAGTCAACATCATCGGGGAGAGGATCAGTCTGTGTAGACACTTCGATCTCGATAACATCTTCAGTTTTTACCTGGTCATCGTCTGCATTTCTAGAAGAAAATTCAGAATTGGCTTCAGCTCCAAGGATTTCCTTGTCTAAATGATCTCCAGTATCCCTTTTTTTTCTTTTTGGTCCTCTTGGTGGTCTTGGCGGAGGGGGCAGAGGTCTATCTTTCATTTTGCTCAGCACTTCACCAGATTCTAATTTTTTATGTATTTCTTCAAACGGAGGTTCATCTATTTCAACGTATTGCGTGAGATCTCCACTAACAGATCGTTTTGTAAAGCTGTCTAGGGTCATAAGACTTGTCGAAGACTTTTTTCTTGGAGGACGGTCTGGCACAACCGATTTAGTAGAGCCCACTGTGTAATATTTACGTTCTGAGCTACGACTTTTCCTACGTCGAGCAGGTGGAGTTTTGCTTTTCGATCTTCTATCGCCTTTGCTCGGTGCACACGAGCCTTTATCTACGGTGGCATACCCAGGACTTTCACGGCGGATTTCGTGATCAACCTCGATATCTTCTGCTGGTGGTACATGGGTGTCTAGTGTTAATGATTCAGCTCCGTGTGAGGTACGGTCGTCGTCACAGAGTGAAGTGCCTCTGGAACTTCTTGACCTATTACGCCGCGGAGCAACCGGGCTCTGTTCGGTCACGGTGTTAGCGACATCTTGAGGCACGGTGTATTCGTGCTCAGTTCGGTAAACAATTATCTGGAAATAGACAAATATTATTTATGGACCATGACGATAATAAAAGTCATCACAAATTTATCTTTGTCTCTGTCGCACAACGCAATTCGATTTAATCTAGGTATACGTGAATGAGCTAAAGAGCTTCAGGGTTCTATACAGTTTATGTAAGGTGGTGACAAAAAATAATGCTATTGTGCTGTGTCTCTTCTCTATGATTTTATTGACTAGAGTATAGGCAATCGATCTATTATTTTGTTTTCTGAAGAAAAAAAAAACATGCAAATTATCTGTAAATATCAGGCAAAACCATACAAGATAATTATAATGCCCCAACAGTGGGCAATTTTTTCTTAAAGAAAATAGAAGTAAACAAGATTATTGTTAAAAAGGCTCTCAGTGGTGGCAATAACAGAAACAGCGGTAACCACCTAATTGCCCGTAATGAACGGCCATTGTGACACATTCGTTATTTTTATGACGCTTTGTTTTGATACAGTCCATTTCACCAGATATACTTAGGGACATTTAAAAAGTAATAAAGTTACGATTTGTGTGTTCGGGTGGGTGTTACCTTTCTTTGTATTTTATTGAGTGGGTTGAATTAATGAAAAAGAGGGAGTCGACAGATTATTCAATTATGATGTCTTTTTAAACTGTTACTAACTGCGCTCCAGGGATCCGTTTCCGTAAGTAATTCGGGATAAAAATATCATATGTGTTATTGCACTATATAGTCTTACCTGTGTGCCAAATTTAATCAAAATCTGTACAGTCGTGTTGCATAAAACAAACAATGAACTGCGGGGCATTTTTAATTTAAGAAAAGCTTTGAATGTATGGAATATTAATTAGGTACCTACCGAATTTACTCTAGGGACGAATTTACAATAACCCGATTATTTTTCTTTATGATTTGTTTAATTGAAGGTTAGTTACCTATAGTTTTTTTTTTTTAATTTTGGTATATATTATACTACTATTATAGAATTTGTATAAAAACGTTACGCGTGACGTGATGCGGATATGTATGACTGGGCGGATCCGGGTGTAATAGCTAGTATTATAGTTTATTTTAATAGTTTATTTGAGTTAACCTTGTAATGGACAGTGAAAACATTTAAAGTTGTCGTGGTCCAATCGTTAAACTGGGTCAACAATCGAGTGGAAACCAAAAATAATACCGACTTCCATCCAAAATGGCTTCCATTGGACAGCTGCCAACGGCAATTAGTTGCATTCGTTTGCTTTTGTGTATCTTAATAATATCTCTAAAACCAAAACGAATTTCATAAATTTCAATAGCACTATTGAAAATAAAAATAATTTACATTTCGTTTAATCGAGCCTAAATTTTGTAAAACTAGTGCGGGCAAAAGGGCGGCATTGCATCGCCTCATGCAATTATACAATGATAATTTTCATTTAGGAATGGCATTTTGAGTATTTTAAATGTTTAGTTTATTTAGCACTGATTTTTTTCATTTTTTTTTTTTTACTTACCTAGCCACCAAACAGCATCGAAATTCGTCGAAATCCATCAATAGTATGTGCGTGATTGAATACAAAACATCCACACACATCCAAACTTTTGCGTTTATATATTTTATGTTTATATGTAAATCTAGCTGCGCCCCGGGGCTTCGCTCCCGTGGGAATTTCGGGATAAAAAGTATTTATATATTTAAAAGTATTCCCGATATTTTTCTACCCGTATACCAAAATTGATCGAAATCCGTCGAGTAGATTTTGCGTGATTGAGTAACAAATATCCTCACAAATTCACATCCAAACTTTCGCATTTATAATATTAGTAGGATTGGACTCACTACTTATACTTATGTTATATTATTTGATGTCAGCTGGTAGCACGTGTCCAACCAATAGAATCTCTTGCGAAATGTGGCATAATTGTTAGATGGGCTCTCTCTTATTTTCCAAATGATAACAATTTCAATAACAGTTACAATTTCAATCTTTTTCTCATAAATATGAACTCACACGCATTTCTGAGAAACAATTTTCAATAGCCATTTATCCATACAATATGACGTATAAAGTTTTCTTTGTCATTTTGAATTGAAGCGAACCCATAAAAATACTATCAATTTAATAAAATGTATATTCGCTCTACTCAAGTATCTTGTTTGTGAAAATAATACAGATTTTTATTGTTAGCTCAACCTCAATATCTGGCGCCATTTTATGATTGATTTAGAATTCAACACGACCGTGGACTTGTTTTGCACATAAGTACATTATTTTAAATACGGACATGACCTGTATTTTTATTTATGGCTTTAGGATTGTGTGATGTGTTTATTTATTTTTGTGGCCGCTAGAAACATCTGTACCTATTTTTGTATAATACAAAATAATGATTTTGCATGTGGGATCTGCGTTTATTAATTGTTCTTTGACTTTTTTTTATTCCTCTTTATATTTTTTCTGGAGATTTGAAGTCAGTATGTAATTCTATATATAGGTATATCCTATACCTACCCAATTGAATTGGGTAGGTAGAGAATAACTGTGTTCCATATTAATTAATTGTAAAACAGTATATACTTACATCGTCTGGTTGCTCGCAAGTCTCCTCCCACAGGCCAGCAGGTGGAGCTTTGAAATCATTGAGCGACGAATGCCTAAAGTCCTTTTTACCAAACTTCTTCTTTCTCTTCGGAGGCATCGGCAAAGTCTGCGATTGAATCGGTACATTTTCTGGGTACTCAATTACGTCATCATTCGCATACTCGTGAATTGAGTGTAAATCTGTCGATGGAGAGAAGTCAAGCTGGCTGTTCAATCCGTTCTCTTCTATGTTCCCATGAACTCCATCAGGCGGATACTCTGATAATCCCAAATCCACCTCACTAAACTGCATGCTTGCATTTACACTATCATCTATATATTTAAGAGATTCTTGTTCTACTTCCTTTTTCTTTCGCTTAGCCCGAGATGGCCTCACCGGCGGGAATGTGTAGTATCCGTCATCTTTATCATTCAAATCTTCTGTTGAATATCTCATCGTCTCGTTCTCGTCAATCATAAGCTCTGGATCAGCTTCTGGCTCGTTGGCATACATGTTGTCTTGATTGTACACTGAAGTGTCCCCCATAGTGGCGAGGACATTTTTCGGGATTTTGAAAGCTTGTCGTATTTCGTCGCTCAAGTATTCTCTGACTTGAATATTTTCGCGAGAAATTCCTCTCGGTCGAACAAAAAATTCGTCGTTATCGATTTCGTTAATTACATGGCTGTATTCTTGGTCAGACGGTGAAATGTTGGGTATGGATGAATTTAGGTTATCGTTATATTCAGATGGGATTGGTTCTTCATCTAAATACTTAGAATTGTCTCTGTCAAAGTCATATGGTATATCAAATTGCTTGTGGTCATCGGTTCTGGACTCAAATTCATCATGGTTAATATTACCATATTCTCGAGGCTGTTCTGGACTGTCTGGAATATATGACTGTGGCTCTTCTTTAGTTTTCTTAACACGAGTAAATGTGAATATCGGTGGGGGTGTATCGTCTCTTTCTAATGTTGGTGATGATGAAGTTTTTTGGAGCTCAGACTTCTTTTTTCTATTAAATAGTCTAGGGTATGTTTTTGCTTCAAAGTCAACAGTTGCGACAGTTTGTGGTTCTTCGCTCGTTTCTGTTGGTTCAGATTCAACTTTGTATTCTTTTTTTCTTCCTAAGCTAGGAAAATTAATTTTCGGTCTCTCTGGCATTTTAAATTTAGGAAGATCAGGAACGTTAAACTTGGGTCTTTCCGGCAAAGTAAACTTTTTTCGATCTCCAAGACTTAATTTTTCAGATATATTAATTTTCTTAAATTTGGGTCGATCAGGTAAGCTAAATTTTCTTCTGTCAGGTAAATTAAACTTGGGCCTATCAGGTAAGGAAATTTTAGGACGTTCAGGCATTTTAAACTTAGGACGTTCAGGAAAATTTATCTTAGGTCTCTCAGGCATACTAAATTGTCTTGTTTTCATACTTTGTAATTTGGTTTTTAGTTTACCAGCTTGTGATTTTAATTTCCCTGTACCTTCTTTAATGCGCTGTTGAATCTTACTATCGATACTTTCTGCATTTTTCGATCGGCTATCTCGTTTAAGGGGCAAATTTTCTAATGCAGACGAATCAACTTGGCTAGTGCTAACTTCGCATTCAGTTCTTGATACAGTTGAAGGCGTATTCACGAAAAATCTTTCTTCTATGTTCTTCTGTAATGTTTCAGCGTTTAATATACCGTCGTTAGTTTCGTTGTGAATAATGTTCTCCTTGTATTCTATTGGTTCGTCTTCATCTGATGTGTGCTGTAAATATTTTCGTTCCAAAGATGTCGTACTTGACAACTCATCATCTGTTTTAACCATCTTTGGTTTTTCGTCTATACTTGGGGCAGTATAAACAATGTTCGGTGGCGGTTTTTCGATGATTTCATACTCGTGATCACTGTAAAAAAAATATTATTAAGTCTACACCTTTTTATTCCAATAGAAACAACTGCGCATTTATATAATGGGTAAATTTTAATTGTGAGAATTCGCTAATGCATAGTATAGTAGGTATAATATTCGCTCTGCAGATATTAACAAAAGCAAGAATACAAAAATCGCTATATTTTAAATTGGTCACAGAAGATTTGAGTTATATTTAAACTACACAAAAGTTATTTGAGTCACAATTAGGCCAACCGTTGGTGCTCGTTTTAGCCGCAGCAACCGCCGGGCGTAACACGTCGCGGGTCGCATTTTATTCTGCACCTCGTAATTTTACTCATAAAATGTCATCTAAACTGTCACAAATTGGAAGTAGGCGTTGCTTACCTCTCATACGAAATGAAATTGCTTGCCCGCGATGTTGGTCGTGTGCCCACTGGATTGACTCTTTCCGGTAGTAGCGAATCGCATTGGAAAAATTGACAAGCACAACGAACTTCTGGCGTGTATAGTTGTGCGCTGCCTTCTCTGGTCGGCCTTACAGGCTTCTCGATGGGAGTCCCGCCTTCGGATGTCCATCGCCGAAGTTTACTCATAACTACTGACTACCGAAAATTGTCGTGATCCGAGGCATATTTAATTACAAGTTGCACGCAAACTTTACGAGTCGAACCAACGTTTGCCCCATGACAATGGGTCATTAAACGCGTTTGTGAATGCCGGAGAATAAATGAACTAATCACTAGCGTGAAAGCAGTCGCGAGCACTGATCACAGATGACAATTTTAAAGAGCTTACCCAACGAACAGGAAGACTATTCGGTGAGCTATATTTATCAGACTGTCAGAAGCTAGCGCGTTCGCTTTGCATGTGTTGAAACATCTGTTATGTCACAGTTACGTATTGCAGGAGTCTACACTATAATGAGAATACTTAAGTATTACTGTACATATTAAAAAGTAAATATATTTATTTACCTGCTAGGTTTGGACCATTCTCTCTCGAAAGGTTCGGCATCTTTTGGCTGTCTGTTATCTCGAGGGCTCGGGCTGGGTGATGTTTCAATTGGTATAGTTGTAGTTTGTTCGATAGTAACTTCTATGTCCTCATCTATGATTTCCGTAATAGTTATATTTGGTGAATCATTTTTGGGTCTAGCCTCATCCAACTGATTTTGAAATACTTCATCTACATTCGGTTCTTCAGAATCCATTTCTTCATCTAAAAATAAAGCTTCTTTGTCAATATTTATTGGTTTATGTAATTTTTCCATAATATGATCTTCAGATTTTAACGAAGTATCTTCAGCTACTAAACTTGGGTCATGGGAAGCGATGGATTTTTTTTCTGAAAGACTTTCGATTTCCTTATTGCTGTTACTTCTGTTTTCTTCTTCAGTTGTTTTGGTTTCAATATCGGGAGAAAAGGTCAACGATTTTTCGACGTCTTGGACTTTTGATTCTTCTATATCTTCGTAAATGTGCTCTTTCTTTTTTCTTGGTGGTGGGGTATCAATACTCATGGTTTTACTCATTTCATCAGAATCTCCTAATTTAATAGCACTAAACTTTTGTCTTCTAACAGCACCTGGAGATGATTTTAGCTGTCTAATTTCAGGAGTCTCTTCATTTTTCTTTCGTTTAGGAATGGGAGATTTTTCGGGTTCAGTCCTTTCTAGTTTATGGAGGGTCTTGTCTGCGAGGTGTTTAATCTTATTTACAAGTGGATGGCAACATTTGGTTTTTTCTCTTGTTTCTGAAATTCCGATATATTGTTGTTCAGGCACACGACGTTTCAATATACCTTTTGGTGACACATTTTTTGGTATTTCTACTGGAGCTACTAAATGTGAACTCGCTTGACTTTCCGGACGATTAACCATATATGCTTGAACTGCTTGATTTATCACGTCATCTTCAGAGTCAAGAGATACTTCTTTGGAAAAATTTGGTATATGAACACCTTCATCTTCTCCTTCTTCACCATGTTTGCGGCTGCTTCCTGGTGACGAGTCGAGATTCAAGATCTTTTGTACATCTCTATCAACAGGTGAACGTGTACGTGACCTTGAGAATTCCCGCGACATGCTTCTCCTTGGCGTAGTCTCTCGGATGATATCTTCAGCAGTAATCTCACCTTCCAAGGGTATCTTCAAAAGATGAGTCCAAGGATATCTTCCCGCCTCACGAGCTCGTCTCAAATCTTCCCATTGATATGTTTTTAAAGGCACCGGTGGAATACTTTTGTGTTTATCTGGCGACAATTCAGATTCCATATGTTTAAATAATCAAATGTATATGTAATTAAGTAGTCTGTTTAATGTGTTACCGGTCAGGTCCAATTAATATAAGTATTGTTTGTTGTGATTTTTTTCTTCTAGAACTAATTCCACACGGACCCCGCAAATATTTTCACTTTTCACCGTAAAACTAAGAACACAACATATCGTTTCAATGTGAGCATCTGCTACTGAAAACACGGTGCGTTTGCGTGGGCTAGTGTGGAAATAGGTGTGAATTGGATGTGTACTATGATCGCTGGTCAACGAGTATAGTGGACTACAGCGGGTTTACCTTGAGGCGTTCTGATCACTTTCGCCAGCTACAGTTCACCATAGTTGATGTTTATTGTTTATTGGTGGCACTAGACGCCGATTTTTTTTTATTTTGATTAACAAATGATCTGTGATCGGTACAAAATCTCCGTTCAACTGGCGGCCACGTCGGGATACGAGCAGGCGCGCTAAATATAAGATTGAGCATGAATTTATTTTTAGTTAGGATTCCGCGTCATCAGTTGCTGGTGGTACGTTATTGAGTTATGGAGGAGATGGAATGAAACCAGAGATGGAAAAGCTGTAGTCACCTGTTTGGAGTCTCCCCTTCGGTATTACCTGTTTTTTTATATGACTGTAAATAACTCTTGTCTCTTGAATGAAGTCCAAGTCGTTTCTGCGCCCGGCCTCGGTGAGTGGAACGTGACTGTATAATTTTCAATCACTATTGATAAGTCACTTACCGATTAATACTCAGAGTAGGTATTATATATGTTAATTGTTAGAGTAAAATAAGTATTAATGTAAGTTCGACGGAATGTTAGATATTTTGACGATATATAATATTTTGAATATCGAGATTAAAAAACCTTAAATTTTTACACAACTGCCCAAAAAGGGAGTTTATATGCTCATATATATTATGTATGTGAGTTTCTATATCTCGCCATAATTCCTAAATGAATTTCCGACCATGAGAAATTTGGGTGAGTTACCCATAATCTCTCTCTTTCTTCTATTTGATTTTTTTCTTCTTCTAGCCTTAACCCTTCTACTTGGGATCGATTTTATAAATAGTGCGTCTCCAAAGCAATCGCTTTTGGGTCAAAAGATGTTGGGTATTAGCCCTTTTTATGTCAATACAAGCGTGCGCCGGAATTTTTGGGATAAAAAGTACCCTACGTGCTATTCCCGGTATTTTTCTATCCGTAACCAAATTTCATCAAAGTTCGTCCAGTAGATTTTGCGCGATTGAGTAACAAAAATCCTCACAAATTCAGAACTTTCACATTTATAATAGTAGGATTCATGTCATGAGACATACTCATGATATTGTTTGCTCATTGTGAGGTCGCAATATTGACTCTAGTTTAATTAACAGTGTATTTGTATAGGTATGGGGCAATATCCATACCCATAGGTACATTACTACAACTAGATTGTCCTCACTTCTTAGCGAATATCTAGAGGAGATTTAGAGAACTATCCTCATCCTATCCTAACTAATATTATAAATGCGAAAGTGACTTTGTTTATTTGTTTGTTATCTCTTCACGCTCTATCTAATGAACCAATTTTCCTGAAATTTCGAATACACATTATTAGGAGTTCTGGGAAGGATATAAGGTACCTGTCATGGAAAAAAGCACTGTTCCAGTGAGAAATTCACGCGAGAGAAGCCGCAGGCAAAAGCTAGTAAAATATATGAATTATTCATTGGTATAGGGCGAGAAATAGTGCAAAGGTTCCAATCTGCAGCCACTGTTGATTTGTGTATTGTGGCGACATTTAACACGCCACAGTTACAACATTGATTAGAATATTTGTGATAAATTCTAAAATATCAGTTGACGAAAGGTGCCAATAGAAAAAAATATTTTCTAGACTATATTATATTAAATTCGTGGTACGTGTATATATAGTCGGGTCATAAGTTCTGTCACAACTTTGTTAAGGCGGTACGGAGCAAAAAGTACCGCAAATTACCTTTTTCAGGCGAATTTTTTTTTAATATTCAAGTTAGATACAACAACCAAAATTATAAAGTAATGCACATAACTGTGAAGAAGCGAACAAGGGTATCCTGATAGTCCAGCGTGGGCATGGTTCCTCATCATTGATGGTTTGGCTAGGAATCTCATATTCAGGCCCTAGTTAAGTGTTTTTTTGTGAGAAAAGTGTAAAAACCAGTGCTTTAGTGTACCAAAATACGGTGCTTTTAAACATTGTAGAACCTTCCCTCACACAATGCTCTAAAACAGACACTGGGTATTCCAAAAACATTCCGTGCCGGATCATAGGACAGCAAGTGCGCAAAATTGGCTGACTGCCCTTGAAATTGACTTCACCAAGCACGAAGAATGGCCCTTCTCCTGCCCAAACTTGAATCGATTGAATTACAAAGTATGGCAATATTTGGAGAAGAATGTCCGAGATAAACCTCATCAGAATTTGAAGTCGCTAAAGGCATCCCTGATTAAAGCAGTTGGAAGTTGTGCGTGGCGCGATCAACGACTAGCCTCTGAGGTCGAAAGCCTTTATTCAAAATCTTGGAAGGCATTTCGAATAGCTTTAATGAAAAAATAATGTAGGTACTTTAAATGACCTTTCTTTTCGTATATAAATTTTAAACTAGCGTTAAAAGCCGTACAATTTATTTAATAAAGTATTTGTGACAGAACTTATGACCCAAAGAAAGGTGCCTTTGATTAAAACTCATCAGTTCACAGAATTAGGTATGTGACATTTATTTTATTGAACAATTGACATAAAAATATGTGATAAATATACAAGTTAGTCTTCTATACTTCACTGTTTTTAGATTTGCCTGTATATTTAAAGTAGAATTTTAATAATTACATTGTGAATACATAAATGTATCAATGTAATTTTACAGTTAAACAATATATTTATTTGAAAATAAATACAAATAGGGTGATTCTATCTTTACCGATTTATATGTCTCAAGAAAAGTTTAATTATTCAATCTTGGCATTTTAAATAACAATTGTTTAACAATAGACGCAATACCGCACGCGGTATTTTCGTCGTTGAAGAATTAAGTTGCAAGAGACTAATTAATTTTATAAACAATGAAGATGTATGAATCCATTAACAATAAAACATTATCAACTTGTAAGGTTAAAAAAAACCGGCCAAGTGCGAGTCAAACTCGCGCACCTAGGGTTCCGTACACGCAAAGCATCTCACATTATAGCTCTAACAAAAACACCAACAGAACAAACTTAACTTTGCATTTCGATCCCTAATCCATCAGAATCCAGCGCAAAAATAAATTTGTAAAACTTTTTTACAGACTTCCAACAACATATTTACAATTTTAGAGATTTATTCCTGTATAAGTACTGTTAGATCTTGCGTTTAGCCAAATTTAATTATTTCAGGTCAACGGGAAGTAGCCCATAGGTTTTGATGGCTGCCTAAAATTGCAAAATATGCGAAAATTCGCAACATTTACGGCAATATCTCTTGATCACGTTGACGTATAATTTTGTTTTTTTGAAGAAAGATATCGTAGATTCGAGTATTCGATATTAATTTCAAGAAAAAAAGTTTGACAGACATACGGACAACAAAGTGATCTTATAAGGGTTCCGTTTTTGCCTTTTGAGGTACGGAACCCTAAAAATTGCTTGAGCTCAAGACATCCACCGAACTGTAATAAATAATGATATAGAACTCAAATTCAAATTATTCTCCACAATCTAAATACAAAGTAGATAAGTACATAAAATACGATTAAGAGAGACTGGTGTCTGAAATATGCAGAGTATTTCAGTATTCACCAGTCTTTCCCCACGAGGTGATTAGGAAATAGTGTTATTGTCTACAAAATGTGACCGTGATATTGGGATTTTTCCTCTGGGATTTTAGCCAGTTTCTGAGAGTACTGACTTATTTACCTACTGTAACAATTTCAATTTTCTTCTTAGGCGGATCCTGCCGCCGGTATTTTTGTTACAGTTTTATTATGTATTGATATAATAAAAATTATTTTAAACTTAAAAAGTAAACTTACCTACTTATTAATACATAAAATAAAACTTTAACTGTTCTGTGAGTTTTTCTGCGGAAAACTATTTTTTCAGGTTAGAGATGACAAGCTTGGTTTAGGATTTTCTTTCCTGCGTTTCCCTTGATTTTCTTTCACCAGTGTCTTTCGGTCTTTGAAATCAACATGGGTGACACGGATCACGGGTGAACGATATCAATTCATATTCGAATTGTAGGCGTCCAAATACCTTGTATAGAAATGGATGTCGTTCAACCCTAGTTTAACAATCTACTATTACTATGAGTACCTATTTTACATTTGAGTGGGACACGTAATAAAAAAATCTACTCCGTTGTTTTAAGTCATACAGTACAGACATGAATTTAATATTGTTGCATTTAGCTGGGGTCTTATTATTGGGCAGCAATGTATGGGGACGAATACAATTTTGGGTAATGCAATGCCACATGGTTTGGGATGTTATATGGCCCAAACTGAGTTGATCAGCCACTCTCGACCCCGCGTCAGGGGGGCGGGGCAGAGGGTCAAAGTTTCCCTGCGCTCAAAAAAAAAAAAATCTAGTGGCTACATTTGAGACACAAAATCGAGTTTGGTGTCGTTTTCGGATAAATCGATGATAGCCTATTCATTGGGCAAAATATTTTTATAAGTATTCATAGAAAAAAAATACGTAACGCCTAAACTTATGTAGAACAAGTGTTACAAAATTACAAACAAGCCCGTATTTTTTAAGATTTTCATATAGAAGATGAATTTAAAAAAAATAGTAGGTAATATAATTGATTGATGATGATAATACCTAAAATAAAAATTATTTTAAACTTAAAGTAAACTTAATATCTACTTATTTACAAAAATATACAAATTGTTGTTCCCAAATGGCTGGTAGCATTGAATGCTTAGCCTATGGTCTAAGAACCTTCCAGGCTTTTGGACAATGAAGGAAATAAAGCTATGACAGCATATATATTACAAAGGTACGTACAATACGTAGTTATTGATTATAATAGTTATACATAATAATAATATCTCGTTGTAATTATATAAATAATTAGTGACGCGAGAATGAAAATATAGTTATATGATTCTTGATTGTGAAACATAATTATTACAGTAAGCAATTGAAAGCCTGACCAGAAATATAAAAACCCTGAATTAGAGGCAGCACTTATGCGTTTTTTATTGCATCATTATTAAAAGAAGTAGCGGATAGGATGGGAGCACAGGGGCACGTGCCCTCCCCTCCCCCTCCACATCCCCGACTGCTATTTTGTGTACATATGTACTGTGTAGGCAGGTTCCATAACAGTACATATCAAATTAAGATTTGAGTTGTTAAAATAACAGGATTTAGTAGTAATAGTTTCTTACAATTATTTCCAAAAAAATAATCCGCCACCATTACTTTATTTATTCGTATGGCGTTTAACAGTCGTTCTTATCTATTTCCGTTCTCGAAATTTTCAAAGAACAAGCTGAAACTTCCTTAAAAATTTCTCAAAAATATTCTCGAGAACGGAAAACGGTGCCTTTCCCATAGAAATAAAAATACTGGATCCGCCCTTGATCGAAAGTCAAACTTTGACAGGAGAAATGACAGAATGGTTTTTAAATTAGTTGCCAGTGTAAGAAATTAGTTCTATTGCTTTTCCGCAACATGGCGAGGGTTTTTATATTCCTGGTCAGGCTATACTATACAAACTCTAGCAAGTTGTAAGAAAGTAAAAACATTTCCTTGCATCAAACAAGAATAGGACAAATAACAGGGGGGTTAAAACGGCCACTTTGATGAATCGGAATATGATCCATTTCTCATTTCCTAAATATTTAAAAATGAACCTTATTAAACCACATGTAAGGTTCATTTGAAATGAATCATATTCCGTGACTGAATGTTGGTGGTCTGGTGACTGAATTAAAGGTAATGAGTACAACAGGCGGCCTTACCGCTAGTGTATTATGACCTAATTTTTTTTTTCATTCATATTCTATTTATACAGCTTTTCTCCCATGTTTCTCTATCTCTCTCTCTCTCTCTCTCAGCCGAAAGACGTCCACTGCTGGACAAAGGCCTCCCAAGGATTTCCACAACGACCGGTCCTGCGCTGCCCGCATCCATGCGCAACCCGCGACCTTCACCAGGTCGTCGGTCCTCTATCTATAATGACTGGCAATCTTAATAAATAAATTGAGTAGTATTGTAATATATTATAGACACTTTTATTCTCTTTTCTATCTAATGTAGTCATTAGATTATTAAGAATGCATTCTTATTTAAACATTCGAGTGATATTTCTATTATAAATATATCACTCAAATATTTTATTTAAATAAAATAAAGTTCTTTAATTTCAGGCAGAACCATGGACATTATTGGACATGGGCAGAACCAAAGAACAACATTCTGTGATATTTCTATTATGGAAATATTTTATATGAATGATTATGTTATTATGAATTTATTTAAATACATACTAGATTTAATTTAATTAATATCCTCTTAATAACATTAACATAATTTATTTATTCATTACATAAATATTAAAAAAATTATATGTCACATATTAAATGTCAAACAATAAAAGGTAATTAGAACCCGCCCCTTACAGTTTCCGTTGCCTACCTACTCATTAACATAATTATATGATTATTTTCAATTAAAAAGCTATGACAAGAAAGACTCCGAAACAATTAAAATAAATCCTAAACTTAAACACAAATAAGAACTAAACAAAAAAAAAACAAAAGTAACTAATAAATTAAAACTGTAAGTAAAAAATGTAATAGTAATGTAATAAATAACTTTATTTATAATATTTGGTCGATTTCGATATTGGTATTTCGATAAATAATTTGGTATCCTATTACAGTATTTAAGTAAATAAAATAGGCATATACATTAAATTAAAAAAATAATAATAATAACAGCAACATTTAATTTTAGCCTTTCTTTCTCTCTTTCTTCATCTTATGAGTAGCATTCTTAATAAAATAAATATATATATATCATATATTTTTATTCCATTATTATAGCATTCTTATTGAACGCTAAGTTTGACAAGTTGAATTTTTACATTTTTATGCCATTTATCAATCTCGTTGAGTATGGATTTAAGTACGAGGCATGTGCCAATTTTATTTACACAATTTTATACTATTCAATACCTAATCTACTTCGAATTTTATTTACAAGTCTTTTCCCATTCTCATTTCCAAAAAAAGGTATATTACATGTTGAAATTGCAGCAAATATTTTCCACATTATCAATCAATTCTTCTTAAAAATTCTTTTTCTCCTATATCCCACCGATCCCAAGTCGTCCCATGCTTCTACGACGCTGAAGTCTCACTTTGTTACAAAAAAAGAACTAGTTCTTTTTACCTCCTATAGAACTAGTTCTTTCACATTTGTTTGTTGGACATAGTGGTTGGACTGTTTAGGATGGCCACGCTTTGTTTTGCTTTGCGGAATCCAGTATAAGGCCCGAAGTGGAATATTGTCAGGGACGGCGAAATGTGTGGCCAATCTACTGCCACTTGCGACGCCTGATTTGATTACCATCATTTTATTAATTAGTTCTTGTTCTTCTAAATGTGCCTCTCCAACTAGTGAAAGTTAGCGATTAACATGATCAAGTCCTTCTTGTCCTTAGCTCTGCGGAACAGCTCAGCAGCATTCGCTATCCCGGTCCACTCTCGGATGTTTCGCAACTAAGACTTTTTCGAATATTGATTGTTAATGTCGGATTAGATGGCCGACGAAGCCTAGAACGCTTACCAAATACTTAATACCTATCTGGAGTAACAAGTCAACATAAAAAAATTAATTGCCACCTGAAATAAAATAAAGAAAGCAGTCAACCCTAACCTACCCACGCCAGTTCCGCGCACTACCATCGCACGGAACTGTACCTGTGACTGTACGTCACAATCGTTTTAACTCGACGTTCCACTACGTAACACTAAAGTCAAATGCATTATACAGCTATTTAGTCCGAGGATCTACAGTGATAAATAAGTCTTCTTCACTCACAGATTTTTATACTCTTTCTTGTTTTTATCTGAATAAATGTCCACGTATTAAGTCAAATATACTATACAACGATTCTATACAAATATTTAGGCCGAAATCAAAGTACAAGTAAATTGTTCTTTTTTGTCCACCGATTTTTGATATAGGTACCTATTACTACCTGTAGGTACCTATTAATACTATAGTCCCTTTTTTGGGTAAACGTACATACCGATGTACTATAGATTTAATGTCTTTTAATACGTGTACGTAGGTAAATTTCGCACTACCGTTTTTCATACTTATGCATTACTTTTTCAGCCACTGTATCGGCCACTTTTTCGGACACTGTGTTCGTGACATCCTTCGCGTACGCTACCGCAGCCGCTCGCCGGGTAACTTCTTTTGTTGGAGGCTGAACCACTGGTTCATTGAAATGACTACGGACCTGAAAATGGACGAATTACAAAATGAACTACATTACTTTCAAAGTCCTCTTTTGGGGTAAAATCGTCTCGGGAATAATGCAAGTCACTGGTAATTGCAGTAGATAAGTATAGAAGACGACCTCCGTGGCCTAACGGTCATCACGCCGGACTGCCACAATGAAGATCCCGGGTTCGATCCCCGGCCGGGTCAAGATGGAAAATGTTCTTTTTCGGATTGACCTGGGTCTCGGATGTTTGTGGTATTTATTTGTTATAAAATATAGTATAGTTGAGGTAGCATCCCATAACACAAGTCTTGAACTTACTTTGGGGCTAACTCAATCTGTGTGATTTGTCCGTATATATATTTAATTTAAAAAAAATTAGTTGGGTACAGGAGTTTATATGGAAAATTTAGTACTGGTATAAATCCCTGCTCTCGTGTATTAAAATCATTTCTACGTGTTAGAATCTTTTGTCATCTGCTTGAATACTTAAAACTTTTTAATTCTCTGGCTAATCTATCTTTCCGCTGCCTGGGTTAGTTTGTGAAGTTCCTTCAAGCCTCCGAGAATTGTTAAGGTGTGCTCACAGCTCGGGGTCTTTTTACAAAAACAGTGACTTGTTAAGCCGTGTCTAGGCCTAAATATTTACCTGTAAATGTGTAGCTAGCTCCAGGACGATATAGTTCAATGCCGCGTTCTCGTAGATGTCTTCAGGGAGGGCTGGCAACAATTTGGGGTGCTGGTTTCTGGTGCGGAAGGACCGGTGACGCCGGATAGTGATTTCACAGAAGATGAACCTTAGAATTAGAAGTCGGAAGAAGTCGTCTCCCATGAAAGCGAAAAACGCAGGGTCTGGAATAAAATTAAACCAGTTGTAGATTGCGTACATCATTATACTCTAATAAAGAAAACATGAGCATATTTAATGCTTGCTGCAAGCAATACAAATAGCATATCTGAAAATCTGTTGACCAATGAATAGATATAAGAAATTTTAATATAGGTAACAGTAATTATGGATACCTCAGAGGTTTCAAATGGAAGTAATAATCTTCCAATACAAGCCAAAATACATATGTTTCATACTAAACCAAATCTACACATTTTGAACAGGCAAATGGTGGCAAAGAGTTTTAGGCAATAAAAAAATCATCACATGATAAGTTACAAATATAAAAAAGAATTCTTACCAATTCTGGTTCTCGACATGATAGTGGAAGCCTCAACCATGAATTTATCTACAATGCTCATAGCTTTCTCCCAATGAGGTAAAGTAAAATTGATGATGTCCGATAAGTAACAGACGGCTGATAGCGGACAGTGTAGGAACAAGGTGAAGAGATTTCCATCTTGTTTTCGATCTGCAATCAGAAATAGTTCGTAAAATCCAAAAGTGCACGCCTTATTCTATTTATTAAATTTAATGAAACATACTCCTATAATTGTAAAACCATTTGTCATTGTGCATTGTAAAATTGTCAGTTAAACTTTAATTACAATAATGCTCTCCATAAATGATGGCCTTTGACAGACATAAGTTATACCAAATGCCCAGTTGTAAGTACCTGTCGTGGCTAATCAAAATGCGCCAAAACAATGAGCGATTTTCTGACAGCTAAATTAAGAAAAAAAAATCAGTATAAAAAAAGTCTCAAATATAGCGTTTTATGAAAGCCGAGTCGTAATAATGGCTGAACCTATATGGTATACCCGCTTTTTCTTGTCAACCAGAGTCAGAAAAAAAAATCACCTAACAGGTTGACAGTTGCACAAATCATAGTAAATAGTAAATGTTTTTGAAAATTACTTTACAAACATACCTTTAGAATTAACCTCTAGCATAAATTCATGCCCTCAAAATGCCGAATCCCTACTTAAAAGTAATGTCACCACTTGCACCTCTAAATTTAAATTCTCGCATATTGACCCTAGTGATATAATTAAAACTTTTAAAGAACTAAACAATAAGAAGTCTGAGGATCACTGGGGTATGTCTGTTAGCATAATTTTCCATATAATAAATATCATAGCTGTCGACTTAGCTTATATATTTAATGAATGTGTTGACCAAGGCATTTTTCCAAATTTAATGAAACTTAGCAAATTAATTCCACTGTTTAAAAAAGGTGAAAAATCAGAGCCTGGCAACTATAGGCCTATATCTATTTTGCCAGTCTTGAGTAAAGTATTTGAAAAAAATATGCTTAGTCAAATGCAACAGTACTTTAATATCCACAATCTTTTTCACGGCCAACAATTTGGATTTACTAGTGGTAAATGCACAACTGATGCGGGAGTGGCTTTGGTTACTCATATCTTCAATGCATGGGAAGATTCACAGGATGCAATTGGAGCGTTTTGTGATTTATCTAAGGCGTTTGACTGTGTTGACCATGAGACTCTCTTGCTCAAGCTCTCTCAGTACGGTTTTGACACTAAATCAATAGAACTAATAAAATCTTATTTAAGTGATAGGCTGCAGACTGTAGACCTAAATAACGTAAAATCTAAAGGATCAAAAGTTATGATTGGCGTACCTCAAGGTTCAATTTTAGGACCTTTCCTTTTTTTAGTCTATGTCAACGACCTGCCTTATATGGTTGAGAAGCAGGCTGGTATAGTGTTGTTTGCTGATGACACGTCTTTAATTTTTAAGACTGACCGCCATAGCGAAAATGTGGATGCTGTGAACAGCACTTTGTCTGCCATATCAGACTGGTTTTCTGCTAATAACCTGATGCTTAATGCAAGTAAGACCCATTGCATTAAATTTACGCTTCCTAATGTTAGGCAGGCCCATGTTGATATCAATATAAATAGTAATAAGTTAGAGTTCATTGAAAGTACCACATTTTTAGGAATAACATTAGATTCTAAATTACAATGGGGTGCTCACATTTCTAATTTGTCTAAAAAACTGAGCTCCGCGGCTTATGCTGTAAGACGAATCAGACAACTGACGGATGTGGCAACTGCTAGGTTGGTTTATTTTAGTTATTTCCATAGCCTAATGTCGTATGGCCTATTACTTTGCAGAGCAGCTGCCGACATACAAACAATTTTTATACTTCAAAAAAGAGCTATTCGTTTTATTTACAGATTAAGAAAAAGAGATTCACTCAGAGATTTCTTCAAAGATATAGATATTTTAACCTTACCATCCCAATATATTTTTGAAAACATTATGCATGTTAGGAAAAATATTTCGTCTTTCAAAAAAGTTTGTGATGTCACAGATATATCCCTGCGAAACAAACATAACTTGTACGTTCCAGGGCACAGACTGGCTAGGGTTAGGAAATCATTTGTGGGAAACTGTATACGCTATTATAATAAAATACCAAAATCTGTCCTTGATATGCCTGACAAGAAATTTAAACATTATATTAAGGAGACACTTTGTAAGAAGGCATATTATACGACGGATGATTATGTAAATGACAAAAATGCGTGGCCCGAGCCTGGTACAGTGACCTCCTAAGACTGTCATATTACTCTCTAGGTACATTGTGTACTTTTACTTTTACAATGACATTTTATTGATTTATAATTTTTATTAATTTATAAATTTGACATTTAATATATATATATATATTCAATGTATATTCGTCCACATATACAGTTCTTTAATTGTAAGACATATGTTGTAAAGTGACGTCTTTGGAGAAAATGCAGCAGTGGAGTTTGTTGCGCCGCCTCTTCTCCACTTGCGCTTTGGAGGCGGTGGTAAACTTAGCTTTAAGTAATTTTTTTGACGTCAACTAACTAAAAAACAAGAAAGTGACGATTTATAAGTGCTATTTTTAAGCCTACATGAATAAAAATATTTGACTTTGACTTTGACATAATATTGATACTTTTTAGTTGTTTTTTACTAAGTTTTATTTTAAACAAAAATGCCATTTCCGTGAATTTTTGCTTTTTGTATAGAACTTTTTCTCTCGCCTTTTACTAAGCGCCATCTATAAATTTATCTGAAACTATTTTTTTTTATTTGGGTTTCGGAAAATCGCTCATTACCTCACAAGACATTGTAAATAATAACCGAGTCCATATTTGAATTTGCTCCCGTGTCAATAGGTTTTAGGAGTTTCAGGATAAAAAGTATCCTATGTGGTATTCCCGGTATTTTTCGTCCCGCATACCAAATTTCATAAAAATTCGTCCAGTAGATTTTGCGTGACGAGTAACATACATCCTCACAAACTTACAAATTCACAGACTCACAAACTCACATCTAAACTTTCGCATTTATAATATTAGTAGGATTCAGGTGTCACTTACCTTCTAATCGTTCTGGCAGTTCCACTGGTGACATCATAATGATGAGGGGCTGCGCAAAATACCTGGGTATTTGTTGGAAAACGTAGGATTTGTCGGATTCAATGATAATGAACATTGGGCGTCTGGTGTAAGGGACCAGGTCTTCTGGATATAAGCACCGTGCCTCTTTGAACTTCGACGTAGAAGGTCCAGGCTTCGACTCCTGGGTGCGGTTCGCATCTCTGTATATATCAGACCTTGATGTAGTTATTAAGCCTGATATTTCGTAGCCAGCTGAAGCTGAAAAAATTGTAAGTAGGCATTGGTCTTCTGATATATTTGAGAAAAAATAACAAATACTTAATTTCTATTATACTGATTAAAATAATTTCTATTTATTTTTTATTTTCTTCTGTACGGCTTTGTATACATTTTTATCCTGCATTTGCTTTATTTCAATTTGATAATAATCACTGCTTGAAAAATAAATATTACTGAAAGATAAAATGCAAAAAAGAAGAGCAGTACATAATTATGCAGAAGTACATTATTTATACCAAAATAAGCTTATGATTTTATTTTTTCTGAAAAGTAAGTATATTATTTTATAAATCCTTCGAATGATAGCGCTTAAAATCTCTAACTAGGTGAAATTCTTCGCTTCAGAATGTTTGATCATTGGTCAGGTTATAGTAAGGTCTTCGAGCAACAAGGACTTCCGCGCGCGGAGGGCGTCCGTGTTTGTCTATGAGTATACAAGCATAAGTTTTGAAAACAATCGGAGCGTAGAGACCAGGAATATATAATATTATCAAGGAACGATTCGGTGGTAGGGCTTACGTTTTCACAAATTATGTTCACCCTACTTGTTAATACATTTATTGCACCGTCTTACTTTGACAGTAACAGTAATTTTAATCAAACCGATAATCCAGATAAAGTACCGGTTAGCAAGAGTTGACAAATATATCAGTTAACAAATAGTTAAAAATTCAAGGCTATAAATGTCAAAATTCAATATTGACATTAACTATATGTCAACGTCGTAAGCATAATTGTGTTTCACAGTTCTATGTGTGGCCTGAGTTTAAGAGACAGCTGCAAACCAATTTTTAAACGGTTAAAAATACAGACATTTCCTGCAATGTACATCTTTGAAATGGATCTATTTGTAAAAATGAATTCAGAATTATTTGTGTTGTTATCTGATGTTAAAAGAAATCCTGTAAGACCACAACATAGGCATACTTTATGGCCACAAAAATGTAGGCTTGCTCTAGTAAAGAAAAGCATTCTAGGTATGTCTACTAAGATTTACAATAAACTTCCTAATGATTTAAGAGATTTAAATCTTAAAATGTTTAAAAAAGGACTGTTTGCATTACTAGTAGATAAGTGTTACTATTCTGTTAATGATTTTTTTTATAGATGACAGTTTAAATCATTGATTAATTACTTCCATGCATTTATTATAAATTGACATTAGCACTTTTAATCTAACATAATTTTTGACATGTATTTAGATTCTTTTCTTCTCTTCTATTTTATTTATAATTTATTTTGAAATTAATTTTGACATTATACATTATTAAAACTCGATTTAGAAACTACCTAAATATTTGTATGCTAGAAATAGCAAGACATGGCGAGCTAATTAACTTGTAACATCTTTTATTGTACCTATGTTTAACAAATAAACTATTGGTTAATTGATTGATTGATTGACAGTATGGTATGTTATAGCAAGTTGCCATAAACAGCATTAACAAATTAGAGAAACCCTATTAATCAAGATAATAAATTGTATTTTTGCGTAGGCAGGTACTAATATACACCCGTTCGTCCAAAAATAAAAATAAAAGTAGTGCAGTTGGTAACTCTATCTACGGAGCATTGTTCGTCACATCATTGTACGTAAAATAACAAACCGAAACATGAGCTTTTTGATAAGCTCCAATGCACACAGGTTGTTTAAAGTTTTAATTCGTTATTCTGGATCTGTTGTAAATTACTTGTCTCTGATTTGTTTACTTCAAATATATGTTTATTCTATTCTAAAAATGCCTTTATTTACTAACAGCTCGTAAGTTATTTATTACATAATCAAAGTAGATTATGGCACTAAATTAGAAGAAGAGTATGACTAGTATGTACTTTAAGCAAAATACAAACTCTAAATTTATAGAAATATATCCATTTATATTAAGTGCTCATCAGGCTGAAAAAAATATGCTAGGGCGCCATTTAAATTATTGTTGTGAGTAGCTAATCTCTAAGAGGTTTCCCATCAGATGTACCATAGCAATATTTCACTTTTTACGTCATTCAGCAGAAAGTGCTAATCAAGCTGAACAACTTTTGCTAAAGTGCCAAAAAATTTTTTATTATCTTATAATTTTGCTTCCATGCTGGTCTGGGAGTGAAGAAAAAAATGAATGTGCTAGCTGCTTCTCTTCCCGCGCAGATTGTAAAAGTCAGTCGAGGGAAAGGGCTTTAAACTGGGAATTTCTCCACTCATAGGCGATGGGCTAGCAACCTGTCTGTCACTATATCTGAATCTCTATTCCATCAGATACCCCACTATTCAGCTAAGCGTGGCCTTCGAGTCGCACGACTCCTGGCTCTGTCTACCCCATAAGGGATAAAGGCGTGATTCTATGTATGTATGTATAATTTAGCAGGTCTATATGTTGCAATGCGTTTCTTTGTTGAAGCATAGCTGTAAGTTACCTACTTATTTACGGTACATCACATAGACGCAAAGCGGTGTGGTTCCTTTCTAACTGTGAGTCCCAAGATGTAGGTATACCTTTTTTATTATTTTTTATTTATCAAATAAAAGTACAACACTATTCTAAGTTATTAGTTTGGTGACGATCTGTCAGGAGGAGCTGCCCTCGCGTCGTTTAATTTTTAAGTAACATTTTTAATGAAAAATAAATGGGTATACTTGAGAAATAAATGGTTTTTGTTTTGTTTTTGTATACCATGCAGGCTTAATGGCTATATAAAATAAGTTTCATTGAAGTCCGTCCGTCCCTATTTTTGAAAGTGTGACTCACCAAAAAAGCGTGAGCCGAATGATTTTTCATTCGATATCAATTATTCTGTATTATTGAGTTGTCTATGTCGAATAATTCGCAACGAGTGGTCTAGCTAGACCATTCGTTTTCGTATGATTTTGTAGTCAAACGTTTTTTACATCAAAATCTTGAATGACATAGACAACCGGATACGGATATAGATGAAGTCTATTAGAATTTTTATTATTGTGACGTTCTTTTTAAATGAAAATTTACGAACATTTTTTTTACGATTAGTTACCGATTTGGTTATCGTTGCGTAGAATGGAGCAGAAATTGTTTCTCGCGTTATTTTCATATCACTGGCAACATTGCTAGACGAGTGATTTAAAAAATATGGCTTTTATGTTTTTAGTGACATACTAAGTAGGACGAGTGTGACATAATAGTCTATTCTTTTCGTTTTCTGCGGTATGTCACACTTTTAAAATATAAAATAGGGCCCCAGTTCCGGAGATTAGTGTGATCGTTTGTTCGCAAAACGCTGGTTCGGTCAGATACGGCTTTGAATTTAATTAGACTACTAACACCCTTTTGTCAACCATAATGCCTGGACACTATACATGTTTCCCATAGCTGTGGGGGGGGCACACAATGGCTATTGTCAATAAGGCCTTAACAACGAATTTTCCAACAAGCAAATCATTAAAAAATAAAAATCACGACTGACAACTCACATAACATATGACACTCGGAGAAATGCAAGGAATCTAAAAATACCTCTCATATTAAAATCTGTTCAGCCGTTTAGGGCTTATGGTGGAATAAAGAAACTTACATCCTTTTTTGGTCAGTCGTGTAAAAGTTAGAATGCTGTTTTATAGACAATAAGATGATAGAATTATGTTTTCTTACACTTTTACTTACCATTAAACTTTTTTGTGCAAGTTATACACAATAATTATTATTTAACAAATCTTATACATGTTAACATTTGTAAGATCAACAATTTACCTAGAGCATAATTAAACAAGCCTTTCATTTGAAAACACGACTGACGAGAACACAAATGAACTAAAATAGGTACATCAGTACCTACAATATATAAACTTATATTTTTTTATTGAATTTTAAAACCCTTCATTTTGAACTCTATGAGATTGATCAAACTTTTATTGGTCAGCTATTTGAGGCTATTTATTGTATATTCGTAAACATACATGCACATCTTAAATCTACATATTTACAAATTTACCTTTGCAGGCATTGTGAATATAAGTGCAGACAAATCTACAACTTTTCCAATAAATATAATAAATTATCTGTAATAAATTAATACTCTCTCATAGCACTCTTACATAAATGTACTCAAGCACTCTTACATAAATGTACCAAACAAATAAATTCTGAATTTGAGAATCCATGTGTGACTGAGACTGAAATTATTAAAATCGTTAAACAAATGAATGACAAAAGATCCTCTGGCTATGATGACATGACATTCCGATATCTATAATTAAGAACAATATTGACATTTTAGCAAAACCGTTGACATATTTTTTCAATAAATGTTTTGAATTAGAAATATTCCCGGAGCAGTTGAAAGTAGCAAAAATAATTCCGGTGCATAAAAAGAATTCTAAATTTGATCCATCAAACTATAGAGCTGTTGCAATGTTGCCTATATTCTCAAAAATTTTCGAAAAAAATATAAAAACTAGAATTATAAAACATTTAAAAAAATACAATATACTGGATGATAGACAGTTTGGTTACCAGGAAGGCATAGGTACTGGAAATGCAATAGACACAATTGTTGACGATGTAACCTGTAAGCTAAATGAAAAGTTAAAGGTAGCAGGTGTATTCTTGGATCTGAGTGCAGCCTTTGATTCAATTGATCATGACATCCTACTAATGAAACTCGAACAATACGGAATTCGGGGCAAGTCACTTAATCTGTTAAGATCGTACTTAAACAATCGCCAGCAGTTTGTTGAGATTACTGACAGTAAAGGGAAATTTATAAATTCCAAACAGAATTCAAAATTGATTAAAGTTAATAGAGGCGTACCGCAGGGTTCAATTCTAGGTCCAATTTTCTTTTTAATATTCATTAATGACTTAATTAACTATATGAAAAATCATTCTGACATGAAATTGGTAGTTTTTGCGGACGACACAAATGCTGTACTTTGGGATACTAATATCGACGATCTTAACAGGAAAATAAATACAACGATGAAATTATTTGACAATTGGTTCACTGCAAACAATCTCAAATTAAACACAAGTAAAACTAATGTGATGTTATTTAAAACGACTGCAAATAACAAAGATAGGCTTGAAGTATGTTTGCATGGTGAACAGGTCAACCCAGTAGGAGTTGTTAAATTCTTGGGTGTCAAACTTGACGAATTACTAAACTGGAAGCAAGAGTTACAAGCTGTAGAAAATTCAGTCAGCAGCGCATGTTGTGCACTTAGAAGCTTAAGGGACGAATTAACAATTGATCAATTGAAATCTATATATTATGCTATGGTAGAGTCTAAGCTGCGTTACAGCATAAAATTTTGGGGTAGGAGTTATAACTACAATATTAATAAGGCATTTGTAGCACAAAAGCGAGCCATTAGAACTATGGTTCGTATACCACCGTGGATATCATGCGAACCATATTTTAGAGAACTCAAGATACTCACTGTTCCTAGTCTATACATATTCGTGCTCTTGACTGATTTTATAAAAAAATAGAGCCTTATATGAATCTGAAGAAAAAATGTTAAGGAGGGAAAATACGAGACGGAAGACTTGGTCAGTGTTATTGCGCCAAGACTTAACATTGTGACACATTGCCCACGTTACCAGACTGTAGTGCTGTTCAATAAATTGCCAAGAGAGCTTAAATGTATAAGAAAATTGACAATATTTAAGAAAAGGTTGAGAGAATTATTGCTAGAGCAGTGTTGTTATACCGTGGATGATTTTTAAAAATAATATTGACATTTAATGATTTAATTTTTGACAAATGGACTTTTATTTTGTATATGGTAATTAAAATATGAATGTAAAATTATTATCAATGCATGCAAAATTCTAATAATGTACAATAATGGATAATTTCTAAAAATGTATTAATTTTTTATAGATTTATAGATATAAAGTGTAATGTAATTCGAATACAATGTATATTGTTTGTGAATAAATAAATTGAAATTGAAATAATTATAGCAAAAAATTAAAAAACATATATATGGGAATAGTTACGTCATTTAATAAATTATTAATATCACAGTTTGTCAGTCCAATAGTCGTTTAGATTATTACAAGTTTTAGCAATCATTAGTTTTTTTAATTCAATATGATAGGAATTATAAATCCACCATTTTGTTTTTACGATAACGTAACATATTCTATATCACCCTGACGAAAGAAATCCTAAAGATACTTTACACAGCATTAATCCTAACTAATATTATAAATGCGAAAGTGAGTTTGTTTGTTTATCTGTTACATCTTCACGCTTTATCTACTGAACCAATCTTCCTGAAATTTCGCATACACATACCTGGAAGTACGGAGAAGGACATAGGGTACCTTTCATCCCGGGAAAAAGCACTGTTCCCGTGGGAAATTCACGCAGGCGAAAGCTAGTTTAATGATAATGGAAACTTATGGTGTAGGTAATAAAGAAAAATAATAATACTGAAAAAATAACTTTCCTTTTTTAGTCAGTCGTGACTCCGATACAGCTCCGATAGAAATGAGAGTACACACTTATCGGATTAAGGGTGGTTGGTACCTATGGTTTTTGTAGCTAGTTCAGTGAACTGCCATGCACCCGAATGCAAATAGACAATTTTTTATGGCGCGCATATTGCTCTAAAATCAACTGTTATTTTTATTTTACATATTTTATCCATCTATTTAAAAGTATATTAGAAGTAAAAAGAAGGTGAAGGAAGATTTTACTTTTTTATTATTAACTAGCTTTTGCCCGCGGCTTCGCTCGCGTGATTTTCCCGCGGGAACAGTGCTTTTTCCCAGAATGAAAGGTACCCTATGTCCTTCTCAGTACTTCTAATTATGTGTATGCGAAATTTCAGGAAGATTGATTATGTAAATAAGGTGTAAAGAGGTAACAAACAAACTCATTTTCGCATTTATAATATTAGTTAGGATTTTATTATTTTTAGTCATTGTCATAGATTATTTTCCGAGTTACCTACCTATACTTTTTTATCTGTATAATATTTTGAGTTTCCTATTTTTGACTGGCTTGTAAAAGGATAGAGATATCTGCCATGCCAATGTTCTATGCCAATCAAAAGTTGGTAGTATGAAAATGTGAAAAACCAATTTTCAAAATAATTGGATTGGAATATGTAGTGAAATAGTATAAACTTCGGTGCCTCAAAAATCACAGTGCCGCAACTTTTTGTAATATGCTACCTCTGGTAACGAGTTTTTTAGATCTAAAACTAGTTATTTATCCAATTTGAGGACCACTGTCGTCAAAGGAGAGTATTGATTGGAAAGGAAACCGCTCCTGGCAAAATCAAAATCAAACTTTAGACCTTCGGCGTTCGCTGTTCTGTGGTCACAGGCACTCAGGGTGTAACGCGGCGACGCGTTCATCCTCTTTGGATCCATTTATGCGTGCGCTGGCACATACATACTTATTTAACCTGTCATAAATTTTAAACTGTATTCATTTATATTCGATTCTGCATTTTGATATCATTCTTGACTCAGTTTATGTAAATCACTTATCGTCTAATATTTTAAAGATAAATAATATATCTAAAATATATTTAATATATATAAAACAACATATAACGACCCGTCCAGGGTAAGTTTTATTAGTTGTTTCGGAAGTAATTCTAAATTTATAGTGAAGTGTGTCTTGTTATCTTTTCTAACCGTTATTATATTTGTTTTAGGTCTTATGTTTATCAATAAAAGTTATATACAACGACCCTGGAGATTTATTATTATATGGAGCTCACGCTCCAAGGGGCCGTCGATTAATCACGTGATCTTTTTTTAAGCATTTTAACCCCCCCCCCCTCCCCCTTGGTGATACATGGTGAGGTTTAAGACTACCCCCCACCCAACATCACGTGTATTTTTAGTATCTACAAAAATCTTTATTTTTTTAGACTATTTTAGAAAATTATCTTGCATAGCAACAACGGCGAGTCAAGGTCACACTACACGCCGCTTTTCGGTTTAAAAATCATGAAAAGTATTTATTATCATATTATTATAAAATAAATACACGTGATATCTTACTACAAACCCCCCCCCCTCCCGTGATATTTCGTGATTTTTGTCAAACCCCTTCCCCCCCTTTCAAACCTCACGTGATTAATGGACGGCCCCTTACACGTAGAATTTTTAAATTACATACTTACTATTATCATAGTTTAATAAGACATAGCCAGACACAGGCTATGTAAATGAACCATATAGGTAAGGTAGGCTGTACTATTATTAATCACAAAGCTACAAACTACTAGTATTTCGGAGTAAGGTTCGTTGTTGCAATCGATATAAAAGCCAAGTTATTAGCATGGTTGAAACAAGTCGTCATCTATTGTTTAAGTCAATAAAATAAGTTAATTTTATATTTCCTTTACGTTAATTTGGCTGTTGTTTGTAAGAGAATCATCGACCTTTTTATATCTTTTAGAATAAATCAGAAATTCTTTTTTGCAACTTGGCTTTCAAAGAAGGCTCTTTTTCACGTCAAAAACTAATATTTTATTAAATCATAGTGTATTATGTCTCAAAGCTACAAACTACTAGCATTTCGGAACGACTGCTGAGAAGAAATGTCGAAAGAAACTCATGAAACAATCAATCTCAATTCTCAAGTAATCTCAAGCTTGATTTACAAGAATCATTTGGTAGAAACTTAGATAGTTGATCGAAGGGTAGAAAAGAGAACTAATGTCTAAGCTTTAAAAAATTTAAAGGTAGGTGCCGCCCGCCCGCGCCAAATGATCCTAGGCGCCCTTTAATTGATTTACCGTAGACCGTGCATATCGGACTAAATGTGCAGCGAAAATTAATAATCCCCTGTACTGTATAGTACAGGTAACACTTGTGCGCTATTTTGTGCGCAAAGGAAGGGTCCACTCGTTTATAAGTTAATGACCATGGACGTATCCAAGTTACTCGTAAGCTTAGGGAGAGTCAGGATATCAACTTTATAGCTAGGTAGGTTTTTCAAAAATTCTAGGTAACGTAAAATAAATTCGTAAGGTAAATTCTAGGTATATGACGTCTTTCATGATAGAATTACCCGGAGCGTCAGGTTATAATATACTTAGTAAAGGAATTAAACTTTTGAATGTTTTAACGAATAAAAAGAACAATGGTTTCTGACTTTGTCCGCGTGAATTTCGCTTCGACAGAAGACCCTCTTTGTGGTAGAAGTTTCAAAAATTCTGAAATACTTCTATAAGATACTCTTAAAGTTACCCAATGCAGTTTATTTCTATCACAATATTATACGTTCTGCAGTCCGGTCTCGGCCACGATGAGTCAGGGCATAATCTACAAAAAAAATTACCCGAATACTTTTTACACGACTGACCAAAAAAGGAGTATTATGTTTTTAGGGTTCATGTACGTATGTATGTAAGTTCTTTATTCCACCATAAGTTCTGAACGGCTTAACAGATTTCGATGTGAGGGGTATTCATTCCTTGCATTTCTCCAAATGACATAGGCTATGTGAGTTGTCAGTCGTGTTTTAGTTTTCAATAATTGCATTTATGTAAAAACCTTACCTTCTTCAGGATGCTTGCTCAGCTCGGTATGGCCGTCAGCTGAGATGTACAGCAGCAGGGCTCCGTTCGGAGGCAGGTCGTGGCAGCCGCTGGACAGGTACACGAGCACTTGCGTAGGTGACGGTTTGAACAGCAGGTACTTGTGGGGGTTGATGTTACGCCGCGACTCCGAGTTGTAACCTAGAACAAGTGCCTCGTGTGATGATGCTCTCCTGAAAACCCGCTCGGCAGTTTTGACTTATTAAAAAAAAACTTGCCAAGTGCGAGTCAAACAACAAGCATCTCACATCCTCCCATCCGTTCCTTTTTTGAGGAACGGAACTCTAAAACTAAGCATCATTCTTGCTAATAGTCAAGTCACATCCTTGATTGTCAGAAATTCAATCAATCCAGATATGTACTATAATAATGTATTTCGATGATTGCACCAATAAACTCAATGACATTTGCGCATTTATTCATAAATGCGAAAGGTTAACTACATGTATAACTAGCTGTGCATCGCGGCTTCGCTCCCATGGGAATTTTAGGATTCTGGGTAGTAGAGGAGAGAGAGTTTAAAAAAACTCTTCGGTTTTATTGATATTCCAAGTAAAAGTAACAAGAAAAACAGTTCAATTAGCCTTTCTTTTGTCAAGTGTTAAATATGTATCTTCGAGTTACTCATAAGACAAAGAAGGATACTTTGAGTTAGTAATTAATATCTAAATATTTATTTGAATCCGAAACGAGGTAAAGTTATACGCGTACCTATGTACACTACTATACATGTTCGACGAAAAGACCGCATGTGGTAATTGCGTCTAATTTTAGACTATTGTTATCTTAAACGTCGTGATCAGTATTACCAGTCATTAGTGCTAATGTAAACAGAGTTGAATATCCAGAGACATAACAACGCATTCTCGCAAAAGCAAAAAAAAAAACAATTCGTGAAAGCAGCCTCTAATGTTTCGAAGTAAGAGTTCTAATAAAGCTACCTATTAATAGTTCAGGAATTTATAATTCTTCTATCTCTTTTTTTTCTGAAAGACAAACTTGAAAATTAATAATTTATAGGTAACATAAATAAATATTAATTTTTATTCTAGTTTTATTTTTATTGTCATCCTTTGTGTGATATATCAAATATTAGAGACTACAATATCAAATAGACTTAACATCTAGCTTGTTGTATAAAGATAAGTATGACACCACACTGCAAGAACCCGATTGATAATAATGTTAAGGATGTTGCGAAATTTCAATTATTGTACTACTTTAATAAAATATTCTTCTAGGTTATTAAAAATATGTTTATTTTCCAGTCAAAATTAGCGTGTCACTCACCTACTCTGGGTAAGGGTTTATTTTAACTAGAATGTTATCATCTCACGTTAGTTTAAATTATATAGAGTTTCTAGTTGTTTTTCTTTCAGATTAAAAATAAAATAGATACTAAGTTCACAATTTAAAGACAGCCAATGCGGATAGTGTGTACATTCAAATCAAATCAAAAACTCAATCGCTAATGCCAATTTTTAATTTAAATATTTTTTTTGCTGAAATATGTTAAAATACGTAGGTATTTCATTTATAGAGCATCGACATTCGCATTTGCTTTAGAAAGTATCAAATGTAACAAACACAGAGAATAATATTTAAAAACCTTATACTATACTTAATCATGATTCTATAGTTTCTAACAACAAACCTTAGTTTATTTTACGAGTAACTGTGCCGATAGGGTAACCATCCACCAACTGGTTATCTGACGATAGATAAATGTCTGGATACGGTACGCCTTCAAAAAATTCGAGGTAATGTATGGGAGTGGACATCTTCTGTATCAATAGACATGAGATTGGCTGAGATGATGTCAAAGATATTTTTATAATTAACTAGCTATCGCCCGTGGCTTAGCCCGCGTTAATCTCCCACGGAAACAGTGCTTTTTTCCGGGATGAAAGGTACCCTATGTCCTTCTCCGTACTTCCAGCTATGTGTATGCAAAATTTCAGGCAGATTGGTTCAGTAGATAAAGCGTGAAGAGGTAACAAACAAACAATCAAACCAACAAACAAACTCACTTTCACATTTATAATATTAGTTAGGATTTGGAGAATGGAATTGCTGTCGAACAGTTGGTCAACTCTCGCCTTGAGGTCTCGGAACAGCCAATACAGTTCACGTGAAATATGAACACTAGAATTTGATTTATAAGATGAAAGAATCCTTCTAAATGGTGGACCTGCTGGACACAGACGGAAACTCAGGTCAGGAATTAGAGACTGGAAAGAACTGGCCATATACAATAAAATATATACGAAGATACAGATAATGACGAAATTTAAACCTAATATAACTTACCTTTACTAGATGGAGCAATTGGTGCAGCGATGAATCTTTGCCGAGGCGACTCATCATGATGATGTTGAACAGTCTCCAAAGGCTCTCGCTCCAGGGTCTGTAGTATCCTGAACATGTCCATGGTGAGTTCGGAGAACTTCACCTGGTTGGAGCTACCGACTATGACGACTTCTTGAAGAGATAGGGTCATCTGCGACGTCCGCTCCACAGGAGGAGTGTTCATGGGACTCAGCCTGGTAACAATACGCACTTATTAATGGATTTGCGGATTTGTACCAAAACTAAAGTGTATCGATTTCTGATGCATATTTTTTGTAATGGAATCAATTTATTACACTGATCAATCATGGATAACGATTAGATCGGAACTTTTAGTGCAACATCATGAAAGATATTTAAAATATGTCAATGAAGCAGTATCAAATTTACCTGTGAGACAGAACAATGGGACAGCTGTCTGGATGTTGAACTGAGATCACCTGTTCAGCTTGTACAAACGCCTTGACCTCATCCACAACTATGACCCACTCCAATTGATCATCAGGATCGTAGGTATTGCCATACTCTACGATTTGTTTGTCCAGTTCTTTAATCAGGTCTCGGACGAACTTGACTTTCTTCAGCAAGAGGCACACGACTATGAATCTTGCGTAGTAGCGAAGTTTCTTGACCATGAGTTCGCATCGATCTTCCTTGCTGGCTTTGGTGTAGTAACTGCGGCCGCGGATGGCAGAGTAGAAAGAAAACGCTTCGTTGAGGTAAGCTGTCTCGCTTGTCCTGAGGCTGTTTATAAGACAAAAAAAAAATATTTCAATAAAAAAGAAAATTGAATTTTCTGGCTTAGAACAAACTGTACGTACTTACAAACATTTTATAAGACTTTTGAGAATCTAATAAGGTGTGTTAGAATTTGAAATATAATTTAAAGGATACGAGATATTATAAAAGAAGTAGATGAAACTATTAACTTGTCTGGGGAAAATAATAGTAATATAAGAGGCACCATTGTATCTTTTAAGCCTATGGGCTATCCTATAATAAATGTTATAATTGAAAATATTTTAAATTTTAAAGTTGGTTTCATTCAATTCCTCCATCGGCAGCAGTTTGCTCCCTTCATCACGCAAAAGTACCTATGTACATTATAAAACAAGTGTGCAAAGTTGGTCATTACACATTACACTCGGCTTTATTATCGCCTCTTGTGCGTTATGATCAAATGCACACCAGTATCATACGACGTTTGTCAACACATTTACGAGTAAAAAAATGGTCCCAACATCTAATTATCGGAAAACGATTGCGCCCTTTTGTCATTTCTCCACTTTTTAAAACATTCGTCAATAAACTCGCATTACGCGCCTCGTTAATGATTTCAGGTGCAGTTAAATTTACATATTCTTCCATTCTAGTCGACATTTTAATAAATATTTAATATGCTAACTCAGCGAAAATTGAAAAATGTACCTAACAAACACAACCTAATAAATATAGTCTTGTTTTTTATTCGCGCACGCTGCAGACGGAATATCGCCAAACAGACAGTGCTTGGCTGTATAAAAATCATTATCTTTGCTTATTTAAAAACTGTTGTTCCCTATTTGATTTTATATGTATTATGCAGCTAAATTAAAAAAGCTTTGTGGAGTTCATAACACGCATTAGTTTTCTATCATTTGTATAGTGCATGACAGAAAAGTAAGGTAATTTTTCATTTCCAAATACCACCATAATATATTCGTAATACCTTCGTAATATATGGCATTATGGGCCTAAATTCGATGTAATAAGACCCACTTTACGAGCAAGTGTGTTAAAAAGGATATTAACTAGCTACTTACTAAAAGTGGTAGTAGAGCTGTCCTATCTTCGAAGCGATTTCTCCAATCTGCCACCGCTTCAACCCATATTTAGAGTCGAGGATGGCACGATGTTGCTGTTGGAATTTCCACAATTTAGTATATACATCGAAAGTCCGTCCGAAGTATGAATGCCACTGCTTGTGTCCGTATTGCGGCAGTTCTCTGAAAGGTAATCATCGATTAAACCTATGAAACACTCAAATAACTATTGCCATTACTATACACTCACGTTTCAATATGTCTAGATGAATTAAAAATACCTTACCTTAGTCCATTGAACAATTGCTTTGCCTTCTCTAGTAGATGGCAGAATTCTATTATTATTTTGCGATCTTGATCATCAATAGTATTCATCCTATGCATCGGAGTTTGTGTATGTCGAGAACTGCTCCTTCTCAAGTTCCTTATATCGAAATGTTTGTCAATATTAGAAACGGATTTTGGAGAATACAGTTCATTGTCGGCGAAAAAATTAACGCGATTAAATTTCGCTCCAGGAACTTGTTCATTTTTAGATGTTTCTGATAGATGTGATTCCTCTAATAATACCCCCCCTCCAGGGCTAAGGTCTTCGGATTGCTGAGCATTTGGGTACCATTTCCGTGGTGTGAAAGTTTCAGGCGCCGGCGAAGGGGGGGAAAGTTCGTCTTTAGAGTCGACCAAGGGTTGTTCATAGGAGGTAGAGGCCTCCTTAGAATCAAGATAGTCATCAAGCCTGCTCTTGCGCTGGAGACGTTTTAAAGGGAGAAATAGCTGGCGGTGTACTGTTGTCGGTGAGTTGGTAGACGATGTCTGAGTTGAAGCATTTGCAGTGTATAGAGCGTTCCAGTATTGGTCTTCAGGCACACCACTCAAGCACCAACTGTGTCGTCTGCCGCTCGACTCCGGGATGCGCCGATGCGCCAACGGCAGCGATTTAGCTGTGAAATAAAAATCCGGTGAAGCAAAAACTTGCTACAGGTACCTACAGCTTACGAAATTAAAATAAGATTGATATATAAACAGTAGGTATAGCCTGACCAGGGATATAAAAACCCTCGCCATGTTGCGGAAAAGCAATCGAACTAATTTTTTATACTGGCAACTATTTTAAAAACCCTTCTGTCATTTCTTCTGTCAAAGTCTGACTTTCAATCAAGAGAGGAGCCAGTAGGTATTTGTTTTCTGGGAACGGAACGGAAACCGGTTTCACGTTTACCGTTCTCGAAAATATTTCTGAGAAATTTTTAAGAAAGTTTCCTCTTGTTCTTTGAAAATTTCTAGCACATCATTAATGGCGGCGGATTATTTTTTTGGAAATTTATGTCATTTTTTTAACTTAATAAGTGCTGCCTCTAATTCAGGGTTTTTACAAAATAAAAGTGTGTCTATAAAGTCGTAAAATTAAATGATGGCGCCACTGGTGTGCATGTAGCAACCCTATATATTGTGACCAAAATTATTTTGATACTAGCAGTTTGTTCAAGTAAAGTGAGTTAATAAATAAGACACATTATACAGTCATATTGTTTCCGTTTTATTTACAGTAGTACCTCTGCTTGTGAAAAGTTTTACTAAACATTTTTAATTTAACCCGAATACATTTTTTATTGTTAAAATACTAAGATTGATCACTTTCACTCATCATCGGATTCCAAATATTCAACAACAAGAAACGTTTCGTTCCCCTTTTTATCAGCGGCACCGTCATCACTACAGGTGCTGTCACAACTGCTGCTATCATCGCCTAAGCGAACAATCAATTCGTCTATATCTAGATACAGGTATGTAACGTCTTCGCTCATAGTACTCTTTTTTGAGCGTCTCAACGTAATGGTAGCAGTTTTTCCATATTCAGATGTGATGCTGTTGAAGGCCTCTTCAACAAGTTGGTTCGTCGACTATCCGCCTAACTGTACTGTTTGGTTTTCCTAAAAAAAGTAATAAGAATTGTAACAGAATAGAAACAATAACAATAAATAACAATAATAATGGTTCCTTTGTATGTATTTGCTGTGTACAAAAATTAATAAATAAATAAATAGCTTATTTATAAGCAACAAATAATTCAAATTCAAAATTGGTAGAAAACCCGAATAGACTGAGATGTACTATCATAATGTATCAAAAATATATGATCATACTATAATATGACCTATTTACAATTTCAGTCTAACCTAAAGTGTACAATGTAAACAATACCTTTTTTCTTTTAAAAATCGTAAATTCAGTATATTTGTTACTTCAAGTAGATTAAAAATGAACAATAACACGATTACATAACCATAATAGATGATGTTCGCCCATAAACATCTTCGAAATCTCACAAAATTCGTCCAGCCTTGCACTCCGCAAAACATCGGAAAACTTTAAAAAACTATTCCCGGGTGTGACTCCGATTTACTTTACTAATTTTTCAAACTTTTCTGCGTAGTTTGGTCTTAATTTATTGCAGTTTAATAAAAAAAAAATACAAACAAAAAACAATTCAATATTGTTGACAGCATTGACAGCTGATGTACATACGTTTGGTGTTGCCAGACACATCATCAATGTCAGTTCTTCGAACATTAATGTCAGAACTTTATAGACAAACTGTATATTTCTGGTCAGGCTTTACATTGATCATCAAGGCGGGAAAATAATAGATACCAACGAGTGTAAGTCAGGGCCCGGGACGCGGTCGAGGCTGTGTAATTTTGGTTTGGTCGAGGACCTTATAGAATACACGATATAATATGTATAAGGTACGATTACGATTATGGTACGATTGTAAAATCAACTTTTTTTTAACTTGTAACTAGAGAAAGCACCGATGAGAACAAAAACGTTGTGTTTGAATTTTTATTTTCATACAAACTACCGGTGGCGTATTTCTTGTAGTTTTTACACTACCATCATTCTTGATCATTTTATTCTAAACATATACTAAGTAAATAAAAATACTTAACATTAAAAAAAACAAAATCGAATATGAAATTATTGTCAAAAAATATATAAACGTTACAGAAATATGTTCCTTTATTTAAATTGTTAATGAATTGTTTCTAGATTTTCTAAAGTTTTCAAAATTGGAATATAAAAGAATAGCACCGAACCTTACCGTAATTAACACAAAACATAAATGAATGTTAACATAAACAAACAGAAATTACTGATTTTCTTTTTACCTAATTTTGTTTGTATACCTAAAGACAGTTTTAAATTATGTTAGATTTCGATATATATTTGTTGGATTTTGATAAATACTAACTATAATAATTTAGTAAATTATTAAAAATTTGTCAGTTGACGCATAAGTTGTCTTATGATATAAACATTGCATTAAATACTATTTAATTAAAACTAATATTATTTCAATAACTAAAATTATTATGTTACGATAATTATAAAATACATAGATTAATTTTAACTAAGCATTTTTTGTAAAATGTAAATTCTTGTATTTTGTATCGATTTGTATAATGTACCGGTGGAGATGAATTTAAAACAACTGTCATCTATGATTTTTGAATTCATTCCTATCGCAACTGCCATACTGTGCGTATCAATAAAACATATCAAGACTCAACTCTGTGTTTTTAGCTAGCTATTAATATATTCATTATTATAATATTTTTTAATTACCAATCCTACCTACATAACTTTAGTAATACCTATTTTTTATTTAAACAATTCTGCTCTCAACTGTTTACATTCAATTTTTTGTGAAGAAAAATTAAAATGAGAGCGTCACGGCCAAGAGCGTCGAAGACGTGGTGGACTGATGGCCTAACGGCCGGATCCGATTTTTTCTACTACGTGAGAATCGGGCCCCTGTTGTCACCGCGGACAAAATTACAGAGACAGCGGAAATACATGGCTACGGTCGCGTTTGTAATATGACGTCACAAGCAAGTCGAATTCGAAGGTGTCAATATCAACGGATTTAAAAAATTACTTATTTCAGTGAATTTTACGAGCTTTTATTTACTTTCATCCTGTCCCGTTGTCTGTCACTGTTGTCTGTTATTAAATCTTGCAAGTTGAATTTGACCTTTTTCTACTTGTCCTATAGAGTTGAAATTTTAAACGTGGGTTCCGTTAAACATCAGGAAACTGACTACCGCCACCATTTAGTGGCAATACAACCACTGCCACTAAATGGTAGTGGTTGTATATTAGTAGTAGTTATTAGTGTATATACAATGTACTCGTATATACACTAATAAATTCAGCTAGTGTGCAAGTTTCCTCACGAATGGAAGCAGGCCCATTTTGACGGAGCATGTTTCTTGCCTGTTGCATACAATCAAATTAATAAATAAAATATTTTTTATTAGGTAACACATAATCAAAGGTAACACAAACATTTTTTAACATAAACTAACTTAAACTAGCACAAGCAGGATTTGAACCTGCGAACTTTGCAGCCACAGGCAGGCGCCCTACCACTCGGCCACCACCGCTTCGTATTTCCTACTGCAATCTCAAACAATTAAACCCCCGTCCTGCGTTAGCGACAGAACGCTTCACTGCGCGATACTATGCTGTGCTAAACCAAAGGGAATAAATAGGCACTTATTGTTTCAATAAGTTTAATGTGTCTCGGAATAAGTGTGATTTAAAATTTAGATTAGTTAATTTTCAAACATAAATAACAAATATCTCTTTATACGCGTCTCTAATGCTACCATAAGTTTACTTCGACTTACATTATTCCTTAATTTGTGAAAATTCCAACTCAAAATTGTGAGCTTTTTTTAACTGCGTGTGTTAAGACTTAAGACGGACGCCTAAGCTTTAAAAGACATCAACTTACACACCGAATATACTTAACTTATCCGACGAAAATGTGACGACATTTACACGATTACGGGAATCGTAGGTTGTATTAAAAACTATATTTGACTTAAACTTACATTGTTTAGTAGAAACATCTGAATAATTTTCTCACACCTTCGCTCCTCAAGAGGTCTAGCCAAAGCCACAGAAGCAAGGCTTGTTACTGGTTGATACTGATACCAAATTCCGGAAATGCCGGAAAATGCCGGTACTTTCCGGGATTTTATATGGAAAATTATGTACCGGTAACAAGCCCTGTACGTACAGGAGGGACCGAAACACCGATGCACTGATCGATGATGACCCTTAGGTGGTACATTTAGATATTTTATGAGTTTGTGAATTTGATGTTTATTACTTAATCACGCATAATCTAGAAGGATTTCAATGAAAGGAACACGCGTAGAACAATACCGGTAATAACACATAGGGTACTTTTCATACATAGGGTCTGTCAGACTCAAAACTCATGAACTAGTGTGAGGATTGTCTCGCGGTCACGAGAAAGATTTTGGATAATTTATGGGGGCGAATCCGCGGGCTTTTTCTTCTAAAGGTGCCTCTCCAAGTAGTGAAGGTTAGCGATTAACATGTTCAAGCAAGTCCTTCTTGTTCTTAGCTCTGCGGAACAGCTCAGCAGCATTCGCTCAGTCCGCGGGCAACGCTAGTTTATTAAATACTAGTTGTCGCCCGCGGCTTCGCCCGCGTGAGCTTCGCTTAGATGAAAAATCTCTCTTGGAGCTTTTCATCAGATGTTCCAGATCTTCAATTTTTATACATCAGCATCAGAAAATGCTCATCAGGTTAAACGACTTTTACTTAGGCGCCATTTTCTTATATGTTATGGTGTAGCTGGTCCCTTGGAGTTATTCATCCGAAGTTTCCAGATTTTCAATTTTTATACGTCAGCAGAAAATGCTCATCAGGTTGAACGACTTTTGTTAAAGCACCATTTCCAAATATCTTAGTTTAACTATTCTGTTGTGGTTCTCCACCAAGTGCCCCATTTTTCAAAATCAATTATAGCCTAAATGTTGCCTAGGCTTAATAGCTATACAACAAAAAAAGTTTGATTCAAATCGGTTCAGTGCTTTCGGAGATTAGCGTGATTATACATACAGACAGACAAAAAATTAAAAAAAAAAAATTTGCATTAATTTTTTCTTTTTCAGTGTCCCTCTATCCATTTCAGTCAAAAATACTAAATGTACAGACAAAATATTTTTACTGTTTTATTATATGTATAGATGTCCCTCGCCGCGTCTGTCTGTCTGTTCTATTGGACTTATTTTCATGTGGTTTTCAGTAATGATAGGGTGGGTCACATAGGGTCATGTATGAAAATGGTTTTGGTGTATTTATGCGAGTGATACCTTTTATTACCTTGAGCTGTAATTTTTTTTAAACCCATGAGTTTTACGAAATATATAGTTTTATATATAAAACTAGCGGCGCCGTGGTGCGTTGCTTCCGTGGGAACTTTTCAAAGTTGAAAATGTTGAAATATATACGTGTCGCCCATCGAAATACAACTAGTGCGTTAGTACATAATATCTCGATGCGTGTCGCCGCTTCAGTTTCGATGACAATGCATTTAAGATATCTTTGTTTCGAATTTTTAAATATCGATAATAAAAATATGTTATAGCGTATTCGAGACAGTGAAATTCGAAATACAATGTTTCGCGAAATGATACAGGTAATCCAAATGATCAGATGGTACACCCAGGGTTGTCTCCCAGCGAGGAGACTCCTCAACGGTCAATTGCACAGGATTTATCTGTTGACAATTGATTGATAAATTGATGTTTATGATTGGCGGTGGAAACAGATCCTGCAGGCCGTATTTTTACATGACTGACGAAATAAGGAGTGTTATGTTTTCAGGGTTCATATATGTAAGTATATATGTAAGCTTCTTTATTGCACCATAAGTCCTGAACGGCTGAACAGATATTGATGAGAGAGGTATTTTTAGATTCCTTGCATTCCTCCCGCTGACATAGGTAGGCTATAAGAATTGTCAGTCGTGTTTTTTGTTTTTTTATAATTCCACTTACACTTCCGTTTTCTTTTTTTTTTAGGCTTTTCTTTGCTCAGGATTCGATATCTGAAAACAATATAAATACAATCAAAACCAAAAAGTACTTACTACGCGGCCGCTTGATCTTGGACCTCTTATATTTCTGCCGCAGGATCTTTTCGAAAGTTTTGAAATCTTCAGTAACATAGTAAAAGTTCATGGAACTTATTGAGAAATTTTTTATACGATCGAGCGACATTTTGAAAATATTAATTTGATAAACTTATGTTTGAAAAAGGAGCAGTGATTTTTTTGTTATTAATCTTTCTATTCAGCACTTAATTTTAGTTCAATAGTCACTGAGATTCACTTCGATTATTTGTCCATAAACTTTATTTATTGTAATTATTAAATAAAGTCACTCACAGGAAGTGGAAAACGTTTTCACACGGGACGTCCTCCACAGGTGTCTTTCGCCGCGGCATTATAACGCGGATGCGGGCCGAGCCGGCCACGACCGGCCCTTCCCGGGATGCACGCAGTACTGACCTGACAGACAGACTGCTACGAGGAAGCAGTTGGAACCGACGCGCAACTCTGAATGAATGGTCCTAGATCCTGGATGGCTGGGAAGGAGCCTTGCAGCACACATATGTATGCACCACGCCTCTCACGTTGGGCCAACGTTGCGACGTCGTACATTGCTTGGTTTTGATGTGGGCGAAGCGCTGACACGAGACCAAACTAAACAATGTACAGCGGGCTGTATACTTGTGTGCATCAGATGCGTTCGGCGCAGTTTTCGTATTGAGCACTATACGCATTTCGAATTTCAGATAAGCATTTGTTTTTTCAATATCGGAAACAGAATTTCACATAATGTCGTTGCCAGTCTTTTCAGACGACTCACAATTAAGATTAGTTTAGTTATAGACCCGTTTTCCAATAGTATGTGCATTATTTTCGCTTGAAATCGTTGTTTATCTAAGACGCAACATAGTGCATATCATTTTATCCCTTTTTGGTTTTATACACAGTGTAATAAACACCTATATACGTCTCTTTCTTTCTCGTTACACTACCTACCGTACATGTACGAGTGCTATCCTGTGGCCCCGCAATTTTTAACTATCGATACTTCCTCTGTCACTCTCATACTTCCTTTGATTTTGATATCGTTAATTTTTCCCCGTCGCATCGCAAATCGAAATAGTTGATTTTCCGAAATAAACCGAAATTTGTTTATTATTATAGGTATGTATATTTTGAACGTTTTTGGGCAGACACCTATATATTTATTTTAGGGAAGGTTTTTTTATATTTTGGTTTGAAGTTTTATTCATAATTTTGTTTGTTTGTAACAATTAAATTTTTCTGTGCGAATAATTCAACATATCAAAACAAAATAACAAAGGTAAAAGTTAGTAAAAAAAGGAAAAGGTATAAGTTTATATGTAAAGGTACAAGTCTCGAATCAGGTCAGAAGTTATTATATTAAAGAAGTTGGAAACAAGCTAATTATTAAAAAATAAAAAACACGACTGACAACTCACCTAGCCTAGATCACTCGGAGGAATACAAGGAATCTAAAAATGCCTCTTACATCAAAATCTGTTAAGCCGTTCAGGACTTATAGTGGAATAGAGAAACTTACATACTTACTTACATACATGAACCCTGAAAACATAACACTCCTTTTTTGGTCAGTCGTGTAATAAGTTTGCCAGAAACAAATTCTTGGCTCAAGGATTTGTTGTCAAAAAAATTCCCGTCCGTTCAGTTAACCGTTGAGGCATCTTTTCTGTGGTTGAGGAGTTTCTTCTTGGGAGCCAATCCTGGGTGCACCACCAGGTTATCAAAACATATCATAACAATGCATTGGGTTCACTAATGTTTGACCAAAAACCTTACACAAACCATCACTTTATAAACTATCACTTAAAAAACTATACTTTTTAAAAACGTTTCATTTTAAAAACTCGTTATTAAAAACGTTTCATTTTACAAACTTTTTTTATAAATGGTTTACTCTACAAATGTGTCGAATATAACTTTTATTTTATAAACTTTTATTTCATCAAATAACTCTCTTGACAAAAACATCACTTTACAAACCTACTATAGGTAAATTTTTAATTAAGGCTGGCAGCTTCATTGGCCAAAAGCTAAGCAATGCCAATGGCAAAAATACCATAACTTATTTCCGCCCTCAAAGTCTTTCCGGGTGGTCATAAAAAAAATAACCTAAACCTAACTTATTTTCTGCCCTCAAATCTTTCCGGGTGGTCGTAAAAAAATAACCTAACCTAACCTGAACCTAACTTCTTTAACGCCCTCAAAGTCTTTCCGGGTGGTCATAAAAAATAGCCTAAACCTAACTTCTTTTTCGCCTTCAAAGTCTTTCCGGGTGGTCATAGAAGAATAACCTGAACCCAACTTATTTTCTGCCCTCAAATCTTTCCGGGTGGTCGTAAAAAAATAACCTGAACCTAACTTCTTTAACGCCCTCAAAGTCTTTCAGGTGGTCATAAAAAAAAATAACCTGAATCCAAATTATTTTCTGCCCTCAAAGTCTTTCCCGGTGGTCAGAAAAAAAATTAACCTGAACCTAGCTTGATTCCTGCCAATAATAATATATTTTATCCAATTTTATCATATCTTTTTTATTTAAAAAATATCTTTTATTAAATAAATATCTTCTAGTTTTGGTAAATAATATTTATGAAACGATGTATTTGCCATAATATATTTTTCTAACGTTGTTTTACCAATTGAAGATTTTGTTAAAAAATTGTATGTAAAATGATAATTTGAAAAAAACAATATTTATCTAGTAATTAGTTTGTAAAATGATCATTTTTTAAAAGGATGAGTTTGTCAAAGCATATGTTTTTCAAATGTGTAGGTCGAGTTTGACTTACAAGATTTGGCCAACATACATTACTGCCAGGTAAGGGGGCGTCCATTCATAACTTGGGGGGAGGGGTTGAGATGAATCTCATGCACTCTCCATCATAATCTTCTGCTTCTGGGTAAGCTCGCTTCATCGTAGACCTCATCTCTGTCCTCGGGCAAGATTGTAGTCAAGAGCAAACCCATGTTTAATAAAAAAAAAAAAATCACCAATAATGTTTGTTGCTTAACTTAAAATCTAGCACTGGTTTCATATGCCTCTTAGAATCTGAGATAATAACAATAGTATATTCTGCGCGGGTATGGCTGCGGGCAAGCTTGTTTGGTATACTTATTAAAAATAGGTTTCCTCTCATAAAAGGATGGATGCCAGAATATTTCCTATTCGTATCCTTTCAATCAAATCATTGAATGAATATATAAAATTTATACAAATACCATAGTACAACACGGACCCACGCCGCACGGTAGTCCTTGTTGCTCGAAAACAAATACCCGGATCTATCCGGAAAAAATGAAAAATTTCATGACATATCCATATTTTACGCCCCAAGTTAATCTGCCCACTCCGATCCCTGATATTGTGTGTGTACCTGACTTCGAAAAGTGTAACACCGAATACCACGACCCCGTAAGTTTCCTTCCTAATAATGCACCCCACCACGAAAAGCACCGAAGTCATGCCATCTCGAATAACAGAACTTCCTTATTCACTAATAATGATCACATATGTATAGGTACGAATAGTTCTGCGAAGTCGTAGAGTGTGAATTACCTACTACATCTCAAAGATTTTGATTTTTTTGGTTATTATTATTATGTTCGCACGCTTATGAAAAAAAGTTAATTGAAAGCCAATAACAATCTAAACTTACAGCAATAAATTAGTTCTCACATACATCAATATTTGTCAATTTGTCTGGTTGTCAATTTGTGTCTGAATTATTTTTATCCGCTTTCCATGCAGGGGCCCTATTTTTGAAAGTGTGACTCACCAAAAAAGCGTGAGCCGAATGATTTTTCATTCGATATCCATTAATCCGTATTTTTGAATTGTCTATGTCGAATAATTCGCAACGAGTGGTCTAGACCACTCGTTTTCTTATGATTTGGTGGTCGAACGTTTTTTACGTCAAAATCATGAATGACATAGACAACCGGATACGGATATAGATGGAGTCTATTAGAATTTTCAATTTTGCGTTCCGTTTAACGCTTACGTTCTCTTTGATTGAAAATTTACGAACATTTTTTTTACGATTCGTTACCGATTCGGTTTTCGTTGCGTAGAATGGAGCAGAAATTATTTCTCGCATAATTTTCATATCACTGGCAACATTGCTAGACAAGTGATTTCAAAAATACGGCTTTTATGTTTTTAGTGACATAGTAGGACGAGTGCGACATAATAGTCTATTCGTTTTTAGCGGTATGTCATACTTTCAAAAATAGGGTCCCAGATAATTTTGTAAGCATATTCGATTAAAATGTGTTCAGTCTATTGAAACAAAAATCCTTTTTTTAAATAATAATAAATAGTACGTGGTGATTTTTCAACACTAGCCAAGTTTTTACGATATGCTCATAGTACATGCACAGAATAATAGAAATAGAAATAGCACAACTTATAAAAAAAATAGTAGGTACTTAAAAGAAGAAAATTTAATTTCGACTTTATAACTATAAATGTCTATCAACTGATCGAGCACTTTGTACGGGGAGTATATTTTTTTTATTATATTTTGATAAAGATTTCTTTGGAAACCTGCTTAATTTCATCATAAAAATCTGCTGAGAAAATTTTCCAGTGTTTAAAAAGTCACCTGTATTTTCCATTAGTATCAGAATTCGTTTAACTATTCATTAATAGGAATGCAGCCGGGGTATTCAGTTTTTAGATTTATTGCAGCGTCGAAACACCATCGACAAACGACGAACATGTAACAGAACGCATTCCAGCCGTTTTAACAAATACGACAACTACGAAGTTCCTTAAAGGTTTAACTTTCAAGCTTTGGCAAAAGCATCGTTGAAAACGTGTTGAAAATGCAGGGATAAAATGTATGTAAGTACGTTAACTGGCTATAAAACGCTACAGGTTCCAACAAATTCCGCTTGTTCGTCGAAGCGTGAGTTCAAACGTGTCTGGACATGTTTTGTGAATACTTTCGCGTTAGTGTAGTGAGCCTCTTTACATTTTTTTTTTATAGATGATCTTTAAATCATTCAAATAAAAATGATATTACATTTAAAAAAAAATCCTTTGGTTTTAATATATTTTTAAAGTTTTGATATTGAAAGAACGAGAAAAAATAAAAATATTTTTGTTTTTTTTTTATATATAATAATCAGAAACCAATTACACAAAATCAAACATTAAAAAGAGGAATTTTGTATTGTTTTTACATTGCAAGTGAACAATGAAAGTTGAAAGATCAAAGGTATTTTATTAGGAAAAGCTAACAATGCGATATTCTTTCATGTATAAGTTTTCTATTGTGTTTACGGCGTCAGGAGCTCCTTTCAATTCTGACTAGCCGTATCCCGCGTCTCCGCCTGCAGCACAAAGCATCATATTTCGCTGTGCAGACATCTAATTATATTTATCGTGTAATAATATCTCGATGTTGTCGTGCTAGATTCACGTCAATACGTCACTCTGTTTCACGTGAAGTAGGAACAGTATGTTTTTAATTATTTAGTTGTTTTTTTTATGGCATATATTAGGGTTATGGTCGTTAGTTAAGTATATAAAACTGGGAGTATTTGTAAGGGTATGCCCTTTAGATTTAACTCCATTATTTCCTACTTGTCCTATTATGTAATAGTACATTATGAAACAAGTGTGCAAAGTTGGTATGTGTCATGTCTTTTTATGATTTTACAACAATATAAATTAAAATAGACATTTTAGGAAATTACTTTCGTGGTTAATAGATATTTACCTTAGAATCTTGGGTTTGAACTAATATTTGATTTATTTTTAACAAAATGAAAAAAAAGTAGTGTGAAAATTGTTTACATAATAGGACAAGCTGGACAAGTAAGTAAGAAAATAAGAAATTACATACATTACGCGCGACCCGATAGGCACTTATCAAATTAGTGTTTTTATATCCATACTAATATTATAAATGCGAATGTTTGGATGTGAGTTTGTGAGTTTGTGAGTTTGTGAATTTGTGAGTTTGTGAATTTGTGAGTTTGTGAGTTTGTGAGTTTGTGAGTTTGTGAGTTTGTGAGTTTGTGAGGATGTTTGTTACTCAATCACGCAAAATCTACTGGACGGATTTCGATGAAATTTGGTAAAGAGGTAGATAATGACCTGGAATAGCACATAGGCTACTTTTTATCCCGGGAAAAAGCACTGTTCCCGTGGGAAATTCACGCGGGCGAAGCCGCGGGCAAAAGCTAGTTCTAAATATTTTTTCTATTAACTTCTGGTGAAACCAAATATATTAATTAAATAACAATTCACAATAAACCTTAAACAAGTAAATAAACTCAAAATTAAAATACAAAATAAAACTAACCGAAAAATAAACTAAAACTTAACTGAAAAATAAAACTTAATAAATAAAAACTTTAAGTAGAAAATATCCTGATCAGCTTTTTGCTCAAAAAACTCAAAAGTTTATGAGCAGAGGGACCCCACGGACCTAATGTTTCCACACCAAACGGCTCAAATGTGTATGCTTCACCTAGGCATAAATACATTAAATTGGCATCCTTTCTATTGGTAAAAGTGCTCATGAATATAAAGCAACTATTTGTATGGGACCGAATCTAATACTTATCTAAAAAAAAAATCAGCCATACTATTTACATACAACACTCAGAAATCAAGCACTTCAAAATTTACGAATCGCTTTTAATCTCAGTACATAACATCTCGATGTCTCAATACAAATTTTCATAATTTGGGAGTAATATTAACTCAGAGATTGGAATAACAAGATGACTAGAATCGTCATTCCATTCGCGAACTCCTTTTAGGATTACGTCTTTGATATTGTATAGAAATTTAGCAAATATAATCTATACAAATAATAAAACAGTAAAAATATTTTGTCTGTACATTCAGTATTTTTGACTGAAATGGAAAGAGGGACACCTAAAAAGAATAATAGAAAGCAAAAATATTTTTTTGGAATTTCTTGTCTGTCTGTCTGTATGTATGTACGCGTTTCACACAAAAAATACTGGACGAATTTGAATGAAACTTTTTTGTTGTATAGCTATTAAGCCTGGGCAATATATAGGCTATAATTGATTTTGAAAACTGGAACACCTGATGAAGAACCATAACAGAACAGCTAAACTATAAGTAATATGGAAATGGTGCCTTAACAAAAATCGTTCAACCTGATGAGCATTTTCTGCAGACGTATAAAAATTGAAGATCTGGAACATCTGATGAAGAACCTTAACAGACCAGCTACACTATAACATATATGGAAATGGCGCCTTATTAAAAGTCGTTCAACCTGATGAGCATTTTCTGCTGACGTATAAAAATTGAAGAATGGAACATCTGATGAAAAGCTCCAAGAGAGATGTTTCATCTAAGCGAAACTCACGCGGGCGAAGCCGCGGGCGACAGCTAGTATGAGATAAGTTCGCAATTAGCAGGTATAGTTTAGTATACAGAGAGGGTCTGGATGCAAGCAAATGCAAGTGTCTGCAATCTGCAATATTATTATCAAATATCACTCACTCACCTCAGACAAACTCAGAGGAATAATTACAGCATAGAGAATAGGTTATGAAGTTAAAATGTACACAAAAGATAAGAGAGCTCTTTATATTTTTAGGCGCCCACTACAGTCGCAGAGGATTTTTAAGATTTACTTGTCAGATTTTCATTCAAATGATTAACATAACATTCTGTAATTCGGTTTTAGTGCTTGTGTTTAACAATCACTGTAACCGAACTTGGCATTAAAAAAATACATGCGAAGTCGCTCTACTCGCATACCAAACTAGCTTATGACTTTCAACGGCGGATCCAGGATTTTTTTCTAGGGGACAAGGAACAACAAGGACCGTGGCGGACTATGAATGTTGGGGGGGGGGGGGGTGCAACAAATCGACATCCGTCCTGATTCTGCCCCACACCTTGAAACGAATCCTAAAGATTTGGTCTCACTACGCCACTGCGGAAGGACCAGCTTTGCAAAAAATCAAGAAATAAACCAGATGGGCGGAAAAATCTGTTATTTCTTTATTTGATATGCACTGTTATGGAATTTTCTCTCCACAGTAGGTACACAAAAACAGTCTGGGGGAGGCACGTTTCTTTTATTTCTTAACTAGTGAATTTCCCACGGGAACTGTGCTTTTTCCCGGGATGAAAGGTATGTCCTTCTCCGTACTTCTAACTATGTGTATGCAAAATTTCAGGAAGATTGGTTCAGTACATGAAGCGTGAAGAGGTAACAAACAAACAAACAAACTCACTTTCGCATTTATAATATTAGTTAGGATTTGATATGCACTGTCATGGAATCTCCCTCCACAGTAGGTACACAAAAAAAGCAGTCTGGGGGGGGGCACGTGTCCCCGTGTCCCCCCCGCTAAACCCGCTTCTGATGACTTTTTACTAAAGTATGAATTTTTTACTAAAGTATGTCTTGAAGTTTTTGTCTTGTTTGTATTTAAAGTATGTAAGAATTATTGTTGTTGTTATGTCTTAAATTCAAGGGCGTTAAATTTGACATCGCTGTCGCTACAAACAAGGTTGTATTAAATGAAACACACCATGGAAATATCAGTTTCCATTCCACAAAATATCTCGATGGTTTCCATTAAGTGAGTGATCGACTGATCGATTTATTAGGGAACCGCACTCGTTCCAAATGCAGTTAGAATATGTATGAATCTATGGATTGTGTATGAGAATGTCCATTTTGGTTTGTTTCCATTTTTACCTTTCTACAGCGTATTGTACTTAGTCGTATCTGATTGATGCATCGAGATCGATGGCTTTTTGGATGCATGTGAATTTTTTTTATGATACATTTCAAAATGTCGCCTTATTTAGGTGGAAAACGAAAGGAAAACCAAGTAGATTATCTGCAATATAATATGATAATATTTTGTTTTTACTATTATTTATATATATTAATTGAAATAACAGAAATTAAAGATCTCCATGGAAAAATAAGAATTTCAGATAAAATATTATCAATACCTAGCCAAACTCTAGTTTTAGTGATTTTTACTCTGGTATATTTTAGAAATGATTTCAATAATCCTTTTTTATAAAAGTATAAGTCATAGACAAGTAAAAATAAAAATGAAGATCTATTGACATAATTATCACGGTCATATAAACATACCGTGGATTGATGAATAATTATGTAAAAGGCCCTTTCATTGTATCAAAATATATAATATATACATAATGTACTGTCTTGCGACGAAATTTCATTGTGCAAGTCAAAACATTTTCAATATCAAAAGGTGAGTCAATTTATAGCTTAAACTTGTTTAAACTTGTACACTGGCTTTAACCGTGTCCCTATCAGGGTATTCAGGGTTTCGAAGTCAACAAGTACACAAGGAAGCCCTAGTTTCGCCATTTTGTCTGTCTGTCCGGGAGTCTGTTTCGACAACGAACATTTATTTTCGCCATATCTGTCTGCGTCTATTCGTGAGTCTGTTAATTTATATATCATGCGGAGTGAATAGTAAATTATATGATGTGTTCGCTGACTAAAATATTTTTAGGGTATCCCCCCCAGAATGTAAGAGGATATATTTTTTTTTCGTATATCCTGTGATGCCTATCGTTTGTTAATATAAAAATTATTATGGGTTTGTAAAGAAGTTTTATTTTTTAAATATGGTTCCGTTTGCACAATATATCACAGCTTTAAAGTGCTACATTTTTATCATCAAGTCCACCCCTATATCAGCTAAATGGCAGCTATTGTGGATACAAAAATTCACAATAATAAAAAATATAATGGAATTAAAAGGAAAACCGTCGTTTCCAGGTAGGCTTTACATGTTTACTAGTAAAAGTCGATTAATTGAATAAGGCCACTTTCAAGATTTAGGTTTTTCAGACTAATTTATAGACTGGTTTTTTTTCTGACGAAAACGGAATTTCTTTTCGGTCAAATAAACAATTGATTATTTCTTTCAATATAGGTACTTTGAATTATGATAAAACGATTCCGATCATAATTTCGTTACTTCATTATTTTATTTATTTTATTTTATAAAGGAATAACAAACAGTTACATAATGTATAATAACAAATTACATTGGTTATAAAGTACTAGTACTAATTACGTAACCCACTACGTTATTCACAGGTTAATTTAAAAAGAGTTTTCCAAATTATTGCCACTAGAGGATGTACAACATAGACAAAATGCACAAGAAGGTAGTAAAATAAAATTAAAATAGAAACAGAAAGCTTAACCAAAAACATAAAATTAAAAACGAGGAAGATAGAAAAGGTGAATCATCATCATCACATCTCATTTCATCTTCTATATATGAAAGTAATCAACCGATATAAATTATTTGGTTCATAATACAATAACCACACAACAAAGTGTCCTTGTCTATGGAACTAAAGTGTTTGAGGAATAAGAGAAGACCAAAAAAGAGATAAGTAGATTGGAAAGACAGCTTGAATAGGAAAGGAATGTCGACTGAAGTGGAAAAATAGTAAAAAATAAAAATAGAATTACCGATACGCTATCGTACAGTAATGATGGAAAGACGGGAAATCAAAATTACAAATAAAATAAAATTTCATTGATATGCAACAACAATATGGTACACTGGACATGAAAACTGTCAGTCAATCATTAACCAATTAGTAAATTAATTTTATACCTTGCCAAATACAAAGCATTCTCAATTAATTACCCGGTTCATTAAATTAATACCAGGCCGTGATTTATACTAAAAATTTACTTATTTCATGTTCGTTATGTGTGTCCATCGAACTGATTACAATATAATGAGTGAAAAAACAACTGTGACCGATGCATCGAATATTCGCACTCATATTCGCGAATATTCGTGTTTTAAACATTTTAACAACAAACAAATTCCACAACACAAATTACCTCAAAATAATCTTGTTTTCATTTTCAACCAATCGGCAACTTAAAAAATGGTGTGCTCATAACTCAGAGCAACACATTGTTTCAACATTGTTGGTCAACAAATGTTTACCGTGAATAAGGGACTTTTACGGATACTGTCACTAGATGGCGATAGTCGTAAAAGTCATGTTAGATGCCTTAGTCACTTTAGGCAAAGAAATAAAAAACACGGCTGACAACTCACATAGCCTATGTCACTCGGAGGAATGCAAGGAATCTAAAAATACCTCTCACATCAAAATCGATTTAACCGTTCAGGACTTATGGTGGAATAAAGAAACTTACATACATACTTACATACATACATGAACCCTGAAAACATAACACTCCTTTTTTGGTCAGTCGTGTAAAAATACACTGCTTTAGGCGACTTGAATAAAATCTGACACCAGTGTTAGAAATAATAATGACTAAACACTTGATAGGAGAAAGGACTTAATTTTCATGATTTTTGTTTCTCATTCTAATCTTTCCCTTTTCAGGTATACCAGGACGATAGATGTGGTGAAAATACCTATGATACTGTCAAAATATATGTGTGCGGGGCCTTGCGGGCCAGCGGCTTCGCCCAAACATCAGATTCAGTACAAGGCATATAAGCCACCTGCGTATAAGCCGCATGACTATAAAAATAAGCACTTGAAGAGGCCTATGTCCCCACATCTATTTGTTTATGCACCTACTTTGCCCGCTATGACATCTATAGGACAGCGTATAACTGGTAAGTAACTCCGAGGCGTAGCTAGCATATATCTCTTCAAAACCAGAGTGAATAAGCTGTTCTGGGTAAGCTCGCTACACCGCAGACCTCATCTCTGTCCCCGGGCAAGATTGTGGGAGCAAACCCATGTTTTAAAAATATCTGTATAAGTATATAAAACTCTTTGCTGTATGATTGGTAAAATCAACGCAGAGATGAAACTACTGAACGTATTTGTTTGAAATATTGAAGAGAGGTTCTTTATAGAGCGCAAGTGAGCACAAGAAAGGAATTTTGGAAATTCCTCAGGGGGTGAAACGGGTGAAAAACTTGGGGTTATTGCACAAATGTATGGAGAGCCGGCTATATCATGAGCACCTATCTGAACTTTTCATTTTTGGGTCAGTATCAATGCCTTATAAGTAAATCCGATAAATTCGTAGCCTTTCTATGGTACGAGTACATTTAGTCAACAAAATCGTAATTAAGGTTAGGCAAGTTCCGCCAAAATGGCTGACACCCATTATGATTTGACGTTGACGTGCTTCATTTGACAGTTCCGATTTCCGGTGCGTTCAAAAATGTACTTTTATTACATACGTGCCCGCGGGAAAGAATTTGTTTGAAATACACATATGTTTTTGTGATATTGCATGTAACATGTGTTTGGAACATTTACTTTAATTAGTTTTCTAAAATATAATGAAAATATTTCTGAACATACGTACGGGCGCCATGTCAGTATCGCCATTATACGATATTAAGCGATATTAAATGTATTTTTGTACCATAACAAGATCACGAAAAAAACAAATATACGATGGTCTTAATCGGTTTTTGATATTATTTCTGATTTTTGGGGAACTGCTCATGATATAGCCTGCTATGCAACATGCCCTTTACGCGGGCGAAGCCGAGAGCAAAACGCTGTTAGTGACTGAATAAGTATAATTAAGAGATTTAAGTTTATTTACATAAACAAAGACAGAGAAAAGAATGTAAAATTCGTTTCGCTAAAATCGAATGGGTGGGACATATTTTTGAATTTTGCTTTTCTATGTAAATGAAATGGAACGGTGCCTAACGGAACTCTGTAAACGATGCAACCCTATCGATTTTGGGTTTATTGGATTCGTTTTGACAAAGACTTCCGTTTCCCTTTTACAAAGGCTAGTTCAGTTAATAATATACAGGCATTGGTAGCTCTAGAGAGTAGTCGCAACTCAACTATTTTTTTAGCTTAAGGTATTCAGGGCAAAGGCGTCCCCTTTCTTTTCCCACAATTCTCTGACGAATAAAGCCCGCTTCCACTCAACTAAATTATATAAAAACAAACCTTTAAACCAAATTTTAAGTTTCTACGTTCAGCGGTTTCGTCTCTGCGATGATACCAATAAGGCAGTCAGCATCCAATTTTATTAATATAGATTATACAGATTTGCGTAGTGATAGGGTAGCTAAATAGCTTTATGTAGATGATAGGACAAAAGCAGTGTAGGTGTACGCAAACTAAAATATTATTGTGATACTTGGATACCTAATTAAGTCACCTAATAGGACTAATAAGCTGTTAACAAGCTAATTATTAAAAATAAAAAAACACGACTTACGAGTTATTACTCAAAAAGTACATACAAACATATAAGTTATATACATTTTTGAAATCGCCTTCTAAAGCCCTTCAATTTGATACCCCACTCGATAAGATGGATAAAATTTAATTTTTTTGGTCTGCTAATTATCGCATATATAATCCGCCATTTTGTTTTCATGTTGACGTCATATAGCCTATGTCACTCGGAGGAATGCAAGGAATCTAAAAATACCTCTCACATCAAAATCGGTTAAGCCGTTCAGGACTTATGGTGCAATAAAGAAACTTACATACATACATACTTACATACATACATGAACCCTGAAAACATAACACTCCTTTTTTGGTCAGTCGTGTAATAACACTCCTTTTTTGGTCAATCGTGTAAAAATGTAACTTTTTACTAAAATCTTGTTCATTCTACCATGCCGCTATCTACTGCCAATTGGCTTTGAAATAACATGAGTGTTTAATTTTCCAGGTACAATAGCTACATTTTACGCCATTGTGATATCCGCCGGTGCGCTGTTTCTGTCTAACGGAATCGACTCTATAGTCTCTGCCATACAGAGCTTAGAAATGGGGCGATTCTCGGTTCTAATCGTCAAATTAATATTAGGAGCACCGTTTGCCTTCCACTATTTCATCGGCATCAGATTTGTGGCGTTCAACATGGGCAGGTGGCTGATGAAGAAAGAAGTTTATGGTACAGCTCATAAAGCGATGATTGCGACCATTGTATTAACTATATTCTTTGCCCTACTTTAAACCATTGTACAAGTCGTTTTTCCGTTGTATTTTTGTAAGTTATTTATTTTGTATTTACTTTCTTGCCTGTCTATGTTTTCGTCCAAAAGACGGTTACAGTAATATCCAACAGTGTAACTAAATGTCTAATGCGAAAACAAGGCAAGGCAAGCTTGAATCGCGTTTTCTTCCGCTGATTGTAAATAATTAAGCTTTTGTTACTTAACTTAGTGGTCGGAGGAAGAAATATAGCTGTTTTAAGAAAAGTTTGTACCTTTTTTTCTTAACTCTTATATGAGGTATTATATTAATTAGCTAGTCATATTTGCACTTAATTGCAATTAATTCTAATACGTCATTTATATTAAAAATTATGGTTGGATTTGGATTTAAGTTCTATTTTTATTTTACTACCCTTTTAAATCATTAAAAATTCTTAGTTTCGAGCGTTCCTTTCGAAAATATAAAAAATTGCGCTACAAAGCTCCGCTCCGTGGAAATTTCGTGAAAACATACCCTATTGGTTATTCTACGCATCTACTAAATTGCATCGGAACCCGAACCCGATTTTACGTAGATTACCTAGAAAAGTAGGTTTATACATACTTAAAAGGGTACTTTTTGACGCCAAATATTCCTGATTAATACTCATATTACCACAGATTTTGATATACATATTACTCATATAAGTCTATGATAATACTGGTAAGATTGACATTATGCCAATTGATTAACAGCTTCAAAATGCAACAGGTTTTCAAGTTTTCTGATATTTATAGCCACCAGATCTCCACACTTTTCACCCGCAGTCAACTTTACAAGATGTAATCCGTTACTTTAAAAGGTTATCGGGTAAGCCTGTAAAAGTGTTCGAAGCTTTTGCTTTTACTCGCTTCGGTCTTTACCTGTTCTGCCCCGGGCCTTGCCCCGCTCTACACTGAGCCAAAATTGTTGTCAATTAAACAATAAAACATTAACCACACACAACCCTTTAAGTAATTTATTCAATAAGTCAACGTTTTTATTGTCAGATTTTTGTTGCCGAATTAACAAAATTCTTCGACAACGTAATACGTGGTCAGAAGTACAAAGTTTACGGACAATGTTTAACGTTGTCATAAAGTCACAGCGTAACATTGTCTCATTTATGTTTAAACATTAACTTTGTAGCAATGTAACCTAACCTCTCCTTCTCTTTAAAGTGGTCAACCTGACAACTCTAATATTGTCGTTATAACAACTGACTTTTGTCTCTGTAGCAATGTAGTGTAACCTAACCTTCTCTTCAATGTTGTTAATCTAACAACTCTTATGTTGTCCCTTTGACAACAGAGCGTTATCTCTGTAGCAATGCAACTTAACCAAATTATCTCTTCGACGTTGTTAATCTAACAACTCTTATATTGTCCCTTTGACAACAGAGCGTTATCTCTGTAGCAATGCAACTTTACCAAATTAATCTCTTCGACGTTGTTAATCTAACAACTCTTATATTGTCCCTTTGACAACAGAGCGTTATCTCTGTAGCAATGCAACTTAACCAAATTATCTCTTCGACGTTGTTAATCTAACAACTCTTATATTGTCCCTTTGACAACAGAGCGTTATCTCTGTAGCAATGCAACTTAACCAAATTATCTCTTCGACGTTGTTAATCTAACAACTCTTATATTGTCCCTTTGACAACAGAGTGTTGTCTCTGTAGCAATTCCTTCAATGTTGTTAAACGTACAACTCTTAAAAAGAGCAAATTACTTTTTTATGTTATTTGCGAATTAATTGTTGCTGTCAGAAAATTTTAACAACAACAACTATTTTGCAAATAATATTGAAGAGTAATTTGCTTTTTAAAGAGTTCTCAGGTTCACAACGTTGAAGGCATTACTACAGAGACAAAATTTAAGTTGCAATGAGACTATTATAAAGGAATAAACTTATTATAAAGTTAATTTGCTCTTGTTGCAGACGAGGGATCATAAATATTAAATAAAAGACTTAATTATTTTGAATACACATCATATAATAAAATACTATTAACTTATCAAGTTATTACAAATTATTATTATTATATCACCAAATGCCTTTAATTAATACTTATAATCTAATAAATTAGCGGGTGAAACTTCTACAGGGTAAAATTGAAATCAGCCCTTCTACAGTCCGCGACCTTATTAAGGCGAAGGATAAGGTAAACTTTTAAGAAGTGACTCAGACCACGAACCTGAACAAATTTTATTATAGGACCAACTTCGACATCGCGAAAAAATCTGCTTTAAAACTACTTGGCCAAAATCTATGGAACAGCAATTTTTTTTTTCGCAATGTCGGAGTTGGTTCCTTAATGAAAGTTGTTCAGATTCCTGGTCTGGTTGGTGCTTCAATTTCACCCTGTACTAGGTCATCGCATCGATACTTATCATCTTTTCCAAAGAAAAAAATAGGTCAAATTCTGAAAAAAACAATAATACTTTATTATATAGCTGTATCAGATGTACGTATGATCGTTTGATGTATACAGGTCAATATATAGTTTTTTTTTTTCAATATTTATACATATGTTCTCTTGGAAGGTTGTTCAGTATCGTTAACATAGCTAGTATACTTTTAACCTTAATTTATTTATTACGGATAAGTTATTACACACATAAAAAAGTAGGTACTTCTTTCCCAACAGACATACTTAAGTATGGATGGATACCTGCCAAATAAACGTTATAGAAATGAAAAAAATAATTAAAAAAGGGGAAAATTTAACTTTCAATACCTTTGTATAAGAAACGATAATAATTTGCAGGCCTTTCTTAATCCTAATAGTTTCGGTCGGAATCTCACTAGTACTCGAGGTTTTTAGTTTATTAAAAATCAAACTACTGAAGATACAAAAAAATCGTTTTGAACGGAATCGATAACTTATTCTAAAAAGTTCGTCATAATAGTATAAAATATAATGTAATATAAATCACCGCACTTTAGTACTATTCCCAAACAAAAGGAAGTCCATGTATTTTATTTTCAGTAGTCTGGTTAAAATAATTTAACAACCTCGAGTGCCAGTGAGCTTCCGGCCAAACCACCTTATGTGATGCCCTTAAAAGTTTAAATTGTAACTACACAATATTACTTATTAATATAAACGTACTTATATGCGTGTCACATGAATAACCGTTACTAAACAAGAGTAAGTTTTATTCCAGAGAAAAATATAAGACCTAATTACAGAGACGATTTATTTACTACAAAAAATAAAAGCCCCGTTTACGTTTAAAGATTTACATTCTTACTCCGGTTTGTAACATTAACATTTAATCATTAATATTAAGCATACGATCAATACTTATACACACTCATTTATTCTTAAAATAAAAATCACACAGGACTTTTGGTCGGAGAGTAGGGTGTTGTAAACCCGGGTAGGGTTTACAACACCCTACTCTCCGACCAAAAGACCCTACCTCATCTACCAAACTATTACCAGGGGCAATTCCACTAATAACAAACGTAGATATCGTGCTTCAGTTGTGTCTCAAAAGCCATAGAGATAGCACTAAAGCGACAAGATCTTTATAGGATCTCCATGCTTTATTACAATTTCTTTGGCGTTTGAGACACAACTGAGACACGATATCTTCATTTGTAATTAGTGGAATTTGCCCCGGTGTTGTGTTTTATAGTAAGGCATGTCGAAGCATACAAGGTTGTCTGGGCTGAACAAACATGCTAAAATTTTGATAGTGCTCCTCAAGAAGTGTTGATTAAATCAAGTTGCTCAGCCAAACCTGGCACTTTCGTAAATCGGACCGGTTAAAAAATGTGACCCCAAAGTCAACCTTGTGTCCTTAGACATGTCTTACTAAGACACAACACCTAAAAATAGTTACATCTTAATAGGCGATATGGTAGGATCGACTACTTCCTACTCTTCGACCATTTGATTGTTAAACAGAATTTAGAAGTTACAAAGGCTTCCGCAAAATAATATACTTCAAATTCAGTCCACCGTAACTCACATTTATGAGATTACAAACATACTTATATTGCATGGTCTTATAGTCAACATACATCGTGTCATTCTTTGGAATATCTTGGACACAGTAGGCAAAATAATGTTCATCAAATCCAACTGTGTAAAAAGGCGACACCTCAAAAACTATATGACCCTCTTTGTACACGTAAACGTTTAGTATTGTGGCGAAATGGATGTTATCTGGTTCAATACGATAAACAATAACAGCGTCCCTATGAAAACGTGTAGACGATATGGTGACCCAAGACACCGACTTTATATCATCAACAGTGTTCCACTGAAATTTTTGTGCAAGTAATGAAGTCACTTGCAATGGAATTACATGTTGAGTCCCAAAACTAATATATTTTTTTAATTTATTGTTCAAAAAGATGTCGTTTAATATCAATTGATGCCTTTTTTGCGATGGACAGAGTCATATTTATTCTATTTGTCGATGACTTTGATGCTAACTTATTGGGGCGATGCTTGGCTTCAAAACGCATAGATGAGATATAGCGAAGAGGTCCAAATTTAAGCATTGCTGTATGGTAGTGTAATAAATTATGAAACTTTGGCTTGAGGTTTTGAGCAAATAATATTGTGTACATTTCGCAAATTGTCGAAACCAAATGTTGCAAGTATGTTGTTATTTCTGGGCGAAATTCTGAACACATAACAACATCTAATAAAAGCATAAGTTGAACATAAAGGGCCCAATATTTATCATTTCGAGGAACTAGATCGCCAAACATGATACCAAAATATCTACACAAAGTGTTCACTTCTGAAGAGCTTAAGCGCAAATTCCCTTTCCGTAAATGTTCTATAGACAGCGATACCGGAACGTCTGCTTTATCAGGACCAAAGTCAAATGATGCGAGTTTATTATTAACAAGTTGTATGGAAAAGTACTTAGCTTTGTCTATGAAAGCAACAATAATCTCACACATTATGTATTTGATTACGCCTTCGTTTAAGTCATGCATTACATCTACACCAACTTGGGAAAATAGTTCAAAGTTTTCAACACGCAACCATATGCATTCTTCTTTTATTCCAGTAAGTGAAACGTTACTTTTTCTCAAGTCTTCTCTGTAATTTTCCATGTTTCTCAATAATGACCTATCCTCCTGAAACATTTCTGACATTTCGTTTTTGTTAACTTTGCAATTTCTACATGGAAAATTACAAGAAAAGCTTTCAGCAAATCCAGTGATACTGTGAAGACCCAAGTTATCGCCAAGAATAAGACCCAACTCAAAAAAATTGTGCCTTTAAAATCTGGAAGGTTAAACAAAATCCCTTGTTTGCTCAAATAATTCAATTCGTCAATTAAAGGTTGAAATATTACTCTGTTCCCGAATTCCACGCGATCTGAAGAGTGGTATAACAATGCCAAAAATATGCTCGTTAGCTGAGATTGATACTGTTTTGGTAAACAAGGTAGTGAAACATAGGCAGCGCCTAATTTGTGAATAGAGCTATGACTACCCAAAGCATTCAGTGGTTCAAAGTCATCGATTTGTAAGAAAATGGGCATTACCAATTTATCTTGATATAGCGCTCGTCTAGATTGCCAAAAAGAACCATGTAAAAAGTGTTTAATTGTTTGGGTCGCGTCATGTGCTAGTAGGTCATTCATATGTTGCAATGTTTCGCGTAATATGTCTGGCAACAAAAAGAATTTCTCTAAAACGTTTCTCAGAGGGATAAAGTGAGCATTAGATGCAACAGATTTATATAACCTACGGCCGTCACTTCTTACAAAGTCATATCTACTCCCTACTGTATATGAAATAGGTTCGATGTAGGACCCATGATCTTTAAAATATTTAAGTCTTAAGTGATAGCTGCCCAAATTTGATAAAGACGAATCAATGTTTCTTACTATTGTATCAATGGCATCACTGCTACTCTGCTCTAAAAGAGGAACGACAGAATTATCGAAAATTTTTTTTATACCATCAAAAACAGTATCAGCAACATTTTGTGGTACCTGAGGATTAGCATAAAGAGATGACATTAACTGAGCTAAACTAACGTCCATAGGAGTGGAAGAGTTATTTCGTAAAATTACGTCGGTTTGGGAGGGATTGCGTACATTTTCGCCATTAATATTTACTGGATTGTCTAAAATTTCTGCATTATCGTTTATAATATCGCCTAAAACTTCTTCATTACTATTAGTTTCTATTTCTTCGTCATTATTTACTGAATTAGTAAGAGCCAAATGATGACATTTTAGGTAGTGCCTTCTATATGAACTAAAAATGTGATACGTTCTGAAACAGTTTATACTTGGACAAGAAAAAGTAATCACCTCTTTATGAAAAAAATCCATATGGGATTTCAACCGTTTAAAAGTGGGAAAACGACTGTTGCAAACCGCGCAAATAATCATCTTGGTATTGAACAGTATTTGTTATACAAAAATATTTTAATTTACAGCATTTAATCTGGTCATAAGTTCTCTCAAAGGAACTCCTTCGACGTCATACTTTGAAGTCATTTTGAAAATAGCGAGTTGGATCAACATCCAACACGGTGTAGCTACCTTTGGGTATGCACAGTCCAAGGCCCAATACATATTGTATATATGCTTTATAGCCGCACAAATTGTAGGTACCTGGTATCGTATTTCTGCAGTGATAACAATCTCATATTGTTGTATTTTTTCCCAGGCTGGTCCCACCGCTAGGATAAAGGGCTGGTTTGGAATACCTTTTTCGAGATAGAGCATATCCCTTTGGATGCAATATGTCCCTATTTCTGATGCGGTTGCAACGCGTGGTAGAAAACCGTTCCTGGTTTCATCTCTTGACAACCTCCATACTTTCTTTTTTGGTACAGCTATGATGGGCATCTGTCGAAGTAGGGTAACGATTCCCAGTATCGCGGCTACGTTCGTTTGTTCTTCACCAACTGTATAAGAAACACATAGACTATATTAATTTTGCTAGTCGATTGGTATAATGGGTAGTGATCCTGTTTGTACGCCAAAGGTTTTGGGTTCAATTCCCATCCCAGACAAATACTGTTCGTATTTGTTTGCCTGGTGCCTGAGTGTCAGAAGTATATATTATTAATAAAATTAGGTAGATTATGTAAATTTCAAAAATAAATGAAGACGGTTTGCTTGAAATAGCTTATTCAATACGATTAGAAAGTTATCAGATCGAGATCAAATCTCTGATTACAGGCTAGGTACCTAACTGATTACTAAATATGACGGTTTAGGCGTGTCGATTTTCTCACGTTGTTTTCCTTCCCTTTTCAAATAAGTGGGATATAATTATGTAGGTAAGCACAACATTTAGGAAAACCTAACCTTCATTAGTGATTCTATATCTGCGATAATAATAAAAATATAGTTTATTACCAGAAGCTAATTCCAGCAAATCCAGCGTTGATTGTTCTACTTTGTTAGATTCTGCCTTTTCGGCAAGCAATTTTAGGAGCTTTTGTTTAATTATGGGAAAGTTTTCTTCGAATTCACGGTTTGCTTTTGGGTACACGGCCTCAAAATCTGTAGTGAGCTGTGAAATAGTAAAATTAAGTTGGTAATTGCTTGGAAAATTAAATGTTTTACTTTTTATACCTATTATTATTGTTCAGATAGAATATTAGGTAAGTTATTTTTATAGTTAAGTTTTATTTAAGTTTAAATTAAATTTAACTTACTAAACAAAGAACATAGAACTAGAAAAAAATATTAGAAAAAAATAAACTGTAATGTTAAAAAAAAATTAAACTCACCAATTCGTATCCATTCGGCAGTTTGAGAGCCGCAAATTTTTGGAAATAATCGATGTATGTACATTCCTTGAGAATATTAGTGCGAAGATCAAAGGTTGCTTGCCACTTCGATATGAGCATATCATGAGGGGAAGAGGATCCTTGAAGCCAATTTAATGCTTTTTTCGAGTTTTCTTGGTCACTTACATTCAATCCATCAGGTAAAGGCCGTACCCGCTTGCTCGTTTCAACGGGAGGGTTTGAACTTTTGGAGCTGCAGCCACTGTCGTTGCTGTCACCGCTTTCGCTACCTAATTTGCGCTTTTTAGATTCAGGCGTCAAACTTCTGCGGTGGGTTATAAGCCGATTGTGTATAAGACCGCTAGCTTGTATAACTTTGCCGTCCACGACGTGAAAGGGCACATAATACAAATTCTTATTTTCGCCTTTGAATAACACGGGGATCTCGTTGGCCCATTTTTGCCACACGTCTTTTCGGATTGTCTGGTTTATTTTCTTTAAAGATTGAAGCTCGTATTCAACTATCAAACTGACAAGGTAGCTCCTGTCTCTCGAGGTCAAAGCTGCACCACTCTTCGATTTTTCCAGCAAAGCTTTGCCGGTTGTTTGTTTTAATAAAAGATTTTTTAATGCATCGGCTTTATCTTGCTCGTCAATGTCAAAAAAATCTAAAGGAAATGAAAAATCCTGAAACAAATAAGTTTTTAAAAAGGCTGTTCCCGTCTCCCTAAGTAAACATAAAAAAAAACCGGCCAAGTGCGAGTCAAACTCGCGCACCGAGGGTTCCGTACACGCAAAGCATCTCACATTATAGCTCTAACTAAAAGACTAACTAGTTTCAAAAACAAACTTAACTTTGCATTTCGATCAAGTTTTGATTACTGCCTGAAATCGCAAAATATGCGAAAATTCGCAAAAAATATGGTAATATTTCTTGATCGCGTTGACGTATAATATTGATTACACTAGTTTACACAATTTGTGTACCCTCAAAGCTGCTAGGTTTATTTGATAGATCTATATATGTGGAATATAGGTCTGATTATAAATTTCCATCATCACGTAAGATTTGCGAAAAAAAATGTGTCAAAAATTCAAAAAAATATTTTTCTGTAATATTTTGAGACAGTATAAAATTAAGTAGTTCTAAAATTTTTCAACATGTTTTATAGCTGTAAATATTATATCACTCTTCAATAATATAAAGCAATTCAATTTTAAATTTTACAATTTTTATTTCCCGCAAAAACATTTTTTGAAAGTTGTGTTATTTTCTCCATACAAGGACTATAACCATAAAATGATGGAGAAATTAACACAACTTTCAAAAAAAGTTTTTCCAGAAAATAAAAATTGTAAAATTTAAAATTGAATTGCTTTACATTATTGAAGAGTGTTATAATAATTACAGCTATAAAACATGTTAAAATTTTTAGAATTACTTATTTTAATACTGTCGCAAAATATTAGCGAAAAATAAAATTTCGAATTTTTGACACATTTTATTTCACAAATCTTACGTGATGTAGGAAATTTATAATTAGACCTATATTCCACACATACAGATCTATCAAAAAAACCTAGTAGCTTTGAGGGTATAAAAAAAAAATAAAAAAATTGTAAACTAGTGTAATTTTTTTACAGAAAGAGACCGTGGATCCGAGTATTCGATGTAAATTTCAATTTGATACCTTTAAGCGTTCCTGAGAAAAAAAAGTTTGACAGACAGACGGACAACAAAATGATCTTATAAGGGTTCCGTTTTTGCCTTTCGAGGTACGGAACCCTAAAAATACTTGTATTATTTACCTTCGGCTCGAGTAACTCTTGTTCTATGAGGTGTACAGAAGAATTAAGATTTGTGTCCTGCAAATATTACGCGGATTTAATTAAACGTTTTAAAATCACACATTTGAAATCATCAGGGCAGAGTTTTAGATTTATTTCTATAAAATTATTACATCATCATCATAATCAGCTTATTACAGTCCACTGCTGGACATAGGCCTCCCCCAGAATGGAGGATTTTTCCCATAGTCACCACGCTGGGCAGGCAGGTTGGTGACCGCAGTGTTTGTATAGAGACGCTGTTGTGTTCACGGGAGGCGTTGCTGCCCACCTCTCGGATAAACGGAAAATAATACGCGATCACTTCAAACTACGTACCTGTTGTAAATCATTTAAAATGACGGCATTTTGTCTCACAGGCAAAGCCACTTGAATTTCATCAGCTGTTATAAGAAATCCGTCAGGATTGGTTACAGCAAATTCGGTCGCCTTACTTGATGAATTCTAAAATAAAAACAAAGTATAATGAACATTATTATAACTATAAACTTCTTAATAGTGTTCGCACTGCTGTGTTCCGGATTAATGGGGGCAAGTTAGCCAGCGAAATTACAAGCACATGAGACGTAACAGCTTAAGTCTCAGGGTGGGTACCTAACACATTTGCTGTCCCATTTGAATTTGCGTCAGAGTAGATGGCATAGGCGACGGATGCACTTACCATCAGGTGCCTCGTCTGCTTGATTGCCCATACCATTTATATATGAAAAAAAGATGATAAGAATAGCCCATGGATTTGGGTTTAATCGCAATTTTATATCAAGAATAATAAAACATATTATTGTTTCAAATTAAAATCAAGGCGAGCGCTTATTGGTAGAATCCTGACTCGTACACGGGTTACTGGTCAATTCAGGTCAGTGACCTTATACCGTACATATAGGTATGGGCTGGTATGCTGAGACTGCAAAGCCAACGTAATGGAAGCAGCACATGCTAGAGATGTTGTGTGCAGGTAGAGGCCTTCAATCAAAGCTACCATCTAACTACCTAAAATACTATAAATAGACTAACATTATCGTTTCGAATTTTGGCAACCGCAGATCTCAATCTGATTCTATCCCCAACTTTAGTAGTTAGCAGAGACAGTTCTTCGTCACTTGCCTCTAATAAATCTTGCAATGTCACTCCCTCCGCTGAAAGTAAATAAAGCAAAACAATACACAATACGTTTCTAGCCTTTAGCACAGAATTAATATGGTAACTACCTACTATGCCTTTGGATTCTTTTTATGGTTTTTGACACAGAGTTGACAGATAACCTAGTAAGTATATTTTTTATAGGTTATTACTACACAACTGTTATATTAACTGCATCCGTGGTCCGGATCCGGGAAGAGACCTATGCCATTATCATTACCAAACGCGCACGTCACGTATCGCCGTGGTTGAACCGGTCTTTACTCATCAGTCTTCCTACAGGTTATATTTGTTGGGTTAACTGAGCGAAAGATTAAAACGGACTCCATCCAGGCCAGAAATATAGCTACAAATTTCAGCTGTAGAAGAGACAATAACACTTTGTTGGAAGGACCAATGAAGGACAAAGTTCAGTTGTCGAAATAACAAAATAACTTTGTTGGAATTATTGTTAGATTGTCGTGCTTGACATAAATTAACTTATGGTACCTAGCTACAGAGACAAAAGAACTTTGTTGGTAGTACTAAGTAACATTGTGAGGCTCTAAAGTGAGGAGCTCGGTAGCGCAGTGGTCGGCGCGTTCGACCTGCGATAGTGGCGGTTAAGCAACTACCATGATGGTTGGTCATTGGATGGGTGACCAAAAATGTAAAAGTATCACGAGCTCGTTGGACCCGGCTGTGTTCGCAGTCGTTAAAACCCACCAATCCGCATTGGGCCCGCGTGGTGGGTCATAGCCCATCCGCCTTATCCATCCATATGAAAATCCTGAGCCCCAAAGAGGGGACATTAAAATGGCTTTGATGATGAAGGTGCAGGCGAGAGACCAGACAGAAGGCGCGGCGCGCAGCCAGCAACCGGTATTTTTTTTGTGAAGACACACAAACAGTATAGCGATAGACCCGTAGAGTGCCGTCTGCGTCCTCGCCCCCTCTTCTTTCATTCATATAAAGCGCGCCCTTTCGGTCTAACCTGCGCTGGGCCCAAGATCAGCATGCTTCACACATACCTACCAATACACTGGCCATAGCATAGCAAATACTTATTAAATATGCGAAAATAAATTAAACACTCAGTTAAACATCACAGCTGACCAACAACACACGTATATAATAAATCCCTTTTTAGGCCTGAGCAACCGGCCCTGGCCTGCAGTAACTATCTAGGTAGGTAGGTAGGTAGGTATATGTAACTGCATGGCTACATACACAAATGAGAATGCTCTTTCTTTATTATACCTACTTTAAGGCAAATAGAATAGAAATAATAATGGGAAACTTACATGCACACACGTAAAACAAAAGAGGTAGGTATATAACTTTACAAAAAGCAACACAGAATTACCTCGTGAATAAAATATAGATGGTATTTATCTAGTACAGTAATTTAAGAGGTAAACTTACCCGACATACTCTCTATGAGATGGGCCAATCTGGCATTATTGAGAAATTCTTCCATTTTACAACACTGCACCTTGGCACTGCGCACACGTCAACTTATCGGGTCGCGACCCGTCACAGGAATGAAATGAAAGAACGATTATTCAAATATTCAATGTTTTGTTTAGTGTTGCAGCAATAGTGTCGACCTTGAAAAATAGTCACACTATCGATAAGCCTATCGATAGTATTGATACTGTCAATACTATCGATAGTATCGATAGCCAATAGTTTGCAATACTATTGATGATAACCAAAACTATCGATATTATCGATAGTATTGACCCTTATATTTTAACAAACTATCGATACTATTGCACTATCGAAAGCTTGTAAAAATTCAATAGTATTGTAATTCAATACTATCGATAGTATCGATAGTATTGTAAAGAAATACTATCGATAGTATCAATAGTATTGTAAAGCAATACTATCGATACTATCTATTGCAAACTATTGTCAAAGTCAAAGTCATTTTTTTATTGAAACTTGGCCTTCAAAGAAGGCTCTTTTTCACGTCGATAACTAATTATTTAATCATAATATATTATGTCTCAAAGCTACAAACTACTAGCATTTCGGAACGACCACTGCTGAGAAGAAATGCCGGAAGAAACTCATGAAACAGTCTTGGTCGCCTAACATGCCAGAGGGGCTATTTATTAACTTTATACATAAAGATTGTGTGCAGTCAAAAATAAAACAAAATATAAGAAAAAAAATATAATAATACATGTCATGTTTGTGATCAAGTAACCACAATGAATTGGTTAAGAACAAAAAATAAAAATTAAATTCGAATCAGGATCGAAGCAGGATACCCCTGCTCTGGCAACACCCGTTCACGAGTTGACGCGAAGGTCAGCCATCGCAAAGCTAAACCATAATAGAGGGAACCTTACGACCCGGCCCACGACGCCGTCACAGTTTGAACATTTTAGAAAAATAAATACTTTCAGTCACTTGAAGATTACAATACACGTGTACATGTTTAACAATTAAATGTCAATGTAATTAAATTTAAAAACGAAAGGAAAGGTTATCTATTCACAATAACAAAAGAATGTAATCAAGTGTTGAGTGGCGAAGTTGTATGTAGGGAGAGACTAAGCTTTTTTATCGTTCAAATAATCACTTATTGTGTAATACGCTTTATTTATCAAAGTATTATTAAGATATATAAATTAAATTTATAGCCTCGTCAGGGATATTGGCTATCGATAGTATCGATACTATCGATATTCCTGCAACGCTAGTTTTGATACGTCACCTTCCCCCCTCAGGCGCCTCATACCCCGCATATTGTGCCACCATTAATGTTCAGAATGAATTTTGTCGATCTGTTAAGTTAGCTGTACAAGTACAATGTCTTCTTTTGTCAATTTCTATATGTTAACTTTGTTAACTTGTTTTTTTCCGACACAACATTAAACATTAACGAAATAACAACGTTTTTTTGCTCGCCCGGCAATTTGGTAAATCTCTCTTGAAATTGACAACATTCAAGTTGTGTGTAGCTCAACGTAAGTCTGACAACATTGACATTGAGACTTTATCTATGTAGATATTGTCCCACAAGCAACAAACCATCGGCAACGCCTATTTTGTACGTTGTGGGCCATTTTTTCTGTCAGTGTAGTAAACATGGACACCATAGTGTAATACCCAGACATATAATAATAAAAAAAAAATTATGTGGTAATCACAGAAATATTTTTTTTTTAGTGGTGGTAATACCGAAGCCTTCATGTCCGTTATATCAAAGAGTTTATATAATTTACTTCGTCTATTGTCTATTTTGTCATATTCACGGAAAAGTATGTATTTAAATATTTATATTTTTACAGGAGGATGTTTAGTAATAAAATAAAGCACAGTATGACTACGGAGACATGTATATCCTCGTAGTCATACTGGTATGACAAATTAGTATGACCACAAGGAAACAGCGCTTTTGCGCGGCTTCACCCCTGTGAATTTCTCATGGGAGCAATCCTTTTCCCGGGATGGAAAGTACCCTATGTCCTTCTCAGTACTTCTATGTGTATGCAAAATTTCAGAAAGATTGGTTCAGTAGATAAAGCGTAAGTTAGGATTTAATAAAAAAAAAACTCCCACGTTTATACAGGCAAGCTTCATCTAACAAATGTCAAAGGCATGCCGCCGCCCGATCCTGGCAGAATGGAAAGCCCAAGAAGAGCTGGCTTGATGTCGTCAAGGAGGTATATGCGTGCCAATCATAGAGCTAGCAAAAAAATTTTTTTTAATGATTTTTTTTTTCTATGTCTATGGTGCCAATGGTCTCGAAACCAAGGATGCCGAAGATCGTGCGAAGTGGAAAAGAAAAAGTAGGGGCCTCTGGGCTCCGACGCGTACGCTGAGGATGCAACTGGGAAAGCGCTCAGATGAGAGAGAGAGTGTTTGAAGCATAGACAAAGAAAAAAATCATTCTTAAATAAAAAAAAATATTCTAGCTCTATGGTTTGAAGCCTGGGCGACAAAGGGAACAGACGCTGGCTAGATAGAAGGATTTTTCATTCGCTGGGCAAGCGAGATTGCATTAAGTGCAACTACACAAGGTGATTTTCCCATAGTGTGCAGAGCAACTACGCTCTGCTGCCAGAAAATGTGCGCAGAGCGAATCCGGACAAACGAAGCGGCGGGAAGAATTCTGTACCGGAACTTCACCGGGAAAAAACCACCGGTAAAAAATAAGTACCGGGAAGAAATCTCCACGCGGCACCACGTTTGCCCGACTAAAACCTAAATAACTTAACGCAGTCTGCTACCACCGTAGCTTATGAAGGGAGCTACAGGGCCCTATATGATAACCTAACCTATAAATTAATTACACTTAAAAAACACTTACCAAGCTAAATCTTCTTTCTCTTCGGATCCAAACTTGAGTATCTTCGGGAAGGGGGAATTCCTAATCACCCTACCTAACCCTTGAGATCTCAATTCCCCAGGACAAATAAATAGATTTCTTCCCGTAGTTTCACTCGGGAACAGCCAGATGTGAACCGCCAGCCACGTTTCACCTCTCACAAGAAAAAGTCACCATGACGGGTACACAAACACAAAGTTCAATAGTTATTTAACAAACAGGAAATTCACAAACACAACTCAAGCTAATTAGCAATCAAAGAACGCGGAACCTCTCGCGTATTAAAAATCAAACCGATATCGCATAGGGCAATGCAATGGCGGCCGTCCGCGCGACGCCATCCACCCTAGCAGTGTGAAAACCCCGAACGCCCTCTGGCGGCAGCAATGCGAAACGCCTGCGTTTAGTTTTACCCAATATATTACAAACATCCCCCCGTCCCGGTCTGAGAAGCAGACCGCTAGCTTACTCTACGGGAAGGCGGGCGAGAGAGGTCACACCTCTCCTTAAAATCGAACCGTCGACCAACACCTCAGCCACACGCGGAGTGCCATCTCCGCCAAGAATCAAACGTAATATGCGAGCTCGTCGCCAAAGCAATGAGGGCAAATTTGCCTCTTTTAACAATACTAAATCACCCTCCCTGGGAGGCTCAGTCCTGTCTGTCCACTTCACTCTTTGCTGCAGCAAATGCAAATATTCAAGCGACCAGCGACGCCAAAAGTCCTGGCTCATTTGCTGCAACATTTGAAAACGCGACAACCGATATACGCGTTCATCCTTCCACGGGTATTCGGGCAGGGCATTCAACGGCCCTCCCACCAAAAAATGACCAGGGGTGAGAGCTTCCAAGTCATTTGGATCTGGAGATAGCGGACAGAGAGGACGAGAGTTGAGGACCGCCTCAACTTTACAAAACACTGTGGCCAGCTCTTCAAAAGTTAGAGCCGTTTCTCCGATAATGCGGCGGAGGTGGGTCCTTGCGGATTTCACAGCCGCTTCAAAAATCCCTCCCCAATGGGGGCAACTTGGGGGACTAAATTTCCAGGTTATTCCCCTTTGGGCAGCAATTTGACTTAAACTAGTACAATTTTTATCAATAAACACGGAAACATCCTTAAGATAATTTACAGTTCCTTTATAGTTTGTGCCATTATCAGACCTAATAAGGGAAGGTAGACCTCGACGCGAAACAAAGCGATCCAACGCGGCGACGAAGGCCTCCGTAGTCAGAGCCGATACCACCTCCAAATGGACAGCCTTGGTGGCCAAACAAACAAATACACACAAATAGCCCTTCACAATACGGGCATTACGAAAGGGAGAAGCCTTGATCGAAAAGGGACCGGCAAAATCGGTTCCAACGCCGTCAAACGGTCTCGAAGGTCGGATTCGATCAGCGGGCAAATCACCCATCTGTGGTTGCATCGTGGATGCCTTCAACCTATAACATGCAATACATCGAAACAGAACACTACGGATTGCTCTTCGGGCTGACAAAATCCAAAACTCGCGTTGCAAGATAGCCAACAAAGCATTGCACCCAGCATGGGCGTTACGAATGTGTCGATCAGACACCAAAAGCTGCACCAAGGGTCCGCCCTTGGGCAACAACAGAGGATGGCGAGTCTCATATGGAAGATCCGCCTTCCGGAGCCTGCCTCCAACCCGAAGAAGCCCATCCGAGTCGATGTACGGGTTCAAACGAGCGACCGCGCCCTTCAACTTAGCGCGTCCGTCGCGCAAAGTACGAAGCTCTGACTCAAACCGTCCGGTCTGCACGACACGGACCCAATGCAACAATGCGCTCCGGCGCTCTTCTGCATCTGCAATCGGCTCCAACCGCTTTGCCTGTGGGTTTCTACAATTATGTATGAAACGCTTAATCCAACTGGTAACACCCAGAAGCTTATCCAAGCTGCTATACCGAGCAAGTAGCCAATCCGGCTCCGACGTCGTCTCAGCGACTACAGCATGTACACGAAGCCCAGTCAAATTCAAAGAAGGAGCATCTGTCTGACAGACAGGCCAAGAAGTTTCTGATCCCATCAGCCACTCTGGACCCCACCAGAGCGGGTGTGACACCAATTCTGGTGCCGTACAACCTCGGGAGGCACAGTCCGCTGGGTTAAGCTCTCCCGGCACATGTCTCCATGTTATATCAATTCCGATATTCTGGATTTGGGAAACCCTGTTTCCAACAAAAACCTCCAAGGTATGTGGGGCCGCGCGCAACCATGCAAGCGCGACCTGGCTATCCGACCAGGCGAAGATGTCCCGTATCTCGACCGTGGCCGCCAGCTCACATGCAACGTGATGCAACAATTTAGAGAGAAGGTGAGCTCCACTCAACTCAAGCTTGGGAATAGTCAGCCTAGTCCTGATGGGGGCGACCTTGCTCTTCCCTAACAAAAGCGAGACATTGACCCGGCCATCGGCGTCAACTGTCCGCATATAGACTGACGCGGCGTAGCCTCGCTCCGACGCGTCACAAAAGCCATGCAGGCCGGCTCGACATTTCCCGGGTGGCAATATTCGACGAGGCAAGGCAATCCGATTGACTTCCCCAATCGATGAAAACAACTCGAGCCAATCATCCAATGGAGAGCCAAACAGCGGCTCGTCCCACGAGACGCCCAAAGTCCAAAGTCTCTGAAGAAGACACTTTGCAGAGAATATCACTGGACTGATCCAACCGCTTGGATCAAACATACGGGCTATTACGGACAACACCGCTCTCTTAGTCCAGACTTTTGGTATTTCCAAGTCCACTTGGAATGTAAAAATATCGGTTAGCGGCTGGTACTGCATGCCCAGCACCGCCACCCTGTTGGGATCATCCACATCCTCAAACAGGTGAGGGTTCTGTTGGTGATCCTCCGGGATCCCTTCTAGAACTCTAGGCTCATTGGACAACCACTTACGCAGCTCGTAGCCACCTGTCTTCAATATTTCGATCAATTCATCCCGCAGTAGGAGGGCCTCCTCAATACTTTGGGCTCCGGTGCACACGTCATCAACATACAAGTCACGTGACAGCACGGAAGCCCCACGGGGAAAGCGGATCCGTTCCCGCTCTGCCAATTCAAGCAATGATCTGATGGCGATATAGGGACTAGATTTCAAACCATACGTGTTTGTATTGAGTTCATACACCGTCACAGGATCCTCAGGGCGCTCACGCCAGAGTATCAACTGGAATCGCCTGTCCTCAGGATGTATGACTGTCTGGCGGAACATCATCCGGATGTCCGCACCAAAACCACTTGATGTCTTCTAAAGTTCAAGATGATGTCAATTATGTCCCTATGCAATTTGGGACCCGAATGCAAACACAGATTCAACGAAACCCCGTTCGAAGTGGGTGCGGACCCATCAAAGACAGTCCGCAACTTGCCCGTTGAGGCCTTCACCACCGCGTGGTGGGGCAAAAAATAATGCTCAGTTGAGCTCCAATCAACTCGAGCCGGAGACATGTGACCCAAATCCTCGTACTCGCGCATAAATTCAATATATTTATCGCGAAGTACGTGGTCACGCTGCATGCGTCGCTCCATGGACAGCAGTCGTTTCTCCGCAAGCGCCCTACTTTGCCCTAGGCTAGGACGAGAGGCAACAAAGGGTAACCTAGTTACAAACCGACCGGAGGGCAACCTCTCCGTGGTTGATCGAAAAAGGGCTTCGCACTCAGCGTGTTCCGGATCCATCCTGGAACTCATAGGTGGCTCCTCCACCTCCCAAAACCTTTGCATGGTCTTGGCCAAGGACGCAGATGCGACAACCGGTGGCTCCTCCGCGGTGCCATTATCAAACACAGGGCCCATCAGGGCAAAACCAAAAATCGTAGACACTGCCATCAGTGAAGACGAACCCAGAGCCTTCTGTGTACCCAACAAAATCCAACCCAATACGTCCGAGCCCAGGAGCAAGTCCACTGGGCCGGGATGAAAGACAAAGGGGTCGGCCAAATCCAGACCCGAAACCAAAGACAACACACCCGGCGGTATGTCTGTCGAGGGTGCCAACCCGCAATGGTATCCATTACCATAGCCGAAGTCGTGATCCTCATTGTGGAGGACTTCAGCGAAGAAAAGGTGACAAGTGTCTGGCCCGTCAGACACTTCACTTGTATGCCACCAACTCCAAGAAGTGGCACAGGCGAGTCTTCCACGACTAAACCTAACTGGCGTGCCACTCGAGTGGTAACCAAACTGCTTTGAGCCCCTGAGTCCAACAGAGCTCTCAAATTAATGGCTTCCCCCTACGACCCCATACGCGGACCACCGCGGTAGGGAGCAGAACCGTCCGCGGCTCTGTCCCAGCAAGGGAGCAAGCTAGTTACGGGCTCCCCACTCTCTCCAAACCAGGGGCGCGCCACTGACCCGGATAATATGGCGGGCGAGTGCACATCCCCATCTGAGGGGGCATAACCCGCGGCCCGGCCATACATATGGTACGGCGGGTGGTACTCCAGCCGTGGGTACTCGTGCAGCGGCGGAGAAAACCGCTGCGGCTGCATGTGGTGGGTAGTGGTAACCCGCGTGGAGGGGGGGGTCCCCACTCTCACGTCCGATCTAGGGCCCCCGCCCATGGGGGCCCTATCCGGGGCCTGGCCAGCTACATACTGGCCATGACCTTGGGGCGCGTGGTCCCGGTCCGCCAAGACCCGCGCAGGTACGCGACCCCCTCCCGAGGGGGTGCGACGAGCGAAGCCGCGTCCTCCGTCCGGTGGTGGAGGGCTTCGCGCAGGAGCGCCCCCGCCCATAGGGGACCCCTGCCTCAACATCCGGGTGCCATCCCCGTTGCGGTTCATGCAAAGCATCGCGTGGTGCCGCCCACGGCATGCACTGCATGGTATGGCACTGGGACAGTCACGTGCATAGTGACCGCCCAAACAATAAAAGCAAAGTTCATGCCGCTTTGCCATGCGGCGCCTATCTTGTACTGGCAGTCTCTGCCAGTCCCTGCATTGCAGCAGGCTGTGGCCCATCCGGCCACATTGCAGGCAGTCCGCGTCCCCCGCGACTGCTGCCGTGTGTGCAACCCGCACACCAGCTCCACGCGGTGGCGGTTGCCGTCCCTGTGGGGGCTTCCCTCGCCATGAGGGTTCCAAGGGCCTACGTTCAGGCGCTCTGGATGGCGCTGAGTCCGTCATGGTATTCTCAGCAGCCCGTGCCTCAAACTCCAAAAACTTCACCAAGTCAGTGAATGTTGGTAGGGTGGTGCTATCCCGCTCCGCATTTTCGCGCTCAAACCGCGAGCGGATGTCATTGGGCAATTTGCCCAATACAATGTGCACCAACAAAAAGACCATTGGTCCACCGGCAGCCCCAGTGTGCGGAGCGCGTTACAGGCCACTGTAACGGGCGTGAGCAACTGCAGGCGCAACTGTGCCCTGTTGGCCACCTTGGGCAGGGCCATCAACTGTGCGGCGTGCGCATCCGCTAACAAACGTAAGTTTTGGTAGCGGGAGTTCAATAACTCCCAAGCCGTATCGTACTGGTCGTCCTCCACCCGGAGGTGCTGGATGAGCGACCGCGCTTCATCCTCAAGAGTGGAGAGGAGGTAGGCCATCTTCTGGGCCTTCGACAAATCCTGTCGTGCTACGACCAGGGACTCAAACATATTTTTATATGCTACCCACTCCTCCATCCTACCCCCAAAGTGGGACAGCTGAAGGGTGGGGAGCCGACCAGTAACCGCTGGTCCTTCCTGTCTAACAGGTGTGCGAGGGGCTGGTCCGCCAGCCTGTCTCGCCCTTATTGCGGTCACCGCCTCCGCGATATCATCGTGCAGACTCAGGATCTGGTCCATGTCCGCCATGTGACCTGCGTAGGCCTCCGGGGTAAGATCGGCTTCGGTAAGCGCCGCCATGGCCGCTTCCGCGCTAATCAATCGTGAGTGGAGGTGATCCGCTCTTAGCAGTATGGCGCCCTCCCTGTCCTTCCGGGACAGGAGTCCTCCGGCCGTCACAAACCATCTCAATTCGTTGGCGAGTGTCGCCCTAGCATTGGAGGCCTTCGCCATCGCGTCAAGTCACAAACAAAAAATAACAAAAGGTAAATAAAAAACAACAAAATCAAGCAACTACACGAAGAACCGCGGTAGGTATGAGAATGGCACAAACCCGGAACGCACGGTACAAACCGCAAACAAATACAAAAAAGGTTACAAATATTCTTATACAAACAAACTAAGAAAAATCTAATAATTTTTACAAACAATTAATTATTTTTTACAAACGAACAAATAGAGGGTAGATAAACTACGCTCTGCTACCAGAAATGTGCAGAGCAACTACGCTCTGCTGCCAGAAAATGTGCGCAGAGCGAATCCGGACAAACGAAGCGGCGGGAAGAATTCTGTACCGGAACTTCACCGGGAAAAAACCACCGGTAAAAAATAAGTACCGGGAAGAAATCTCCACGCGGCACCACGTTTGCCCGACTAAAACCTAAATAACTTAACGCAGTCTGCTACCACCGTAGCTTATGAAGGGAGCTACAGGGCCCTATATGATAACCTAACCTATAAATTAATTACACTTAAAAAACACTTACCAAGCTAAATCTTCTTTCTCTTCGGATCCAAACTTGAGTATCTTCGGGAAGGGGGAATTCCTAATCACCCTACCTAACCCTTGAGATCTCAATTCCCCAGGACAAATAAATAGATTTCTTCCCGTAGTTTCACTCGGGAACAGCCAGATGTGAACCGCCAGCCACGTTTCACCTCTCACAAGAAAAAGTCACCATGACGGGTACACAAACACAAAGTTCAATAGTTATTTAACAAACAGGAAATTCACAAACACAACTCAAGCTAATTAGCAATCAAAGAACGCGGAACCTCTCGCGTATTAAAAATCAAACCGATATCGCATAGGGCAATGCAATGGCGGCCGTCCGCGCGACGCCATCCACCCTAGCAGTGTGAAAACCCCGAACGCCCTCTGGCGGCAGCAATGCGAAACGCCTGCGTTTAGTTTTACCCAATATATTACAAACACATAGTTATGGTTAAATATACTTACTCTATAAGAACAAGACAAGTTGAGAGGACGTGGTCTTCCGCTTGCAAGGATAAATAAACCTTTATTTTTCGTTACAAACATAATCCTAAATATAAATCCAATGTAGATTAATTTGCAGTAAACATTTGTTTGTGTTGGCACTTATACTATGGTTGGTACCACAGACAAAAACTGTGGGTTGGTATACATTGGCTAGTTATGGCAATGATCTCTGGCCACAACTCTCAGTACCAATAAAGATTGGACCCAAGTAAATAAAGGTTTTAGCAGGAACATTGCAAGTTTTTAAAAAAACCTGTTACAAAATCCTTTGATCAAGAGCTTCAACCGAATCACACCTTTAAAAATCCTGTTTTTGAGTTACGCACTAGTTGTGTTTATGTCAAAGGCATGTGAAAAATTGTTCATATCCTGTCGGTAAAGCCATACAAATATTACTAGTCAAATAAAATATTGGAAAAATCGTGTCAAAAATATTTCCCATTCCGTTTGTACACACCGTTCGTAGCAGCTATATTTAAATCGGATATTACTTCTTCGAACACTCGTAGCACTTCGTAGATTATCGTAGCAAATCTTTCGTAGCGGGTGCCCCGCAGATCGGTTTAGTGGATGGTGTACAAAGCTAACATTAAAAGAAAACCGCAAATCGATATTATGATCTTTATAATAATCAATCATTATATGTACAGAATAGCCACTTGGTACAGGCTTGAAATATCTAATATATATTAGTCCAATGTAACTGTAAATTTCATCATTGGGTACCACCTTAAATACTGTAAGGTGGTACTGAAAGATAGAAGCTCCCAGAAAAATGTCCGTATTCCTCATGTATTATTACCAAAGTATAAGATGACTGTTTAAAAATAACCCTGGCATTTTGAACACAACAGCTTACACCATCACATTGTTTGATCCCCGTCTATGCGCTTCGATGGAAATATTCTAAGTGAAAATTACGGTGTCGGGATGAGCGGGGCACGTCAGACTTCTATTATACCGTCAGCCATCTAAGATCCTTCCTAACCTTCATTTAGATTTAGACGACTTGTAACATTTTATCTAACTGTTCAGAAAGAATTAGAATAGCGCGAAGTGCTCGCTAGCGAAGACGAGAGATGAAAGTATACGTAGGTACGTACCTAGTATGTGTAGCCTTCGTTCCCACTAGTTCTACCGAAAAGTTCTACGGTAGGACAGTAGTACTAGGTCATATGTAGGTACCTACCTAGGTCCCCTTCGAACAACACACTTCTGCGCGCGGGACGGAAGAGTCTGTGTTGCTCTATGTAGGTCCCTGAGCAGGCGCATTTTCTTATTTATTTATAAAATAGTATTATTAGTAAAATAGGTAAAAACCTTAGACACCTTAGATTAATAAAATAGATAAAATAACGCAAGACACAAGACTAAAGAGAAAAATTATGTAGGTATTTATTTTAAACGCAATATCGAATTATTTAAGTAAAGTATGTAGGTAAACCTGGTAACACTCGATTCTTCAGCGCGGCTTGGTTTTGTCTCAAAATTAATTATGATGAATGATAATACTATTATTTATTGAACGAACTGTCCACTCCAAGCCGAGACCCCATATTTGAACAAAGTCCTTTAGCTGTGCATGCACGCACATAGGGGCAAAACTAGACTGGCAATTAGTGATATGTCGTTCCCGAAATTTTCAAATCTTTTCTTTTTCTTGGCGGCACATCGCTACTGGCAATGAGTTTTAACCAAAGTAAGGTACATCCTGTCGCAGGGTTTTAACCATCAAAGTTTTGTTCCGACCGTAAGTACTATTATTACTTCCATGCTTCCGACACATTGGGCACAGGAGCGGCACAGGCGATCTATTTGTATATGATACGTCAATAGTAAATACAGGTGAATATTTGTAGTTACGCAAAAAGGGTCTCTTTTTGCGTAACTACAAATAGGGATCAAAGGAAATTAATTGATTTCAAGTAAATAAGTAAGTTAAAAGACCACAGAATTAAAATTCATGAATAACCGTTTCAATTCCTTCAGGTCCTTATTTGCGTAACCACAGGTTAAAAAATGTTATATTGCCATTTAGATTTCAATAAAAATTTGCTTAGGTACTTTTGTGTCCTGCATTGCATAAAGATACATTTTACCTACTCTACGTTTATCACCAAATGTTAAAAAAAATAATGTCCACCGTTCTAAACCGGGGCGTCGACACATTGTGGTATGACAAATTTGTACAGGATTAATTCAAAATCATTGGCATGCTTTGTATTGGTCAAAGTACTCATGAATATGAGCAATGTGCAATTGTGCATGTATTTTCGGGTTATGGTTGATTCGTCCCTATAGTTAATTCGATAGCACAGAAGTAATTTTTTTTTTTAAATATAAGCAGAAGAAACACAAATTTCACACACACACTGATGATATTTGACAATATTTGCATCCTGTTCATGATAAGGACTGTCACATAACTCTGTCCCTTTCCTTCCTTAGCATTGCACTGTATTGCAACACGAACCACTACACTGAAAGATTTAAAATCCGAGCCGGTTTTTTCATGCGAAATGTTCTTAACTGTCATGTTTGTTTTGTTGTCATAGTTGTCATATATATTTAAAATTATTTTTTACCGTTTTGTGCTTTTAAACTCAATAGAAATTATAAAATGCAACGTGTACAATGTGTGGAAGTGTTTCTTATGAAAATATTCCTGGAATATCGTTCCATCGGTAAGCAATTCATGTTTTTTTGACGTGCCCAATGATAATATACAATTTCATGTTATTTTTGAAACAATAACCATTATTAGACTTTTGAATGCTATTTATTAGCAATATCATTATTTATTTTATAAAGTAGTGTATTAATTTTACCATTTCATAAGAAATACTACAAGTAATTTAATAATTTCGTAAATAGCATAGATCATTTGACAGATCCAGTTTTGTTTACTATGGCTGGGCCGAATCAAGGCAAATATACGAATTTAGTACGTATTCTAAAAAATCTCAGGAATTCTTTCTTGAAGATTAAAATGTTCATATGTAATAATGTTGGCTGAACTTTAAAGGGTAAAAAAATCCTTTCTAAAAAAATTTAATTCCTCATTAAAAATGGCAAAGCGGATCCGTCTATTGGCCGCCACTTTGATGTCTTTTCAGTGAAACTTGTTTTAAAATTTAAACAAATCAAAGGTTTTGCACATTTTATAAAAATACTGACAGTGAATTTTATTTCAGGGCAAGGAAAATATGCCAGAAAATATACCTCAAGAAAGAGAACTGCTATGGGGATTCGATCGAGTATGTCTCTTCCGTACTATGAGTACCAGGACATTGAATGGACGCCAGCAACCATCAACATCATTGCAATGTTTCATTGCACGTGATTTTAAATAATATAAAATAAATTTTATTTATTTAATGATTAGTATTTTTTCCCAAAAGGGAATAGAATTTCCCATTGTAAAAAGCTGATGCAGATCCGTCCGCATACCGCGCACGGCACAAGATTCATTTTGCTTCACAGTGTACTGAATACAGGGTGTTTGGGTGAACACCTGCATCCTCTCTAGGGGTGAAAGTACTCATGAATATGAGCAACTTTTTGTATGGGAACGACTCTAAAATCTTTAAAAAAAAATCAGCTGTTCCATACATTTTACAATACATACAAAATCTCGCCCAAAATGTCTTAGATCCGACCCTGTATTCTGTCGTTGTGTGAATAATGATCTTAGTGTGTGTTTTTGCCATGCAATTTCAAATGACATGTTCAGTCTGCTTACTATTATTATATGTCTGTGTTCGATAGCTAATTAATATCCCATTCATTCAAAGTTAATTCGTTATAGGTACTTCGAGAAAAATTATAAAAAAATTCTTGTTAATTTGTCACCCAAGTTTTTTTATCAAAAGTACAGTTAGCAGTAAATTGATTATTCAATATTGTATTAACTGGCTGGTGCCCGCGACTTTATTCGCGTGGATTGTATGACACTATCAACAGAATTGGCATCGCAGGCCAATCGGCTGGCTGCTGTGGCTGGCTGTGATTATATAAACATAATTGTCATACCTTTGATACATATTAAAATTAACACGACTGTTTTTTTCTTAATAAATAGCCGTAAGTAAAACTATGAAGCTATTGTTGTAATGTTCAAAATAGAAGTTCAAGAGAGATTTTATCATATTGGGTGTGTCATTTTTGTTGCTGTCTGTGTGAAAATTCTTAGGTACCTGATTAGTATAACTCACAACGAGGGACGAATTTTCAGAAAGTTTTTAGGTACCGAATTAACTATAGGGAAAAATTAACAATTATTTTCACCAGCAGAAATAATGGAAAATGCGCAGTATTGGGTAATAATCAATTGTAAAAAACGACAAGATTTGACGCCTAGCAATTTGAAAAGGGAGACATCTCATCCTCGGAGGAAATATTTGCGGATGATTTGACGCCTAGTAATTTGAAAATAGTGACAATTCATCTGCGGATGAGATATTTTGTTGATGAATTGTCAAGAGAGCCACGTCACCCACGTCGCGACGAAGCGCATAATTAATTCGATTTGGTTCTACAGGACTGTATAAATCCACCCATAAACCTGTAGTAGGTACCTATCTAAAGTACTCTCTTATAGAAATAAGATATGGTGAAAAAATTCCATGCGAGCAGGACTTGAACCCGCTACCAGGTCTTTATACGACCTTGCTCTAACTACTTTTGTACTTTAGTACTAACTGCATCTGAGATGCACAAAAACCCAAAATAGGTACCTATCTTATTAAGGGAAATTATAAGAGGATATTCGGATCTCACCAGGTACTAAGACCATACAGGAAATTAAAAAGGTGAGGTGAGGACATCATAAGGTGTCATGGCCGCACCGACCACCCGTAGCGAGTGTCTGCCGGCCAAGTAATATTTCTTGATCACGTTGACGTATAATCTTGATCATTTTACAGCTGAAAGAGACCGTGGATCCGAGTACTTGATTAATTAAATTAAGGTTATTTTTTTTTTCAATTCAAATAATTTATTACCTTTCACATTATACAGTACATAAAGGTTGCATGTATTACATATTTTAGGTACAATGTGAACCCTGTCGGGTATTGCAATTAAATTTAGAGTGGAACGGCAAGCGGATTGTTAACGATTTTACAATTTAAATATATAATTATATCATAGTTATCGTCATGTCATTATTAATTTTGAATTAATAATATTATTAATAGAATTTAAAATGTTAATTTTTCAATAATATATCATTAAAATATTTGTCCAATGTGTAAAAACATTTATTTATTAAAATTAATTTAAGTTTTTTAAGAAATGAAGAATATTATAAATTTTATAGCCATAGATAGTGGTTTTACAAGAGAGTTGGTGCAAGACCGCAAAAAATGGCGTCATCTCGTGTCGGAGGCCAAGATCCACTTCGGGTCGCTGCGCCGCAGTAGTAAGTAAATAAGTATTTTTACAAATTAGATCAGGAATCGAATAAGTCATACCCTCACTAAATATGTACCTCCTTCAACCCTGTACTGTCTGGCGAACGTTCCCGTCCATTCTTAGTTGCATCTAGCAACAACACTACATCAAAAATAAGCTTCAACGGCTGTGCTTCTAAGAATTTTCCTTTGTTTGTTCCCAGACTTGAAGCTATCGATTTTCGCCCACGTAAATCGTTCTTTGCAAATTTCTCTGAAATCATTAAATAAGTAAATTTTCTCTTCCCTTGTTGATTGTTCCCAGACTTGAGGCTTAGAATATCGATTTTTCTTCTACGTAAATCCTTCATTGCAAATTTCCTTGAAGTCGTTAGGTCCATTATAAAAATAAAGATTTTATTTCTAGTGGAGAGCAATTTATAAAGTGTAAAAACTTAAATAAAAATGTTTGCCGTGAAAATTTTCCGACTTCAGAAAATGCACATTCCGAGTACCTTCAAATATGCATTTTATCCGAAAAAGACACAAAAATACCGGAAAAATCAATCTGTACCCTATTGTCAGTTAACATTTGATAAATTATACAGTTAGGGATAATAACTTCATGGTTAAGAATAAAATATAATCCCGCATAACATATGCTTTAAATTTAGTATTTGTGTTTTTTTTTTAATTATTACCTATTTATTATGTACGTTAGAATTATTGTAGTATAGGAGGCATTGATGTATGTAGGATCGAGAAAAAAAACTTATTCACGTCGGTCGTTATCTATCTCAGCCGAAAGACGTCCACTGCTGGACAAAGGCCTCCCCCAAGGATTTCCACAACGACCGGTCCTGCGCTGCCCGCATCCATGCGCAACCCGCGACCTTCACCAGGTCGTCGGTCTACCGAGTGGGAGGCCTGCCAACACTACGTTTTCCGGTTCGTGGTCAGTAAATTTTCTGCCCCAACGGCTATCTGTTCTACGAGCTATGTGCCCCAACCACTGCCACTTAAATTCTGCGGGCTATGTCGGTTACTTTAGTTCTCATACGGATCTCCTCATTTCTGATTCGATCACGCAGGGAAACTCCGAGCATAGCGCGCTCCATCGCCTTTTGGCGTCGGTCGGTAACAATGTATGAAAATCATAAAAAGAAAATATGTACAGTCAAGCATCATAAGTGCAGTCATACCTCGAAGACCTTATCGCCTAGCCTTAATGATCATAATGCCTTGTAGATTCTGACTGCACTATTGACTCTTGACTGTACATACTTAATCGAAAATCTAACTTAAACTTAAAAATTTAACTTGATAGAAAAACTATAAGTCGTCGTCGGCAGTCTCGACAGGATCACCTTGCGTAACGTGCCCGGATGGCTGGCAGCATTGCTGAGTGGAATGGCGATACTGATCCGGGCAATTTTCAACCCTCTGGTCACAGGATACTTCGAACAGGCGCCCTAAAATGGCCACTTGACCTATTCACAATAGAATCCGTTTCCGATAGAATTCATTTAAATATGAATTACGAGCACCCATAACCGGAGAGCATGTATGAAGAGAGTGATGAGTGTAGAGGGAGCAAGAGAGATCTGTATAGATCGTAGCAAGTGGAAATCGCTAGTCTCTGCCTACCCCCACGGGAAAAAGGCGTAATACTATGTATGTATGTATGTATGAATTACGAAATTCTTATTTTTTCCATTGTGAATTCCTCAAAGTGGTTTAGTAGGAATAAATATATTTAATTGGTTTTAACTCTGTTTGTGTATTTTATTCTCTATCTCTATTTAACTGGTCCACCATTTGTACATTATGCTGTAATTATGTGTAATAAAGTTTTGAATTAATAAAATTTAACACTTTGATTGCCAGTGGAGGTCCTAAAATAAATAATAAAAAGTACTAAATAGTTTAATATATAGTTTATTGATAGTTAATACAGGAATACGTATGTGTGCGTAACACAAGAACACGCATGCGTGATAAATACAGCCTGCAGTCCATCCGACCTGACCGCTGCTACTGCACTGATAGCAAACTGCAATACTAGGCTTCCTAGAACTCGTCTGTGTGAGCTACATTGATGTAAAATCTCCTAGACTCGTCATATGGCGAAAGGTTTAATAAAGTACTACACTTACGTACAACAAAATGTCTAAACTAAGTAATGTCGCATCAGCCGCAGTGGTGACGAAAGACGCGCGCAACCCGCGCAACGGACGCGCGTCGCCGCAGTTGGCCGCGACCATGCAGCAGCACGAGCGGAGGTCCGTGTTGCTTCATGGCCGCGACTTATAGGTATCCAAATGGAACTAATAGGTAACATGGTTTAAAAAGATGTCTTAAAATTTATCACGCTATGAACGATTTATATAAAATTAGTTATTTTCAATACGGACCTAGGTAGGATACCCGCGGACCACAAAAACCGGAGGGAGCGTGGAGGTCCGTGTTACCTTAAATGAAAATGGGAACTTCTTTCATGTAGGTAGGGGATTCATTTAACTGTTTATCGAAGATACGCCAAACTAGCTTAGAATAAAACTATACCACCTAACCTATAACCTAAACTATAATCACCCGATAGAATATTTTGTTATAATACAGCTTATTGAATGAGTAGATACAATTTTATTCGTTGTCTAATCTATGTAAAATATATCGATGCCTTATATATTATAACTAGGTACGCATAAATTGCAATTTCAAATCTTTGACTAGGTACAAAAATAACATAACCCGTATATCTGGTAAATCTCTAGCCAGGCAATAAAAATATTATAGAGGTTATATTCCTGCGGATGATCAATAAGTGAAATAGATTGCGAATTTTGAAAACAGAACAAGTTATACGCATTCAAAATGGCGGCGACACAATCTAGGGCAATGTGACATAAGCATTTAGGTCATAACGCCGACTTAATAACCTAATAAAGAAGTATTATTTTACAACTGACAATAACGCGTCAATTTTACTGTAATTTTAATAATCTTTGACTCTTCGTATATACTTTGTATTAAAATAAATAACGTAAAAATTGTATAACCTCGACTAAATTAGAAAGAGGAAATAACATTTAAACTCTGGGCAAGAGAAAAGAGTAATGTACATATTACTCTTACCTAGAGTTTAAATATTATTAACAAAAAAAATATAAAAGATAACCAGTGTCCCAAATCGTCCCGAATTATTGGTTCGCTAGAAAAGTAGGGTTGTAAATGTTAAGAACTTACCATTTAGATTTCTTGGCTCTTCCGGTCGATCTAAGCGGCACTTAGTTTTCTCACTGGTTAAGGCACTTTCTACTTTTTACTGTTTTATACAAGGAATATCAAGGTCGATATTGCGCGTGTTTTTAAGGCGCCTGCGGTTGAGGTAGTTAGTGCAATTTATAGTTTATAAAACTATTCTAAATTTAAAAAAATAGCTCGATGTCTCAACGCTAATTTTTGGCCACTAATACCAAAATCTAACAATGGTTTACTTAAAAAAAAAACAAAAAATGATTAAGATTAATTCAAATTAACGTTTTAGGATTCTAGAAGTTAATTTAAAATGAAATTCTTTTCTTTAGGTACTGTTAATCTTGAGCAAACGAATCCTTATAACACAACTGGACTAGCATTAGTAGATGTGACATCGCGCATGCGCGATCATACCGCCTCGCCCCTGTTCTGCGCGTTTGAATGGGTGACGTCATAGCACATAATCCCATTTTTATACCCCATAATTGCTCCCCACATCGCAAAAGCTTGAGGGTGAACTTTTATATTGATCCTGCATCATAATAGTAAAGTATATTTTTTCCAGCATTGGTACTATTTGGGCTAAGGCGTATAGTAAAAACACCGCATAGTGAGTTGCTATTGATCCAATTCTTGGAAACGGACGTAAAGCCGCAGTGTTTTGAGATATAGGTACCTATTGCTATAGATATCTGCTATCTTTGTCTGTTCATTGAGATTTCACACTGAAATTTGATAATTCAAGGAGTGTCTACTTTTTAAATGTAATCTATGGTTCTGAAAGGCTGGACGAAAGGACGATTGTATTTATATTTGTTCACTACTTGCGCCCCGAGTCTCTGCTCTCGTTGGAATTTTGGGATAATAAGTAGGGTATTTTTGTGTGGGGTATTTCTAGCTATATTCATAAAAATAGAGAGACCTACTAAGTTTCATCGAAATCCGTCCAGTAGATTTTGTGTGATGTGCGTGGGAAGCGGCTTCGGATAGTTCTATATAGCGCCATCTATTGGTCATTTAAATCATTAAAGTGCGACGGCTGTTCTACTTGGGTTTCTAAGGTTATATACAAATCTAGTAGTTTGTAGCTTTGAGACATAATATATTGTGATTAAATAATTAATTTTAGACGTGAAAAAGAGCTTTCTTTGAAGGCCAAGTTTCAATAAAAAAAATTTACTTTGTTGACTCTATATCGATGCTTATCTATCTATACTATACTATTGGTATTATAATTTGGTAAAGTTTGTGAGTTTGTTTGCAGGAAGATCTAAGGATCTATTTATCTCTTGATCTATTAAATCTACCGATGTAAAGTTGCATTATTCCTTAGTGATATAGGCTACAACTTTTATAGGCGGAGCGGTAGTGGACAAAAACATTGTAGCGCAGTAAATAGACGAGAATCGAATTACAAACGGTCCAGTAATTGTGAATTCTGTGAAATGTTGTGTAGGATATTGGCACAATTGCCAAGTTTCCGCGTCCGCAGTAATCTTAAAAAAACTAAAAAAAAAAAAACTTTCTTCAGATTTAGGCTCATATTTTCGTTTAGATGCATTTTCGCTAGGAAAGTGTTCTACAAAATCTTGTAGATAATTAAATTTCCTATTTTGTATACTGTAAGTTGCCGAGATGTGTGCTCCTAAAAAAAATTAAAAAAATCTTCTTTTTCGGAAATTTGTCAAACTTTTCATTTCAGAACGCTGTAATCTAGTTATGGCATATTTTAGGAGAATAAGTATTGGAACAAAATTTGTAGGGAATTTAATAACCTACAAAACGCATTTGCATTTTTCTTAACCAACCCTGCAGAATGGGGAGTACAACTCAATATTAAAACTACGGAATATTGCTTTTTTTGTAATAATATTTTATTTTCTGCTAACTGCGCCTCGGGTCTTCGCTCCCGTGGGAATTTCAGGATATAAAGTAACCTATGTACTATTTCTGATATTTTTCTACTAGTATACCAAATTTAATACAAATCCGTCCATAGTTCATTGAATAAAGACCAAAATAGAGCTAAGGTTAGGGTTTACTTACAAATGGTTCAATAGTTCTGAATTTTTGATATGTTATTTAGGATGGTTAGTAAGTGTTTAAAATGCAAGAGGCACAATTTCTCCCCCTTCCACGCCCGCCATATGTTGGAAAAACAAAAAAATATTGCCACTTTATTCAGATTTGCGCTCTCACTTTCGTTTAGATGCATTTTAGCTACATTAGAGTTCTACACAATGTTGTAAAAATAAATTTCCTATAATGTACATTTCATATTTTTTTTCTAGGACTAATAGTTATGGAGATGTGCACTTTAAAAAAATCGCATTTTTGATCGCATTTGGAAATTTGTCAAACTTTTTACTTCAGAGCGCTGTAATTCATTTATGGCCTACTCTAGGAAAATATATATTGGAATAAAATTTGAAGGAAATTTAATTACCTACAAAACACATGTAATTTTTTTTAACCAACCCTACGGAGTAGGGAGTAAAAGTAAAAGTTAAAATATTACGTTTTTGCTATCATATTTTATGGTCTACTAACTGCACCCAGGGGCTTTACTCCCATAGGAATATTGAGATAAAAAGTACCTTATGTGCTAGCCCTGATATTTTTCTACTAACATAACAAATTTTATCGAAATCCGTCCAGTAGATTTTTAAGATTGAGCAAAAAATATCACATCCAAACTTTTTCATTTTAAAATCGGGTTTCTTTCCCAATCTTTATTGCTGATGAAGCAAATATTATCTAATATCTGTACTTGATAATGTCCACAGACACTTTTACAGTGTCCCAATCAGGTACCGGTTACTCACCTGCAATGAATCACACTATAAATGGGAAAGTTTGGATGTGATATTTGTTGCTTAATCACACAAAATCTACTAGACGGATTTCGATTAAATTTGGTATACTAGTAGAAAAATATCAGGACTAGCACATAAGGTACTTTATATCCCGAAATTTTCATGGGAGCGAGGTTCAGTTAGTAAAAAGTAAAATATTATAGCAAAAAACAATTTCCGTTATTTTATCATTTAGTTTTACTCTCCACCGTGCAGGGTTGGTTAAGAAATATGCAATTGCGTTTTGCAGGTAATTAAATTCCCTACGATGTTTGTTCTGCTACTTTTTCTCCTAGAATAGGTCATGACTGGATTACATCGTTCTAATTAAAAAAGATTGACGAATGTTTGAAAAATGAGATTTTTTTAAGGCAAAGGATTTCTTTTTTCTCGGAAACTGTCAGTCCTAGAAACAAAATATAAAATGTAAATAACGGCAAATTTAATTTTCTACAACATTGTGTGGAACACTTTTCTAGCGAAAATGCACTTAAAAGAAAATATAAGCGAAAAACCGAACAAAGTGGTGATTTTTTTTTTTTTTTCCAATTTGGCGGCGAGTGCAAAAGCTATTCAATTGTGCCATATTTATTCTAAATACTTACAACCATCCTAAACAATAATATTAAAAAAATTTAGTTACTGGACCGCACGTAATTAACCCCTAGGGAAGGTTCGCTCTATTTACTGCGATATTGAAGCTATGATGTCAACGCGTAGACGGACGCAGGACGGGCGGCCTATGTATGACCAAGGAATAAGTTATAACATCTATAATAGAGCTATACGTTTAAAAAAATCCATGTCTTTGGAAGTGACTATAACAAATCCATAGAATTTTTTTTTTTTTACTTACTATTATTATATGTCTGTGAACAAAACCGCAATCCTTGGAAGTGATCAATCACGACCATGAAACTAAAAATATTTCTTTCCATGACCAAAAATATACATATACAATGTGTCCCGTCATCAGTGTCGGAGCCTTTAATGGTATGTTATATGGCATTTTTTATGAACATATCACTATCCAAAACTTTTTTTCTTCTACTGTAATAAAATGGCAGCCATTTTGTTTTTTTTCGGGCTCTTATACTAATTCAATCGTATCTACTCGTGTAAAAGTCCTATCGATATAAAATAGGTCTCATTTCAAAGCTAATCATGTAGACAACAATAAAATGAGAAAGATGTTTCAATATGAGAGAAAAAAAAAAAGACAAACCTTAGGGGAAAAAAATTGTGTTTTTTTTTAATTATTATTAGCTTCTTGTAAATAAACTAGCCCATTAAAATGTTTATTTAAAAAAAAAGTTTTGTGGTGATTTGCCCATAAAAAATGCCATTTAGGTATGCTCCGACACTGATGACGGGACAGATATCACGCCTTTTTCCCGTGGAGGCAGAGACTAGCGATTTCCACTTGCGTGATCTCTTTTGCTTCCTCTACACTCATCACTCTCTTCATACAAAAATATAACTTTTCAAATTCTTTTTCCACGTCGCATACCTTTTAGCACAGAGTATATTAGAGTATATTAATCTATTAATTCCATGCTTGCATCAAAATTTTGTGCAGTGTTAAAGAAATGTTTAATTTTCGTTTTTAACCACAAAAATATTTTTGTAAGAGAGTGTGGCAAATGAAGCGCGGCCTGAAATTAAAAAATCTTTATATGGAATAAAGATAACAGTAGGAGAAAAATGTTTTGATATATTTACAAACTTATTTCTAACTAAAGGAATATGCCAAGTCTTTAGAAGTACAAAATCAAATAATTTCGGAAATCAGTCCACCATAGGCGGAGAAATCGGCGAACATACATAAAAAACATACATACATCGAAACATATAACCTCCTCCTTTTTTGGGAAGTCGGTTAAAAACAAAAATTAGTTTCGGGATAGAGCGAGACTCTTATTTATTTTTCCATGAGCGAGACTATACGAATGACATCACATATCCATTTTTTTTTTTTTAAATGGCTCCGTTTGGTATTTTGGAGTTTTGACTATCATGGATTGAATATAATCCCTCGTGCTAGTCCTGAAGTTTGCTATATCTTAATTTTACATTCAGTTTTACATTAATGTAGATATTACAGACGATCATGTGAAGCAATCTGGCCTAGTACGGGCCCTTAAAAACCCATATAGTTTGATGACATCAAATAACATAACTTTGTAGCCATAAATTAGATTTTTTTTTAATTTTCCTTAGAGACACAGGCAGCTTAGGAAGCGGGATGTCAATGTAAAAAAGGATTTTTTTTCTACGTCTATGAAAGTAGCAAACAAATAAAACACACAAAGAGTTAAGTGATATATCCCGTCTGGTGGCATCTCAACAATATTCATTGTTTACCACCATCGAGATATTATGTAACTTATCCAAAGAAATTTGAACTTATCACAGTCTTTGACGTGCCTTTGTCAATAAACTATTTTTTTAAACTTCAGGTCGCGTTTTCAATGGCAGGACACACCATGGAAGTAATAAGTACTTTGTACAACGCACTTATTACTTCCATGGGACACACAGCTTACAAAAAAAATATATTTCAGTGGCTATGTCTGTGTTTTTCTCAGAATGTAAAAACCTAAAAAATTATTACTTGCACAAATGAGTTTCAAGTTAAACTTTTTAAAGAAAAAAATTTAAAGTGACATACTTATGTCGCTCCCAACAATCAAAACAGGGATTTGAAAGTTTTTAAATATTTATAACTATTATTGAATAAGAAAAATCAGTTAATTTTGTTTTTACTTTTTATGGATCACGATGATTTTAAGACTCGTAAGTTATTTATATCTTTTCTTGACGTAATTGTATAATCATGAAATTACGGTGCCCCGGGGCATCGTTTTCGTCGGAATTTGGGTGTACTTTTGAACCCTCCCTGATTTACTCTGTTGCTATGCCGGGTTTTCTACTCGTGTGCCAAATTTCACTAAAATCCGCCCTGTACTTTTTGCGTAATAGAGTATCAAACAAACACACATCCGGAATTTTCCATTACTTCGAAGTAGTCGAATTATTGGGGGAGGCCTTTGTATAGCAGTGGTCGTCTTTCGGCTGAGAGAGAGAGAGAGAGAGAGAGAGAGTCGAATTATTAAGAAGTAGGTAAGTTTTACCCCGAGGCATCGCGGTTACCATAGGGAACATAAAAAAAAATCAAAAATATTTATTTGCTGTGCATCGAAACACAACTGCTAAATATCTCGATGCAATACGATAATAAAGTACCATAGTGTCACAATGTTCATAGAAACTTATTCGGTTTCGGTCATCGAGATAGTATGTACTGGTTTCGTTTGAAAAAATGAAACCGATAAAATTATGCTATTTGGACATAAAATTGTTTCAATTAATCCAAAATAATTCCTGTTTTACTTTTGGCTATCAATCTGGTGCTCCATGGATAAATTCCATAAGTATCAATAAATTCTCATCATTATGTAAGTGTATGTATGTATACCCATACGATACATGGCGATTACCCTGTGGCCTTTGTTATAGTTATGTGTATTCCAGTTAAGTAGGTACTTTAAGTAAGTAAAAATACAATATTGCACCAAAAAATTAATTGTAACATTGTGACTTAAAATATAGTTAGCATTCAATAGGCGGCTTTATCACAAGTGCAGCAACCTTATCGAACGGAATAAACATAAATGGCGATAATAAATAAAATAATCCTTTATTTTCTCTTCACATTCATAGGTTTAGAACAAAAGTATCTAAGTATATAAATAACTAGTAATGCGAGAGAGTGGTGTCTGAGATAGATTTCCGAAGAAACCTGTGATACAGATCACCACGGACATCACTCCACAACTAAATTATGCGATACACTTGATTGGTTGCATGAACGATGCATGAACATTGAGATTTAAAAAAAATTACATATAATTAAAGAGTGCAACATCTTTATCCAGTGTTAAGAACACGTTAAGCCTAAATATTTTACTTCCTTTGACAGCACTAGCTCAAGCTACACATATAAGTTGCATTGCAAAGGACTTGAGCTCAGGCATCCACATTCTATCGAATCGACTATCCGTTCAATTTTTCAATTTTCAATAGCCGTGTCCACGCCAATGATTCAATGGAATTTCTTTGGATCTCACTCGCATTTGCCTCGCGCGAACCGTATGGTATGGACTTGGCTAGTAATGTGTCGTTTGGGTTACATATTCATTGCACCCAAATGTGAATTTTAATTAAACTCAGACGAAATGTTTTCATACAAAGGGCATGTTTCATAGCAGGCTATATCATGAGCAGTTCCCCAAAAATCAGAAATAATATCAAAAACCGATTAAGACCATCATATATTTGTTTGATCTTGTTATGGTACAAAAATACATTCAATATCGCTTAATACTGTATAATGGCGATACTGACATGGCGCCCGTATGTATATTCAGAAATTATGATACAGAAAATCAGATACAATGCTTGATATTTTCATTATATTTTAGAAAAGGACATAGGGCACCAATGTATGGGCTCCGTCCCCACCCACCAACACAAATGGGACTGATGCCAAAGTGTTTCTAAAATGTCTATTATTTCATTAAAATACTGTTTTTTTCATAAATCAGTAGGGTTAATTAAAAAAAAAAGTTTTGTAAAAATATTTGGGCTCCATATAAAAATGTATGGAGTCTACCAACACAAATTAAACTGATGTCAAAGAGTTCCTAAAGTATCTACTATTTCATTAAAATTCTATTTCTTTCATAAATCAGTGGGCTAATTAAAAAAAAACATTTTGCAAATTATTTGGGCTCCATATAAAAATGTATGGAATCTACTAAAACAAATGAAACTGATGCCAAAGTGTTCCTAATGTATATCTACTATTTCATTAAAATCCTATTTCTTTCATAAATCAGTGGGGTTAATTAAAAAAATAACATTTTGTAAAAATATTTGGGCTCCATACAAATATGTATGGGATAAATATTTGTAAAACGTTCGATATCATGAAAACCCCATGCATTTGGGCAATGACCCCATAGTAAAAAAATATTAGCTTGCCAAGATATGTCGATTGACCTATGTATCATTTCTGTTGGTGGGTGGGGACGATTCCGCCCATAGTCCTTTATTAAAGTAAATGTTCCTAAAACATGTAACATGCAATATCACAAAAACACATGTGTATTTTACATAAATAGATGAATCTATACTAATATTATAAATGCTAAAGTTTGGATGTGAGTTTGTGAGTTTGTGAATTTGTGAGTTTGTGAGTTTGTGAGGATGTTTTGTTACTCAATCACGCAAAATCTACTGGACGGATTTCGATGAAATTTGGTACAGAGGTAGATAATGACCTGGAATAGCACATAGGCTACTTTTTATCTCGGGAAAAAGCACTGTTCCCGTGGGAAATTCACGCGGGCGAAGCCGCGGGCAAAAGCTAGTAATAAATAAAATAAACAATAATTTCCCGCGGGCACGTATGTAATAAAAGTACATTTTTGAACGTACCGGAAATTGGAACTGTCAAATGAAGCGCGTCAACGTCAAATCATAATGTGTGTCGGCCATTTTGGCGGAACTCGCCTAACCTTCATTACGATTTTACTAAATGTATCATAGAAAGGCTACAAATTTATCGGATTTATTTATAAGGCTACAAATTTATCGGATTTACTTATAAGGCATTAATACTGACCCAAAAATGAAAAGTTCTGATAGGTGCTCATGATATAGCCGGCTCCTCATACATTTGTGCAACAACCCCTTTGTCAATAGATTTAAATATACCATTTCAATGTTATTCACAGCGTATTACTGCAGCGGCATTGCTTAAACGTGGCTCATGCACAAAAGGTATTTATACTATACAGTTATTAATATTTTATAGAAATGTAAAGGAAATTTGAATTCCAATAACCCCTATAACAAATTGAATTTTTTAATTCAATTATATCTCTGTTCGACAACGAACTTCCGTATTAAGGCCATTAAAAGTTTTTTAATAATAAGTAATTCTTAAGCCTACTTTACATGTTAACCAAACATTACGGCGTACATTGCTTTTAAATGCATTCGTAAAAAGAAAAATGTATTGCCTTGTTAGTGTGATAAAAACATTAAAATCTTTATTTTGTAAACTTCAAATAAAAAGTTGTAAGGCATTGTCATGAACTTCGACTAAGAAGTCTTTAAGATATGAAAGATCAAACTTCTAAGACCGACGTCAATGCCGACGTTATTACTTGTTTAAATAAAATAAAGGAATACAGGAGACGCTTAAAAAAACTTATCGGAACTCTCTTGTTTTTAAGTCCCTGCTGCATCTTTATTTTTAAAACATATAGGTAGATAAATATGATTTGTTTAAGACCAGACGAACGGCACTAGTCAACTGCAAGTGTCGTAAAAAAAATGTTCTTACTCCTATAGCCGTATAGGTACCGCCCTGCAAAGTGAATGTGGAGTAAACCAGAGGGGTTAAAACGGCCACTTTGATGAATCAGAATATGATCCATTTGTCATTTCCTAAATATTGATAAATTAACCTTATTTAACTAAACATAAGGTTCATTTTTCAATATTTAAGAAATTATAAATGAATCATATTCTGATTCGTTAAAATGGCCTTTTTAGACCCCCAGATCTTAGTACATTCTTCTTCTTCTTAGATTATCGACTCGGCGGGTCACATTTGTGATGACCAATATGACGCCACAGAAACAGCATTATCTGTTGCGTCATACAGGTCTTTTAGCGTGCAGGTAGTAGGGCATGCTGGGCAAAACAATAAATGTGCCACAGTTTGGGGAGAGACACCACACAGACAGGCAGTTTCCGAGCTATATCCCCCCTGGATATATTTTCTTTGCTTCGGCCGACTTGTGTTCGGAGTCTGTTTATAGATTTCCATGTCAGCCAAGGTAGACCAGATCCAGGAGGAGGTGCTCTGATAGCGGGTTGGGTGACGCTGCGGGATATCTCTCCCTCCATAAGTCAATCCGAGTCTGCGAGGCTTCACCTTAGTACATTAATAATGAATGAATAAAAATTCATATTCCTGGCTGCATCATCAGGTCATGCTAATCATAATAATCGCTCTCTAAATATACAATTCTTACGTGCTGCGTCCCGGGGCTTCGCTCACGTCGAAATTTCGGGATAAAAAAGTACCTGAAAAAATGTGCTATTTCCGGCATTTTTCTAACCGTGTAACTTTCGTCAAAATTCGTCCAGTAGATTTTGCATGATTAAGTAACAAACATACTTACAAACTCACATCCATACTGGGACCACTAGTACTTTGAAATCCTATTAGACCAACCAGGGTAACCTTATATCTACAGTCCGCGCGAGCATTTTATTAGTAGAGTGCAGTCTAAAGGGGGATTTTCCGATAACCAAATTTTAAAAAAAATAGTTCCAGATGACGCTTAGTAAAAGGCAAGTCCATACAAAAAGCAAAAATTAACATTATTGGCATAAAAAAAAATCTAATAAAAAACATCTAAAAAGTATCAATATTGTGATTTGTACAAATTTTTGTTCTGCCCCTAGGCCCCGGGATCCTACTCCCGTAATAATTTCGGGAAAAAAGTACCCTATGTACTATATACTATTTTTCTAGCAGTGTATGAAATTTAATCGAAATATGTCTAGTAGATTTTGCATAGTGTAGTTGGGTATCAAACATACATCCTCTCACATATCTAAAATTTCGCATTTAAAATAACTGTAGGATTTGTTAAACTTCGATGAGCACTTGTATGGGACCGAGTAGTCCAAAAAAATATTTATTTAGTCCCATAAAATGCAGAATTTAATGCTCTAAAACTTTAGTAGGACTATGTTTTCGAGATTGTGGGTCTTTTTCGAGATATAATAGTAAAACCGAAGAATGTTAAAATTAAATTCCAGGTTTTCCAGGATGTTCGGGCTCTCCCTTTAGAGATATTTTGGGACTTTTTTGAGCACCATCCCGAAAGGATTCCGAATATATTCCAAAAGGTCCCGTTCAGTAATTTCAAATGTCAAAGTTTAAATCTAAAATGACCGGGCTATTAGTACGGGACCGACTCAATCCGTCCGAAAAAAATCATCTTTCCATACTCTTACAATACCTACTCGCCTAAGATGCATGGAACGGCTGACTTTTTTCGGAAGTGAACGTTACTCATTTTCACGAGTAGAGGAAGCCAATGTTTCTGAATTTACCTGTATATTTATTTGTAGGAACGAGACTCTGCAAGATGTTTTATATGGGCGTCTTTGGTTGCCGGCGGAGTAAACTAATGTAACAGACTGCAATAATCTAACAGAATGATAATGTAAATTATAATTCACGAGACGTTCCCGACAGATAACTCCATTTTTGTTACATTCGCCATGATTAACCCGAAAACAATTGCCCAGCGCCATTTTTATCTTTCTCTTCATCACAAATTTCACAATATTTGTATTCGGCCAGTACTACCATACTGCCTGTCAAATTTCATCTGTCAATAAGGCAAAGGAAGATATAAAAATTCGGGATTGCGTCAGAGTAAAAGGATGCTATAAATGATTTTAAAAAGAATCCTACTTAGGTATATTATAAATGCAAAAGTTTAGATGTGAGTTTGTGAGGATATTTGTTACTCAATCACGCAAAATCTACTGAACGGATTTCGATGAAATTAGGTATACAGGTAGAAAAATACCGGGAATAGCACATAGAGTACTGTTTATCCCGAAATTCTCACGGGAGCAAAGCTCTGGGGCGCGACTAGTAATAAAATATATTTCTCTTTCGATGAGCCGATATATCCTAACCAATATTATAAATGCGAAAATGAGTTTGTTTGTTGGTTTGTTTGTTTGTTACCTCTTCACGCTTTATCTACTGAACCAATCTTTCTGAAATTTCGCATACACATAGTTAGAAGTACGGAGAAGGACATAGGGTAGCCTTAATCCCGGGAAAAGGCACGGTTCCCGTGGGAAATTCACGCAAGCGAAGCCGCGGGCGAAAGCTAGTTTACTATAATCTTTTCCACCAGAGTTTCGTCGTCAGGGCTCGTACACCATCCACCACCACGTACACGACGTCCTCGTGATAGGCGCGGGTGGGGCAGGGCTCCGGTCCGCTATGGGCGTCGCCGAGGGACGGTTCTCCGTGGCCCTGGTCTCCAAGTTGTTCCCCACCAGGTCGCACACCATCGCAGCACAAGGCGGCATGAACGCGTCTATTGGTGAGGGCTATACGACTGACCAAAAAAAGGAGTGTTATGTTTTCAGGGTTCATGTATGTATGTAAGTTTCTTTATAGCACCATAAGTCCTGAACGGCTTAACAGATTTCGATGTGAGAAGTATTTTTAGATTCCTTGCATTCCGCGGAGTGACATAGGCTATGTGAGTTGTCAGTTGTTATTTTTTATTTTTCATTGAAACTTAATATGATGAATATAATTGAACGTGCCATTACTTTAAGTACGTTGTGCCGCGTCAGCTAAAATCACTTCATTGTTCAAAATTAATATATTTAAACGTAGTTCGTAATGGAACATCAAGCTATCATTCCCATATAATTTTTAGTACCTATATAAAGTTTTTGGACAATATATTTTATTATTTTTTCTATCAAGACAATTTATCGTTTCCATCTTGGGAACATTTTTTGGAGTACTTTGGGAATAACCCTTTCCATCTACATAAACAGTTAACGTATCCTTTTTGTGAATTTAATCTTTGCAATCGCTTAACACGGACATTAGGACACGTTTTTCGAATAATCTTTTTCGCACACCCATCAATTGAACACTTATTTGTGTTTGTTATTGATAATATCATTCTCAAACATTGATCCTTCTCTCGCATACAGGTAGCATGCATGAAGACAAATGGCAGTGGCACTTCTATGATACGGTGAAGGGCTCCGACTGGCTTGGAGACCAGGTGATCATGTTTTTCCACACTGATCAATCGATTTCATCGATTGCATTCGACTAACATCCTTATTCCGTTGACATAAGAATTCGATTAATCGTCTTAAGCCGATTCCGCGTCGAATAGTGTGGTTGTATGGTTATTCATCATCAGACCACAAGGTCTGAGCGTGTTGCGGGCGTCACGGCGGACTGACATTCTAAATCGAAACAAGATTTAGTACGAAAGTTCATCTACCCTTGTACTTAGTTGATTAGATATCGTTTTATTTGCTAATGCTTTGGGTTGAAAATCTCTAATATAATTGAAAATACTATATTCTATACTACCGTTAAACCCCTAATGTATGTAACCAGTGTATTCAAATTTTACTAAAGACTCTCTGAGTAATTGTATGAAACAAAATGTATGTATGTATAAACAAACAAATGTATGAAAAATATAGCTTAATAAATTTCACATGATCGTGGTAACTGATAATTTTCATACATTTCTAAAGTGTCGTTAGTATAATAGGATACACTGGTATAGGGTCAATGGACTTTTAAACCACGTTAAATGGTTTTTAATAGTTATGTTATAGCGTGTGTTAACCCGCGATCCAGGAGTGAGTGGAGCGTTCCTGTCAATGGGGGATTTTCCGAGACCCAAATTAAAAAAATAAATAGTTCCTGATGACTTCATAGAAGGCGCTTAGTAAAAGGAGAGTCCATAGAAAAAGCAAAAATGCACGGGATTGGCATTTTTTATTTTAAAACATCTACAAACATTTTAAAATTTTGTTATTTGTGCAACTGTCAAACTGTTAGGTGATTTTTATTCTGCCTCTAGTTGACAAGAAAAAGCGCATAATATAAGTACAGCCATTAATTACGACCCGGCTTTTATAAAACACCATCTGGTGAGACTTTTTTATACTGTTTTTTTTTTTTTAAATTTAGCTGTCAGAAAATCGTCCATTCAACTCGCTTTTGTTAACCCTACTGGAAAATCCCTCGAGGGGCCTTGCCGATTGTAGGTACCCTGAACTCATAAACTTATAATATATGTACTGACGTATATCTTCCCTATACTCCTTATGGAACCTTCATGCCAAATTTCAGCTTCCTATGCCCAGTAATTTTGGCTGTACGTTGTCTGTCAGTCACTCAGTAACTGAAGAGTTTTGTATATGCATAAAAATATTTTATTTTGCTCCAGGATTCGATACATGTGCTGACAAGGGATGCTCCACTGGTGGCATTTGAACTTGAGAATATGGGGATGCCTTTCTCCCGCACCAAAGATGGGAAAATCTACCAAAGGCCCTTCGGAGGCGGCAGCACTCACAATGGGACCCAGGTGGCCAAGAGAACCTGCGCTGTTGCTGACAGGTAGGTCACTACCATCATTGACGACCTCCGTGGCGCAGTGGTAAAGACCTTGCTTCTGAACCAGGAGTCCCGGGTTCGATCCCCGGTCTGGTCAAGATGGAAATTTTTTTTCAGATTGACCAGGGTCTTTTCAATTTATATCATTTTACTTTAATTGAAAATTTAAATTGACAATTATTAATATTTTTAACTTAAAGCAAAAGGCATAAACCGTGTTGACTCCTTTTAGAGGGCACGGGAATTTTTGTGAATACTTCGTTAAATAAGTAATAAATATGTTGGGGAAAATATAAATAGTGTTATAGAAAAACCTGTTTACCATGTAAGCCAATTTAAAAATAAAATGTTGTGAATTGAAAATTTCATCAAGGCAAGGTAGGGTTACCAACATTTCTTTGTCTAAATTTAGTATTTTTTCAAGAGCCTAATTATTTGTACCTATAAAAGTACACAAATTATTTCGGGTCAGAGCGGGACAATTCTCTTCTATTTTTTAGGGTTCCGAAGTAAACAAGGAACCCTTATAGTTTCGTCATGTCTGTCCGTCCGTCCGTTTGTCTGTGGCTTACCTCAGAGACTACTAGTGCTAGAAAACTGTAATTTGGTATACATATTTTTTATAAATTTTAAAGAGCTTTTTTCGGGACCTGCCCTACATCTAAAGTGGGAATGTTCATTATTCCTTTAGATTATACCATCGTGTGGGGTATCAATAGATAGGTCTTTTAAAAATATTATGAGTATGTGAAGACCATTTTATGTATTAGGTTTTTATGTTTATCCATTTGTGAAATATTTAACTATAAAGTGCTAAATTTTGTTAGAGCCAAGTTTGCCCTCGAACAGGAAAATGGTGGAGAACATGAAAAAAAATATAATTACTAGCAATTATAATGAATTTAAAAGGAAAATTATCACGGTTATGTAGACTTTACACGTAAATGAGTAATAGACAAGGTATATATATTATAATACAATACGGTTGGTAACCCTACGATTAAGCTTTAATTCAATATGAGTCTCGTACTATAAATAAAATTATTATTGGCATTCTGTATTCGTGGAACGCTACTTCATGAGAAATGAATCAACAGGTCCTGAACTGTTGCAATTCTACGTAATTTACTTGAAATTATTTTACGTAGAATTGCAACATTGTGTTCGTATTAAATTTTCATCAGGTAACACTGATAAATCCATTACCCAGAACTATATAGTAGGGATGTTATCGAGCTCTTTAACTAAAACCGAAACTATCGGATATCAGAATAAACGATGCGCAACCATAACCGATATGAATCCTACTAATATCATAAATACGAAAGTTTGGATGTGAGTTTGGGAGGATGTTTGTTAAAGTACTTTGTTAAAGTACTTTGTTTTTAAGTGTTTGTTACTCAGTCACGCAAAGTCTGCTGGACGGACTTCGATGATATTTGGTACACGAGTAGAAAAATACCGGGAATAGCACTTATTTAGCCCGGTATCACCCATTGTTGGGTACCTAAAGGCCTCCTCATGGATTTTCCATTTTACCCGGTTTGGATCGCATCCAGGTGTTTTGCCCAAAATTTTGTTAATGTTAGCATTGGCCAGCGCGTTAATGGTTTCCCCACTTTTCTCCGGCCGGTCCTGTTTCTCCACTCCGCAATCCTGCGCGCCCAACAGCCGTCCTCTCTCCTGCTAATGTGGCCTACGCAGCTCCTTTCCAATCTCGCCACCACCAGCGCAATATCACTCACTCCCTTGCGCTTTCTTATATCCGTGTTTCGGATACGGTCTATGAGTGATAAGCCAATAATCCCAAGTAATTTCATAGATAGATCGATAAATTGTTTATTTAATATCAGTAACCGTTGCGTGAACTGGGAGCCGATTGACAGTAGAAAACAACCTAATGCCAATACATTTACAATAATAGTGATGTACCTTAACACAAATCGCTACGATTATTTGATGTTACGTAAAAAAAAAAAAAACAAATCCAGATAAAATAATTATTTTTATTAGTCAGAAGTCTGAACCATCAAAGTAGCTGTCATAGCCACTAATATTGATTATGAATTCAATGTGAATAATATTATCTACTCTGATGTCACGATTCGATACCATTGCGTGAATTCTTGTCCCTCTTTCTTTTTTTTTTGTATTGCTTTACTGTTATTTTTATTTATCTTAAAGCGCAATCATTTTTGAATTCAGCATTTTTAAATCAATAACAAACCTTTTTAATTAAATCGATAAATTCAACGATGGATCGCGATTATTTACATTTTCACTATCGATTTAAAAAATTCGGAACTTCATGCCCTTCGGCCGCTTTCGAAACCAAAATGTCGAAACCAGTTTCGAATAACGAATAATATTTCATTAACCGAAACTAGTTTCCAAATAATAATAATTTTGTGTTTTCGATACTCGTTACCAATTAAGAAAAATAATTCTGTTTCCGAAACCGGGTTTTTTTGTGTTCATGGGCTTGACCTGATGACACCTGTCATACTGGAGTTTAGGTTTCGGCCCAACTACGTCATACGGGAGTTTAGGTTTCGGCCGTACTCTAATGCAATTTATATATCCGTTCCCATATTCGGATCCGGAATGTCATATCTGTAACATCCCTGTTAGGTGCAGTATTTGTATTATCCATAAGCTTTTTACTGCCATGCCAGATTAATATTTGCTCTGTCTAGATTACCTTTGAGCCTTTGACTGCTGACCGTGCTTATCCCACACAAATCATTCCGGATATTTATTAACCGTTTAAATATTTCCGATGTCTCGTCATCCTGACGAAATTCCAATGCGAAAGTGAGTTTGTTTGTCTATGACCTCTTCACGCTTTATCTACTGAACCAATTTTCCTGAAATTCGCATACACATCGAAGTACGGAGAAGGACATATAGGGTACCTTTCATCCCGGGAAATAGTACCCCTGAGGAATTCACGCGGGCAAAGCCGCGGACAAAAGCTAGTAAAAGAATAAACACAATAAGTGAACCCCCGACCTACAATACCTACTTTAGTGACGCGATTAACTAGAATGTTTTAATGAGCTAACCACTTATTCAAAACCTTAGTGTTCATATTTTAGGGTTGCGAAGTAAACCAGGAAGGAACCTTTATGACGACACATGTCTGTCCGCCCGTCTGTCGGTCTGTTTGTCCAAAGCTTAACTTAGTGACTATTAGTACTAGACAACTGTAATCCTAATCCTAACTATCCTAACTAATATTATAAATGCGAAGGTGAGTTTGTTTGCTTAGTTATTGTTACCTCTTCACGCTTTTTTCTACTGAGATAAAGCGTGAAGAGGTAACAAACAAATTTCAAGAATTTCAACAAGAAGAAATTTCAGGAAGATTGCTTCAGTAACCAATCTTCCTGAAATTTTGCATACACATAGTTAGGAGTACTGAAAAGGACCTACCTTTCTTCCCGGGAAACACACTGTTCCCGAAGAAGTTCACGCGGGCGAAGCCGTGGGCAAAAGCCATATAATTATACGGAAATAATTATGTGACTGTAAAGTCAGGGCTTGTAGAGTAGCTTAGATCTACATGAGACATAACTTTTTGACATTGCGAGCCATATGGTCTTGTCTTGGCAACATTTTACATGAAAATGTTTTTGGTGATATTCAGTTGACTGCACAAGGTTCTAATATGCCATTGCAAGGGAAAAGCATCCCGAAATAAAGGACAATTGAAATATTCACTTGAGCTATGTAACAACTTTTCATACTAAAAGTAATAACGTCACTTCTAGGTAATTTATTATTATATTTGTTGGACTACGTTTTGCCGTTTATGAGACGAGTTTCACAAAAGAATTTCGGATTTGTGAAATGAACAGCTTTTAAATGAGACTAGAGTTAAATGTTGGGAAATTAATTTTAAACCTGTAAACTCAGACTGGAAATCTGCAAAAGGAATCAATATCAACAGGGCCGGATTAAGAGGTCTAGATCCAACAAATAATCCAGTAGTGCAAGTATCCGACTTATATTACAATGCAAAAGATTGGATGTTTGTGTTGTGATATTGTGAGATTGTTTGTTACTCAATGACGCAAAATCTACTGGACAGATTTTAATAAAATTTGGTACACGGGTAGAAAAATACCGGGAATTACACATAAGGTACTTTTTATCCCGAAACTTCTACGGATAGCGATGTCCTGGCTGGGGTGCAGCTAGTTGTCGATAAAATACAAAAAAAAAACAAGTTTTAAATTTAAACTACAAATTCTTAATATAAAGGGTTTACTTATATTTTAGAAATACTTATAATAAGCCCTTTAATTTGATACGCTTATTGCAGTACTTATACTAACAATTTTTTTCCTCTTCCCATATTAGCACCTTGCAGCTACTATGAGATTTTCTTAATGGCACTTACCTACTTATTTGGACTGTTGAGACGAATCTAACGATATCCAGTCGTTTGATAGATATGAGACAAAGAATATTACTTAAACTTAATTTATTCTTAATTGTCCTATTATACAAACAATCTTCAGAGTACTTTTTGTAGAAAAACGAAAGTAATTTCCTAAAAAATATATTTTAATTTATATTGTTGTAAAATCATAAAAAGACATGGTAAGATTGTTTACATAATAGGACAGTTATGAATAAATGGACTTTACACACATTATTACAAGATAAGCGCGAAAAACGTAACTCTTCCTTTGTTGTAGGAAACATACAAATAAGTTTTTATCTCTCGATTTGCTGTTGATAATTTTTATATCTATTATGAGCCCCAAGAGCCCTCCCCCAAATCCGACCCTGAGTGTTTATATGGAGTAGGATATATATTATTAGCATCCCTACAACCCGCGGCCAAATTATCTGTGTTAATATAAATGTAATTTACACAGAATGAGCTGAAGCTCATTCAACACATTCAATCCATGCGAATTTACGTTCAAATTTGAATCTTCATGTACATTTGCTGTGAGAATACTTATTGTACACATGTTTTCTGCTCATCAGGTTGAACGACTTTTTTCCATATTTCTTATAGCTTAACTGTTCTGTTTTGGTTCTTCATCAGGTGTTTCGGTTTTTATTTTAATTATAGCCTAAATGTTGCCTAGGCTTAATAGCTATACTTAGCTTATTATATTAGCTTATAGCTTCAGTACTTTAGGAGATTAGCGTGATCATACATACAGACAGACAGACAAAAAATTTTTTTTTTTTTTTGCTTTCTTTTATTATTTTTAAGTCCCTCTATCCATTTCAGTCAAAAATACTAAATGTACAGATAAAATATTTTTACTGTTTTATTATATGTATAGATAAGTACTGTTAGAACTTGCTTTTTGCCAAATTTCATAATTTTAGGTCAACAGGAAGTACCCCATAGGTTTTGATTGCTACCTGAAATCGCAGAATATGCGAAAATTCGCAATATTTACGAAAAAAAAAAAAAAAACACAAAAAAAAATCTCTTGATCGCGTTGACGTATAATTTTGATTATATTTTTGCAGAAAGACGTTTGACAGACAAACGGACAGACGGACAACAAAATGATGTTATAAGGGTTCCGTTTTTGCCTTTTAAGGTACGGAACCCTAAAAATGTTTTTTTAAGATTCCACCCCTAAAGGTGAAAAACGTTTTTCGCTCCGGCGAAAACGAAGGCAAAAGCTAGTTGATTTAATAAAGCTTTTTATAGTAAAATGAACCTCACTTTTGTAAAATGCCGCAGGGCAGAGTACGGTAGTCATTTTGTGTAAATACGAGTAATATAAAATAAATTTAAATTCGATATTTTACTGTACAAATAACTACAGAGTTTCAAAATATGTTTTTGAAGTACTATTTGCTTTGATGAAATCATTGAATTATAAATAAATATAGTTCGTTGGATGAAATATTAATAAATGGTCAAAGGTAATATTTTAAATGTATACATACTACTTTAGGTATGGTTGACTTATTGGTATGTACATTATTTCATAGATTTAATAATCCTTACTAATATTATAAATGTGAAAGTGAGTTTGTTTGTAACCTCTTCGCGCTTTATCTACTGAACCAATCTTTATGAAATTTCGCATACACATAGTTAGAAGTACTGAGAAGGATATAGGGTATCTTTCATCCCGGCAAAAAGCACTGTTTCTGCAGGAAATTTACGCGGGCGAAGCCGCGGGCAAAAGCTAGTAATCAATAAATAAAAAAGTACCTAAATGTCTTGAATAATGTGACATGGATAATATTTTTTTTTCCAAAAACTGAACCGACTTCTATTATAAAACTTAGCTAAAATCATGAAATAAAAAAATAGGCAGATTAATCAAAATGAACCCTGCATCAAATTACCTACACTACTTTTAGAGTATGAGAAATGAGAAAAGTCATTTTTATTTTACGGAATAATATATATAGGTACTAAAATGTGGAATAAACTTCCCTCAGCGGTGTTCCCGAATAGGTGCGACATTGGGGCCTTCAAGAAAAGAGCCTATCTGTTTCTCAAAAATATCTGCAACGCATCATTAGGGTTGCATCAAATTACCTACACTACTTTTAGAGTATGAGAAATGAGAAAAGTCATTTTTATTTTACGGAATAATATATATAGGTACTAAAATGTGGAATAAACTTCCCTCAGCGGTGTTCCCGAATAGGTGCGACATTGGGGCCTTCAAGAAAAGAGCCTATCGCTTTCTCAAAAATGTCTGCAACGCATCATTAGGGTCGCTGGTGTCTATGGGCTGCGGCCATTGCTTACCATCAGGCAACCCGCATGCTCGATTGCCTACTATTCTATAAAAAAAATGCCTATCGACTCGTATGTCCTTATGAAAGTGGTGGACTATGAATGTTGGAGGGGAGGGAGGGGGGGGGGGGGTGCAACAAATCGACATTCGTCATGCCTAGCGATGTGCCGCCGAGAAATTTCCTGTTCCCGAACATTTCTGGGTTTTTAGGAAGATTTCCCGTTCTCGAAGAAGAAGAAACTTTCCGCTGTTTCTTTGAAGATTTCGGAAACGGCACATCACTATTCCTGCCTGATGCTGTCTGGGGGGGGGGCACGTTTATGTTATTTCTTAATTTGATATGCACTGTCATGGAATCTCCCTCCACAGTAGGTACACAAAATAGCAGTCTGCTGTGGGGGGCACGTGCCCCCGTGCCCCCCCTTTAATCCGCTACTGCATTCAAGTAAAAGAATTTTTGACATTGGTCAGTAGTTCCGAATATTACCCCCCTACAAACAAACTCAAAAATTTACAAACACTTCCTTTTATTAATATTAGTGTGTTTAGTGTGAAATGTAATTTAATGAAAGAATATACATAATTGACCTCATCTTGCAAACTTTCTGCACAATTCTCCTGAGTTAATTTATTTAGCTCAAACTTTTTGGCAGTCTATTTTCTACGCGTGACGTCATAATATGAAAACTTGGTAAATATGTTCAATTCAATTCAAAACATTTATTGCAATTCATATTATACAACAGTTCTCTTATAATAAGTTATATCTGTTATCATTTAGGTACAATATTAACCCTGTCGGGTGCGCAATAAGTAACAAGAGGGGAGCGGCAAGCGGGTCTTTGATTTTATGTATGCTAATTTATATATTTAAATCATTTAATGTCTTTGTCATTGAAAAACTCTTCTATTGTGTAATATGCTTTTTCAGCAAGTAACAATTTCAATTTTTTTATAAATATAGATTCCTTTTTTTCTGATCTTAAGTATTGAGGTAAGGTATTATATATTTTTTTTTATATTTTTATATATTTGGTTATTGATGTGATTCTTTTACGGACGAAATGATTGACTTTTCCCCTAATAGCATTTTTGGTAGGCATAGGCATACCAAATGCTTAGGGCCACTTAAATATATATGTGGCCCTACCAAATGCCTGCCAAAATGATATTAGGGTCTGCACTGCAGTCCGTATCAAAATCTTGGTGATGGCAAATTTACAGTGAATAAAATATTAAATAGTGAATTTATATAAAAAATGGCGTCTGATGACGAATTTACATATACTTTTTGATGGTAAATTGACTTTGATGGCAAACTTACAATAACCAATATAAAAGGGGTATGAAAAAAGTTGCCCGCTTCCTATTTAGTTGATAGATGGCGTTGTTCATTTTTAAAACGCGCTATGGTGTGTTGTTGGTTAGATTTCTAAGACGAATTTGATTAGTGTATCCGTAGCTTATTTATAACAAAAAACAATGTTTCTTTTTGAAAGCCTGGCAATTTTGATATTAGTCAGGCAGATAGAATGATATCCCAACTATATTATAAATGCGAAAGTGAGTTTGTTTTTTTGTTACCTCATCACACTTCCTGAAATTTCGCATAGGTACTATTATAGTTAGGTTAAGAGAAGAAGAGGAATGAGGAAAAGTAGTGGAATGATAAAGATATTATGTATAGACTGCTTCGATCAAGTATAAATACTTGATCGAAGATAGACTGACAAAAAAAATACTCCACCGACAAAAACAAATGAAATGCCGAAGTGCACACAAAAAGGCCAAGGGCGAAGCGTACTTGCATTGGAAGTTCCGTACTACGTTCAAAGTATGAAATGTAAATAGTTGTGATTTTTCTTAGCTTCAAAAAATCCGCAGTACCATTCTAGCATAGTACAACACGGATTCCGCGCGCGGAAGTCCTTGTAGCTCGAAGCATTCTATACCAATCGTGCATACGAGTATTCGATAAAATGCCATTACCTGCTGCCCGCAGCCCTATTCTAGAATGATATCCCAACTATATTATAAATGCGAAAGTGAGTTTGTTTTTTTGTTACCTCATCACACTTCCTGAAATTTCGCATAGGTACTATTATAGTTAGGTTAAGAGAAGAAGAGGAATGAGGAAAAGTAGTGGAATGATAAAGATATTATGTATAGACTGCTTCGATCAAGTATAAATACTTGATCGAAGATAGACTGACAAAAAAAATACTCCACCGACAAAAACAAATGAAATGCCGAAGTGCACACAAAAAGGCCAAGGGCGAAGCGTACTTGCATTGGAAGTTCCGTACTACGTTCAAAGTATGAAATGTAAATAGTTGTGATTTTTCTTAGCTTCAAAAAATCCGCAGTACCATTCTAGCATAGTACAACACGGATTCCGCGCGCGGAAGTCCTTGTAGCTCGAAGCATTCTATACCAATCGTGCATACGAGTATTCGATAAAATGCCATTACCTGCTGCCCGCAGCCCTATTCACTACGAGTGACAAAACAATTTTATCAAAAATATGATTGATTCATTGATTTGCAATTTGTTTTGCAAGTGTGTGATTTAAGTTTCTCCTTATATTATACTTTTAGCCAGAAAAAGTTATACATCAAATGGAAAGCCATTTGATCTATAAATTTTTCTTGGTTTTGTAATTGATTATTTAGTTGATTGTATTTTTGCTCTAATCTTTTGCAATTTTCGCTGATAGTGTTGTTTTGGTAATACTATTTGTAATATTTGCTTCCATTTCTTTCATTTCTTTTTTCTGATCTGCTAAAACCATTTGTATTGATTTTAAAATATTGGTTATATCCTCCATTTTATTGCCGTTCGCTACTAGATGGCGTTAGTTCTATGATGACTATCGAATTTAAGTTAGCACATACTATTAATCTCAATTTAATCTAATATATTAATTATTATATTTATAATAATCAATTTAATCCTTTTTCCATTTATTAATTTGCTTTGATATGATTTTGATGTAATCCTTTCTTCTTCTTGTTCTTCTGCACCGATAAACTGATAGATCTTGTGAACGATTAAATAAATTTAAAGTTAAATAAAAGCACATATAATTTTACAAAAAAAAAATGATTTTTCAAATTTCGGTATGTAAATGCCACGAACCAGCGAGGTTAAGGTCGAATATTTTAGAATTTTTTATATAAAAAAAGTACATCGTTTTTCACTTGATTGGCTGATAAAGATAAATTATACGATAACTTTTATTGAACAATTTTTTTTCTGAAAACCATACATGTCAAGGAGACCGGAGTGAAGTTGCTAAAGTCCGACCCAACTTTAGATTGTAATACTACATACCTATTATACAACCTTAAAACTCTAAAAATCCCTGTAAATTTCTATGCAGTACGCGAACACGACTATATTGCAGGGAAATCGAAATTCTAAAATACAGGGTAGGGTCAATTCAAAAACATTTGCAAAATGTATACTGGTGATTCAGTGGTGATAGTACTCGTGACATGAATATGAGCAACTTTTTGTATGGGACCGACTCTGATGTTTAGAAAAAACCGGCCAAGACACGCAAAGCATCTCACATTATAGCTCTAATTATAAGATCAACTAGTTTCAAAAACAAACTTGACTTTGCAGTTCGATCCCTAAGATTCATACTGAATCCAGCGCAAAAATAAGTTAACACTTTTTTTAGACTGTTGTTGGACAACATATTTACAACTTTCAGATTTATTTTTGTAAGTATAAGTAATGCTAACATTACGTATACAAAAATAAATCTGCCTTGCTTTTTACCAAATTTCATAATTTTAGGTCAACGGAAAGTACCCCATAGGTTTTGATTGCTGCCAGAAATCGCAAAATATGCGAAAATTCGCAACATTTACGGTAATATCTCTTGATCGCGTTGACATATAATTCTGATCATTTTTTGCTGAAAGATACCATGGACCCGAGTATTCGATATTAATTTTTAACTTGATACCTTTAAGCGTTCATGAAAAAAAAAATTATACTCATCACGCTCTTTTATACTCCTGTGGATAGTACGAATTATAGATAACACTCATTTCTCTGGGGAACTGGATTGCCAGTTCAGGTACAACACAACCATATTGCGGCTGAACTTGATCTCGACTTATTCCACACCAGTCTTCCAAGACTAAGAAGTCTCTTAATCAGTTTTTAGGGTTCCATAGTCCGACAAGGAACCCTTATAAGATCGTTTAGTCCGTCCTTCCGTCCGTCCTAGTCTGTCACAGCAGAATATCTTCTACGTTTATGGACTGATTTGCATGTAACTTGGTTCGAGGATACTTCACATATTGATCTCATTTTTAAAAATACAAAAAATTAAAATTACCCCTTTTTAATGGTACCTCCCCATACATGTAAAGGGGGGGTGAATTATTTTTTTCAGTGCACTCACTTGTGTGGGGTATCGTTGAAAAGGACTATGAAAATAAGGTAGGGTTTCCATACAACACTTTTTTATCAGCTTTACCATTTGCGAGATATAGCCCGCCAAAGTCGTTTACACGGTGTCCCCCCCTGTAATTTCTAAAGTCTTGGACCTATAAACTTCAAATCACTCACGTAAAGAAACAGGCGCGGAAACTCTTATTTAAAATTGTTTCGGGTATCCTGTGATGAATACTTTTGAAATTATAAATAAAATAAAAATATATACTTTTTTCTTGCAAGAAATGCAAAACAGCGCGGTGCCAAAAATGACTACGGAACCCTACTTTATGCGTGGTCCGACACGCACTTGGCCGGTTTTTTTATTCCGCTTAGTATGAGATCATCTTTTTAGATTATCTGTGGCCATATCGGTGTCTATGGTAAGCTCATTGGCCGGCACCGAGCTGCGCAGTGCGCATACGCAGCGCAAGTGGCACAAGGTCGTCGGGAAAGCTGCACAATGTGTGGCACCGTTACCAAGAACAGAAGAAACTTGTGTGGCTTGTGCTATTGAGCCTACGGGGCCTGAGTGAAAAAAAATCTATAAAAAATATCAATAGACTGAATTTTTCAAAATATTTTTTCATAAACTTCGTATTTAAAAATTATTCAATTAAAACATACATAGGTACATAGAATCACGTCGTCATCCCTTACGGGGTAGACAGAGCCAAGAGTCGTGAGACTCTTATAAAAAAAAAGACTCGAAGGCCACGCTTAGCTGAATAGTGGGCTCTCTGATGGAATGGAGATTCAGGTATAGTGACAGGTTGCTAGCCCATCGCCTATGAGTGGAGGAATCCTCAGTTTAAAGCCCTTTTCCTCGATTGACTTTTACAATCTGCGCGGGAAGAGAAGCAGCTGGCAATTCTATATTTTTTCTTCGCTCCCAGACCAGGATGGAAGCAGTTTCAATTAAAAATTTACTAAAAAAAAAGCTTTCCATTAAATAAATTATGGCTAAGAACCAACTAAGAACGTTTATTACAAACAACAAACAAGCTAATTATTAAAAATAAAAAACACGACTGAAAAGTTTTTATTTAAAAAGTACATAAGTTATATACATTTTTGAAATCGCCTTTTAAAGCCCTTCAATTTGATATCCCACTCGATAAGATTGATCAAATTTTATTTTTTTGGTCTGCTATTTATCGCATGTATAATCCGCCATTTTGTTTTTATGATGACGTCATATAGCCTATGTCACTCGGAGGAATACAAGGAATCTAAAAATACTTCTCACATCAAAATCTGTAAAGCCGTTCAGGACTTATGGTGGAATAAAGAAACTTACATACATACATACTTACATACATGAACCCTGAAAACATAACACTCCTTTTTTGGTCAGTCGTGTAAAAAACTAGATCGAAATCGGTACCCGTTTGGGAGCTACAATGCCCCAGGACAGGCAGACATACAGATACATAGAAACACAGGCTATAACACACCTCTTTTAGCGTCGGAGGTTAAAAATTGGATAATAAGGTTGAATCAATACACTTCGAATTATCAGAAAACAAGCTAATTATTAAAAAACAACAAACACGACTGACAACTCACATTGCCTATGTCACTAGAAGGAATGCAAGGAATCTAAAAATACCTACCTCTCACATCAAAGTCTGTTAAGCCGTTCAGGACTTATGGTGGAATTTATGGCATATTTTATATGGATAATTGACATTAATTTATTTATTTTTTACTGATTTATAAATTATTATTGATAAATTAATTTAAAATTATTATTATTAATTAATTTCATTAATTAATAATTAATTAATTTTGAATTGAATGAATAAGATATTTTATTTTATTTATAAAACAATAATTTTACTTTAATGCCATTATTATATTCACCGCACATAATATAAATAATATTGTTACATTATTTTCATTTACTAGGAATATGCAGACAAATTATTACAGTTATAAAAACTTAGTCAAAAAGGCCACCCCGAATCGTACCTGACGCAAAGGTGCCCATAACGCTTGCTGCATTTTCCCGCTGTATCGCGAGGGATATGCGTTGCGTCCACGGATTGCGTCAGATACGACTCGGCGCGGCGGTCAACACCATTATTTTTTAGACGCCTACCTAACTGCCGCACAAAAATTTTGGCTTCCGCCCCCCATGTTCCGCTAACTTCAACTGCAAATGGGACAAATATGTATGTGCCTTTAAGAGGCACATATTTATTATGTTTTTGGATAGCCGCCCCAGCCCCACGAGTCGTCCTTGGCAGGTGGGTAGACGCGAAGGTACTGACGCAGGTCGCGTCCCACACCAAGCAGCGCCCCCTCTCCCACGGAATGAGAGTGAGTCCGTCGTGCCTCTTGCCGTCCGACCGGCTTAAACCCGGAGGCTCGAGTGTGCACGGCACCTCAACAGACACCAGGGCTCGGCGGATCACATCGTTCAGCATATAATGCCGAGGGAAACGGCCCGCAGATTTGCCGCAACTCAAGCCGTGATAGCCCCTTGAATCTGCCTGCGCTCCACATATGCAAGTGTGGGGTTCGCATAAGCCACAGCCCAATCTGAGCGCCGCGGCCACTCTCAGGGACCCATCATCAAGAGCAGTACCGATATGAGGCGATGGAAGGGCATGAAGCCAAGCTCCCGACTCTGGGGAACAAGCCGCCCTTAGCCGGGCGATATCAGCCCCCACAGCTGCCTCCAGCAAATGCCCGTATCTTGCCTTACACAATAGGTCATCCCATCCGCGCTGCGCACCTCTGTCTGTTGGGGGCTCATTGGTGGGACATGCCAATGACCAAGCAATCAAGGCCTCCCTCGCATAGGGGATGTCTAGATTGTCGCCTTGCACTTGGAGTATGTTAGTGACTAATCCGCAAACCCTATGGGAAGAAGCCAAGAAGGCCGGTGCATTAATGTCCTGCAGACGCCTGATGCCCAATCCGCCGTGACGGACAGGAAGTGATGCCTGTGACCATTGAGCCTCGTCGAGGTGGACATTGAGAATGGTCTCCAATATAACTTTCATTTCTTCGTCCAATAGAGCAATCTCAGTAGGAAACAGCCACGTAGGAGAGGTCCCCATTATGTACACAAACTTTGGAGCAGACAGACAACCGCGCAGCAATGTCAGGGCCACGTGCGCCGGTAACTGCTGCAGATGCTGATGCGCCCGAGCAAGCATGTCTCTTTTACCACGTAAGGCCACCGGAACAGCGTCCTCGAAGATTGGACTGCCCAGGAGCGCGAAAGATTGTCGATCCAAGATCTTTACACCGGGCAAAATGTTTCGAAACATATCGATATTCTCGTCGCTTGAAATTCCACAAGAATAAAGCTCGCATTTGGAGCTATTTATGGTTAACCTCATGTCGCGCAGTCCGCATACCAGTGCTTGTAGATCCCTTGCAACGACATTTAGGGCACCGCCAATCGTGCCATCATCTAGGTATATGTTAAGTGGCGCCTCCAGCGAAACTATTAATTTGTTGATGGCTAAACTGAATAACAAAGGGTCTAAGGGGTCCCCCTGCTGCGCTCCAACCTGCGCTGCGACGCAATTTTTTCACCGTTATAATATAAATTGGTGGGGGCGGCATAACACTGAGCGAGGAAAGGGCATAAAAAAGGAATTTTATCCCTCGCCTCGGCCAGTATCACGTCTCTCTCGACACTATTAAAGGCATTCTTGATGTCAATTTTCAAGATGACGTCGCCAGCGTGTTCTGCGTTTTAAAGCAAAGGCGCGGGTCGAATGTATAGCTGCCTCGCATCCAAGTGGTAAGCCGAAACCGCAAGTAGATTACCCATCTGGTCTCCCACAGCCCGACATCCCAGCCTTGCCACCAACTGGCGCAAGACACCACCCGCTGCTATCGGCCTTATGCCGCCATCTTTTTTTGTTAGCGCGCATAGGGATGCACCATAGAGAAATGGACAAACTTTCTCACATACCCTGCCCTCAAGGAGAAAACAGCAAAGTCTTGTTAAAGACTCCAACAAGCGCGAGCCGCTATCTCCGGCGGACACAGATATCAGCTCCTTTAGATGTTGCGGGCGCAGGCCATCCAGCCCCGCCGCCGAACTAGCATGGAAGGAACCGATGGCTTTCGCAACGTCCTCCGCCGTAACCGTGAGACGCTGTGCAGGGTACCGATTCGGTAGGGCCCATCGCAGTCGCATAGGGGCTGGATGTTTCGCGCAAACTGGACAGAGTATTAGAATTCATAGACGCAAGGCTACAATCAGAGGTGAGAAGCCTGACAGCCCCTCGTAGGTCACCATCATAAACTTTGGTTTCGATGGCCCTATATATTGATGATGACTTTTGGGGCCTGCCGTCACCAGGAAGAAAATTGTGGCTGCAATCGTTCAAATTCTTCTTTACCTTACTTGTCAGAGACTCTGTTCCCGAACTAGGCTCCAGGATTCGTAATGCCACGTAAGTAAAGGACAGCAGGGCGTACCAATCCTCGACAGCATTGCTTTGAATGCATTTATTAATAACAGCGCAAAGTTTACCAGCGGCGGCGTTTCTAGCTCCCTTTGGGATGTGTTTCAAAACTCGCACATTCGCTCTGTATTGACCTAAATTTTCTAGACATAAAGGGGGAGGCGAAACCGCGATATGATCTATGGTGACTACTGACGACGTCACAACATCGGTGGGCTGAGGGAGCTGTGACAGCGGCGACAAAGGGAGCGTCGTAGACTCTGTTCTATGCATGCGAGTAATGTGAATAGCCAAACCGCGTTTAGTAAATCGACGTTGAGAATCAACGGAGCAGTGCGGACAAGCCAGGGAGGCGCCTCCGTTAACATTCAATGTTATGTAACAAGAAAATGAACTTAAAGCGCTACCCAAGGCTAATCAGAGGGGGTGAGGGGCGGTCCATAAGCTCCGCCTTAAAGCAGACACAATAAGGTTACTTTTCAAATTTTCTCTAATTTGTGTTTTTGCTAGCGAGTTTTCGTCAGGCTCTTAGGGTAATTATTTTAGAGGTTTTCTTTTAATTGTGATAAAACACTCAATATATTTAAAAAAATAAGCCTATATCTTTTTAAATAATTGTAGTTTTTATTTAATTCTTTAAAAAAATTCTACTGTTATCGCTTAAATTACGGTGATTTTCGACGATAAAGGAAAAAAAAACAGGATTATAAATTATTTTTTTTATCTAGTCTTATGTATTTTATTTGTAATTTGATTCGATATAATTCTAGTTTAGTATTTTTCTCTTTACGGGTATTTTTCCTGCTTCAGTACTTCTAACCTATGGTTCACACTTGACGTTTAAAGAGTACGTTTTCGAAAAATCCTGATTGGCCTTAAGTACTTAGAGATAGTAAGTTTCTCGACGTTGTTCGTGTAAAAAATAAACAAAAAATGTTATGAAATTATAACAATATCTAGGTTAAAACAGTCCTGCAATATAATAAATTAAGTACCTTATATCAATCTATAAATTTATTTTCAATAAATAATAATGACAAAATTAAAACTTATACCTATTTGCCTTTGTGTAACAAATTAAAACAATAACAGTCATTAAATAAAAAAATAATCAGTCTCGTCAAAAAACCATATTAAATTTAAAGGTCTTGTGGTTAATTTTAAAATAAAGTTGTCTATATTTAAGAAGATAAAAAGCAAAAAATGATACCAAATAATGATATTGATATGGTAAACAATTTTGGGCAATGCTAATTTATATACTATAGTATATAATATCGCATTATATAATACTGTTATAACCATTAAAATTGATTTGAAATGCAATGATTTTAAAAACAAATTTTGATAAATTATATAAGAACCACAAATAACATAATTAGAATTACAAATAAGTCGACACTTTTTATAACTAAAGACAAGGCGAGTCAACTATCAATATATGTATGCACATTATGCACTATGCATGTAGTTCAGTCAAAAAACATTTTTTTAAATTAATAGCTCTCTATTAATATTTGTAGTATTTAATTTAAAAATTTAGTGTATTTGTAAATATGTTTTGTAAGTATTTATGTTGATGTGAACTATAGGGATTATGACTGGGTAAAAAATAAAATATATGATGCTATTTAAATAATGAACCATGATAATTGAATGTCAATTTAATTGATCATTTTTATTTAAAACATGGTTTACTATTTATAAGTTCTAATTAAAGTATATTGGGAATGCTTTGTCACTCCAATAAAAGTGACGTCACCGTTGAGTACTGTCATACAAGTCCCATATAAATTATTGTTTTTGTCATTTAGAAAAAAGTATCTAGTTTGACTTATTGTCATCTACCCTATTATGTAAATTTATCAATTGGTATGTACTTCTACAGAAGTAGTTAATTTAAAAAAAAAATTAATTTATTTGGAAAATGGAAATTAAAACAAGCGGAATATTTAAAAACAAAAAAAAAATGCTACATTCAGTATGTACCTACTTAAATTATTATTATTTTTTATTGAAAATATTAAAAAAAACACATAAAATAAGGTCAAATGTAATAGTCTTATTGTTCAGCAGAGCGGGCTCGAAACCACACACCTCGTCGTCAGTCACTCGCCTTATCCACTAGGCTGCTACGAACTGGTCGGCGACGGCGAAATTATAGTACAAATATAGCAATTAATAATTTTGATTGTAGGTAGGAAGGTGATATTTCTCGCTTATACCATCGATAAAATATTACTAAAGTATAGATGCATATTCTTCATACATCAAAGTGTGCCTCACATAACTATTTTTCTTGACTAACTAGATGTCGCTACCAGTATCAATCTTGTCAATTTGTCGTAAAAATTATAATCATCAAAGCAAACTTCGTGTTACCACAAAGTAGTACCACATACATTCAATAGATGGCGCAATTCTTATCTATATTTCATTTCATGCAATGTCAAATGTTACTACAAACTTGAAACACCTATTTAAAAATGAAAATCAAAATAAATCAACATGTGTTTAAAAAATTAAAGAAAAAAAATGTTGCCTAAGTAGGTACCTAGTTTATTGGTGGACTCTTCACCATCATCTTCTTCTTCATTTATGTTTGTTATTTCTACAAATCAATAATCCGCGGATAATTTTCACAAATAAAATTTTTATTCGAATAATCTATACATACATATAATAAAACAGTAAAAATATTTTGTCTGTACATTTAGTATTTTTGACTGAAATGAATAGAGGGACACTTAAAAAGAATAATAGAAAGCAAAAAAAATTTTTTTAATTTCTTGTCTGTCTGTCTGTTTGTTTGTCTGTATGCAATGATATACTATATAAACAATAATATATCATTGTCTGTATGTATGTAACGCGTACGCGTTTCACGCAAAAACTACTGGACGGATTTGAATGAAACATTTTTTGTTGTATAGCTATTAAGCCTGGGCAACATATAGGCTATAATTGATTTTGAAAACTGGAACACCTGATGAAGAACCTTAACAGAACAGCTAAACTATAAGAAATATGGAAATGGTACCTTTGCAAAAGTTTATCAATCTGACGAGCATTTTCTGTTGACGTTTAAAAATCTAAGATCAGGATCATCTGATGAAGAATTCCAAGAGACTAGCTATTACATATATGGAAATGGCGCCTTAGCAAAAGTCGTTCAACCTGATGAGCATTCTCTGCTGACGTGTAAAAAGACAGGATACGGGATAGGACAAATAGGGACTCGGGGTGGGAGTAGTGGTACCACAAAGTAGTTAAAGGGTAGTGGTACACTGAAAATTGTAGATAACGAGCAGACGAAGATCGTTTATTGAATGAAATATCACTTTTGATTCATTCTTACACCGCGATTGTACTACGAATACCTAATATATTCCCACGGGACACGGGATAACCAAATGGCTGAAATTTTGAGTAGTACTGTAGTTTAGGTTATACTACAGTTTGGAATACAAAAAGATTTTTTCATCTAAGTGAAACTCACGCGGGCGAAGCCGCGGGTAACAACTAGTGATTCAAATAAAAATTTGTTTGAAAAATGATTATCTGTACATATTATACTCGTATAACAAAAGTTCGTAGACCTACAAACTCAACCTACTCATGTCGTGTGTCGAACTCGGCTTTTATATTCAACAAATTAAAAATCCCGCTGATTTCATTCAAAATCTCAACATTTAATAAGTTATTGACGGCGGGGAAAGCGGGGCGACGGGCGAGGTACGGCTCCGTTGCCAAGCAACCACTGCCACTGCCAGGCGTCCATCACTCGCTCAAGGCCACGCGCTTTGAATATTTAATCTCCACGCGTTAGGTATATAGACTAAAAGAATTTTCGAAAATTACGACTTTGAACGGCATGGAATGTAACAGTTTGACACCGGATAATTTTAGACTAATTCGACCCTGCTGAGCACGATTTTGCCCGGTGTCAGACCAATTCGCCCCCCCCCCCCCCAATTCCCCCCCCCCCCCCCTTCCCCCCCTTTTCATTAAAAATATGTCATTGCACGGTTTTCTCCGTTTTGAACAAAAACTGTTAATCTAGAAGAAAACTGTCAATGGCAAAATTAATCTGCATTAAATTACCTACCACATGGTATAAATTTTATTTTTTTCCTTTCATCCCGGGACATGCACTGTTCATGTAGGAAATTCACGCGGGCGAAGACACGGGCAAAAGCTAGTAACATATTAATGTAATTTTCGTCACGAATATATGATTCGGTATTCTTCATTGGAAAAAAATTGTCTCTTCTCAGATTAGGTAGAAGCTCAGAAGACGTCATCCTAACTAACAGTATAAATGTGGAAATGATATTGTTTATTACCTCTTCACTTCACGCTTTATCTAGGTACTGGACCAATCTACATAAAATTTCGTAAACACATAGGAGTACTGAAAAGAACATGGTATACTTATTATTCTAAAATAATAAATAGTTTTATTATAAACTGTTTTCACCCATCAAATTGGGTGATAATGATAAATGATAAAAATATTAATCGAAGTCCAACTTTACGTAACTCTCAGTTACGTAATATTTTTATTATTAACAAGGTACTGTGAACTCGAAACTTGCGTAGGTATGCGTACTATGAGAGCCAGCCAATGATATATTATAATACAGATATGTTACGTTCATAGTAATTTGCGTTTTAGTTCTGTTCCGAGCAATCCAAAACTACACACATCGACAAGTTTTACTGATAAGTAAGACAAAAGATATAAAAGAGCATGCGAATGAAAGAGATAGCAATAGTTTTCAATGATTCCTCGTCAAACGTTTCTTATGCATAGAGTAACATTTTTTGTTGTAGAGAGGACACTTATTTGAAAAGAAAGTACAGGGGTAAAAAAATAAAACATCTTATAAAAGTAAATCATATATATTGAAATATTTAACAATTCAGTGTCGGAAAAAACTCGGAAACCTAATTGATAAACAAGAAAAACAATAGTAATCCTCAATTATCAGTATAATGTATTATAATACCTAGTAGAAAATCGAATTCAGTGAAACTATTTTAATGTTTATTAAATTAGTCCATTACACACATTAGATAGCTATTATAATAACGAACAATAATAAAAAACAACTGAACATTAATTTTAGGCATTGAAGTCACCATCAGTATTCGATTCTGCACTAACTAATCTATGTCCGCAGCGCACGCATCCTTGTCGCTCTCACGTCAAAACTAGAATCTCTCTTTCTTTGTCTGAACATGGCGTCAGTGAGTGAAAAATAATTGAAATATACTAAACAATCAAACTATTTTTGCATACTCACATGTGATAAGAGATCACTTGTACTTTATTAACTTTAGAATCATAATTGGTACACTTTCGAAACACACACGATGGCATTTTTAATATATCTTGGTAAGGACACAGGAACTTACGACGCGGTACGCTCGACGAGGCGCTTGGCGCAGACTGATTACAAGACGTTCCAATTGGGTCGTATTCGAGTCTTCACAGCGCGCGCGCCTATAACATATCTGCCTCTTGTTTATATAGTATATCATTGGAGCCAGCGACGAACAAGTAAAGTCCGTTTATTCATAATTGTCCTATTATGTAAACAATCTTACCATGTCATTTTTTGATTTTACAACAATATAAATTAATAAACTCAAAAACTACTGAACGGATTTTCATGCGGTTTTCACTAATAAATAAGGTGATTCATGAGGAAGGTTTTAGTGTATAATTTGTTTAGGTTTTGTGTATATTAGTTGAAATATGACGATAATAAGATAGTCGGAAAAAATTAGCCGCCCGGCAGCTTTCATCGAAAACGCTGTATAATTCCTAAGAGATGTATCAAAATCATATATGGAAGAATTATGTATCTATAATAAGTCTACATATATGAGTATAGTTTTTTTTCTTTTTTTCTCGGTGGACCGACGACCTGGTGAAGGTCGCGGGATGCGCATGGATGCGGGCAGCGCAGGACCGGTCGTTATGGAAATCCTTGGGGGAGGCCTTTGTCCAGCAGTGGACGTCTTTCGGCTGAGAGAGAGAGAGAGAATAAGTCTACAAAAAAGTCCGCGATAGCATATATCTAGCTTTTATATTTCAGCCACAGTAACTACTTTTATGTTTTAAAAATAATTAAAATCGTTAGGTGTTTTTTAACTGGTGATATTAACCACAATTTATTAATCTTTATCAAATAAACAAGTCTGTCGTCACAAGTACTTAATATATTTAATATTGGCCTTTTACTGCATGTAATTTGGATCAATAGTTTCCGAAATACTACGAGTTATCTAAAGAACGACAATCGAGACAACGCGCCGCGAAACCATCTAGCGAAGACTCAAGGCGCAGTATAGGTAAACTCCATTTATTCTTACCAGTCCTATCATGTAAACAATCTTCACAGTACTTTTTGTTGAATTTTGTTGAAAATAAATCAAATATTTGTTCAAACCTAAACATTTTAAAGTAAAACATTTATTAACCACGAAAGTAATTTCCTAAAAAGGCTATTTTAATTTATATTGTTGTAAAATCATAAAACGATATGGTAAGATTGTTTACATGATAGGACTGGTAAGAATAAATGGAGTTTAGGTACCTATCTCTGAGCGGGCGCGTTTTCGTATGTTTTTATCAGTATTTATTTTAGTACGATGTATGTATTAACGTAAATATCATTAAAAAAACCGGCCAAGTGCGAGTCAAATTCGTGCACCGAGGGTTCCGTACACGCATAAAGCATCTTACTTTATAGCTCTCACTAAAAGACCTACTAATTTCAAAAACAAACTTAACTTTGCAGTACTGCTTCGAGCGCAAAAATAAGTTTGTAACACTTTTAAACTTCCAACAACATATTTACAACTTTCAGATTAATTCCTGTGTATGTACTGTTAGATCTTGCTTTTTGACAAATTTCTTAATTTTAGGTCAACGGGAAGTACCCCGTAGGTTTTGATTGCTGCCTGAAATCACAAAATATACGAAAATTCGCCACATTTACGGTACCTAATATTTCTTGATCGCGTTGACGTATATTTTTGATTATTTTTTGCTGTAAGAGACCATGGATCCGAGTATTCGATATTAATTTCAAATTGATACCTTAAGGATATACCCAATCAGGATTTTCCGAAAACGTACTGTCTTTAAACGTCAAGTGTGTACCATAGGTTAGAAGTACTGAAGCAGTAAAAATATCCCGTAAAGAGAAAAATACTATACTAAAATTATATGGAATCAAATGACAAATAAAATAAATAAGAGTAGATAAAAAAAATTATACATAATCCTGTTTTTTTTCTTTATCGTCGAAAATCACCGTAATTTAAGCGATAACAGTAGATTTTTTAAAAGAATTAAATATAGACTACAATTATTTAAAACGATATCGGCTTATTTTTTTAAATATATTTAGTGTTTATCACAATTAAAAAAAAACCTCTAAAATAATTACCCTAAGAGCCTGACGAAAACTCGCTAGCAAAAACACAAATTATAGAAAATTCGAAAAGTAACCTTATTGTGTCGGCTTTAAGGCGGAGCTTACGTACCGCCCCTCACCCCCTCTGATTAGCCTTGAGTAGCGCCTTAAAGCTTTTCTGAGAAAAAAAAAGTTTGACAGACAGACGGACAGACGGGCAAAAAAGTGATCTTATAAGGGTTCCGTTTTTTACTTTTGAGGTACGGAACCCTAAAAACCGGCCAAGTGCGATTCAAACTCGCGCACCGAGGGTTCCGTACACGCAAAACAAACTTAACTTTTGCAGTTCGCTCCCTAGGATTCATACTGCATCGAGCGCAAAAATAAGTTTGTAAAACTTTTTTTTTAACTTCCTTCAATATATTTACAACTTTCAGATTTATTCCTGTATAAGTACTGTTAGACTTTGCTTTTTGACAAATTTCATAATTATAGGTCAACGGGAACCCCATAGGTTTTGATTGCTGTCTGAAATCACAAAATATGCAATAACTCCTGATCGCGTTGACGTATAATTTTGATTATTTTTTTGCTCAAAATGACCGTGGATCCGAGTACATATTCAATTTGATACTTAAAGCGTTCCTGAGAAAAAAAGTTTGACAGACAGACGGACAACAAAGTGATCTTCTAAGGGTTCCGTTTTTGCCTTTGAGGTACGGAACCCTAAAAACAAATATATTGACAACCCGAGCGAAGCCGGGGCGGGTCGCTAGTTTAGTTATATTATATACTGTCAATCGAGTCGCCGCGAGTCGGAGCAACCGAAGTCGCGCGATATCGCCGGCACGCTGCATGAGCCTAATGTCAGACTATACAAAGTACCTAGCGTAGATTTGCCAGTTTTGCCACTGAGCGACCGGGGGTAAGAGTATGCAATCTGTGAGGCAATTTGTGATAAGGATAAAACACGCCACTCTTTTCTTTTTTCATTTAGAAATCGCAATACTACTATATCGCTCTATCAAAGGATTTAGCCCAGGCTATATGTCATCTTGTACCTACATATAAATAAATAATTTTATAGTCGTTGCGTGTGTGTAGACGGCGATTATTATTCGTCTATGTAGGTACCTACTGTTAGTTGTAGAGATGGTGGTGCCATCTATTGCCATAGGTAGGTACCTACTGTAGTTGTAGAGATGGGTGCCATCTATTGCCTCTCAATATAAACTAACTCGCATGGTATTCGAACTACGACTGCAGCGACACACGGAATTTTCATGAAAACCGAGATAATGTACTTCTCAGTGGCGCCATCTAAATATAATACAAATTTGGTGAGGTACAGATTCAATGTACGTGAATAGCCATCTATAACTTGTTAATATTTTATCGATGCTTATACCTACTTCTAATTCTAAAGCAAATGTGCCGCTTATACCACTTATCACTTATTATCACAAACACTTTCACTCGAGAATTCTCGAGTGAAGGCTGACGAATTGTTGCCAAACGACGGAGATGCGACGGTGAAATTCACTTGTCAACAACTTTAGCAATCTCCATTACAAAAACACAGGAATTCCTTAGATCAAATAGATCGTAGCTCCAACCAATATAATCTTCCACCACTGCTATGGAAATTACGTTTAAAAAGTATTTTTAAAACATTTTTCTAGGTATGCCGAGCTGCCGCCGATTTTATTTATCAATATTTATTTATAAATATTTCTTGAGTAATGCTATTTATATAATTTTGTGAGATAAATTTATTAAATTTAACTAGTTTAACATCTTAACGCTGTGTGAGAGAGAACTTATTTTTTTATTATATTTTTAGAATTAATTTTCTTTATTTTCTTTATGTTTTCTTAAGAGATCACAATAGGGGACCGGACAACTTTTTTTTTTGATGCTTCTTTGAAATACCTCACATTAATAGAATCATCCGTAAAAGAATCACATCCATAACTAAAGTATTTTCCAAGATATAGCCAAAAACAATTCACATTTTCAAGCGATTTTTGGACGATACCAAAACGCCCCTAACTAAACGTACATTCATGTGACGTCACGCGTAGAAAATGGACTTTCCATAAAAGTTTGAACTCGAATAAATTAGCTCTGGAGAATAAACTTGTGCTGAAAAGTCGCAAAATGGGTTTAATTATATGTATTCTATCATAAAATTACATATTTTTAACAATTCTCATACCTAGGCCGGTCCCCTATTATTATTGAATGTAACTTTATTCCGTTTCTAGATGTGAGAACCTGTAAATGACTATCTGTTTTTTAAGTTGTTGTCTATAGAATTTATAAAAAAGTTGTTGGTCTTCCTTGTAAATAAAAAATAAAATAATATTAGCATGTCAAACTTTTTGGCAAAGAACGCGTGACATCATAATATGAAATCTTGGGAAATATACTTATTTGGTTTTTAGTGTGATTCTTTTACGGGTGAATTGATTGATTTTTCTGCAGTCCATACCAAAATCTTTGAGATAGCAAATTTACAGTGAAAAAAATATAAAATACCGAATTTATATTAAAAATGGCGTCTGATGACGAATTTACATATACTTTTTTGATGGCAAATTGACTTTGATGGCAAACTTACAATATTAAACAAAATCTATCAAAGGGGCAAGTTACCCGGTTCCTATTATTTGATAGATGGCGTTGTTCATTTTTAAAACGCGCTATGGTTTGTTGTTGGTTAAATTTATTCTTTGACGATGATAACGTGTGCTTGTGACGATATTTCTATAAATTATAATGTAATTTCTTTTTGAAAGCCTGGCAGTTTTGAGTCAGGTCAACTATTATGTATTATGTGGTCAGGCAGACAGATACAATGATGACAGATTGATCATCTGCTGGACATAGGCCTCTCCCAAAGTGCGCCATTGCCGCCGGTTTTGACTTAGAGACTTTAGTTCTCTGTCGGATAACCTCATTTCGGATACGAACGATCCCTGAGTGAGATCCCGAGCTTAGCTCTCTCCATAGCACGCTGAGCAACTTCAAACTTATGGACCAGTTTCACAGTCAGCGGCCACTGATACAGACAAATTGATATCTCAACTATAGGTATTATAAAAGCGAAAGTGAGTTTGTTTGTTTTTTTGTTACCTCATCACACTTCCTGAAATTTCGCATAGGTACACTTGGTTTAGGGGAAGAAGAGAAGGACATAGAATACTTACTCTTAATTCTAAAATTCCCACCAAAACGCAGTTCGGGCAGCGAGTGTAAGTATAAATTTCAAACGAGATTATATTGTGATGTAGGTAATGTGGTATACTTTTGAAATAACAGAGGTGTATACAGGGTGTTTGTTTGGGTAAACACTTTCAAGCTCTCTAGGGGAGAAAGTACTTATGAATATGAGCAACTTTTTATATAAGACCGACTCGGAAATCTCAAAAAAAAATCTGCTGTTTCATACATTTTGGGCGAGTAGATATTGTAAAATGTATGGAACAGCTGACTTTTTTTGAGATTTCAAAATTAGGCGAAGAAATGTCAATGACCTCACCTTAGGACACGTATCCAAAATTTCAAATAGTATTGGTTCCCCGTCCAACAGCAACAACGCCTCGTGCTTGTATTTGCTATCTGTAAATTATATAAATAAATATAAATATATACGGACAAATCACACAGATTGAGTTAGCCCCAAAGTAAGTTCAAGACTTGTGTTATGGGATACTAACTCAACGATTCTAAATTTTATAACAAATACATATATAGATAAACATCCAAGACCCGGGTCAATCTGAAAAAGATCATTTTCCATCTTGACCCGACCGGGAATCGAACCCAGGACCTCCGGTGTGGCAGTCCGGCGGCGTGATGACCGTTGGGCCAAGGAGGTCGTTAAATTGTTTAATTATAATTAAACAATTGTGTCAAAAGTAAAAAAAAAACTATTCCGTAAATTCCTTTAGCAATAGATCCTCAAGAAGAGGGTCCCGGCGACTCGGACCTGTGCTCACTCGACCCGCGGGCCAAGTCGCCGGATTTTAATTTTTTTTTTTCCTTTCGGCGACTGGGACTACTCACAAATAACAAAAAAAAATCTATTGTTCAAACCAAAAAGAGTACAGTCAGGTGAAAAAATGTTTTAATATTAAAAACGGATAATAATTAAAAAACGGAACTTGATTCAAAAATATTATTTATTTAATTGATATAGGCAAAAAAAGGCATAAAAATCTTTCCCTTTGATTATTGTTTAAGTTGTTTAAAATAAAACGCAAAAATCTTGCTACAACAATAAATTGTGTGTCGCAAAATCAGTCTTAATAATATCTTCATAAACATGATCAAAAAAATAATTAGCATAGGAATCCCGCATCCGAAAACCAAAGGTTTGCTCCCAACATTAATATCAAACACAACAAGATTGATTGAAGACCACTCAAATGTTAAATTAATTTGATATTAAAGTTTCTTTAGATTACACTAAGAACCAGAAACTTTACGTAATATTTCTGGTTTTTTAAAAAAATCTGAAAAAAATGTATGAATGAGCTTTAAACACTAAAATGTCAAAAAGATTTTAAAATTTTTGTACTTTATCAAACTGAAATATTTTCTTTATTGCTTTAATCATTTTTTCGCCTGACTGTACTTATTGGCTTGATCAATAGAATTTTTTTAAATTTGTGAGTGGTCCCAGTCGCCGGCAGAAAAAAAAAATTATAAATCCGGCGACTCGGCCCGCGGGTCGAGTGAGCATCGGGCCGAGTAGCCGGGATCCTCCTCAAGAAAATAGCAAACTCTAAGCGGTCCAAAAATCCTTTGATCTCAAAAAAATGCCGCCCATACAACCCAACTCACAGGCGGGTCCACGGCAATAAAAAAATTGTTTCAACGGGTCCACGAGTTTTTAAAAGTACAGTCTTTTATTTCTGATTTATTCATTTCTTTTCAAAATTAAAAAAAGTAAGAAAATAATTCTAGAAAACAAATAAAAAACGAAAACAGAAAATTATTGTTTGTGGCAGGATTCGATCCAGCTACTTCCAGCTACTTTCTTGAAACATTTCTTTACTAAAATATTTAAAAAAATATACAATTCCAAAAAACTAATACAAAACGAAAAAAAAGTAAGTAAAAAGAAGTCATGTCTAGCAGGATTCGAACCCTCTACTTTAAAAAAATGATCAGCGACCTCTACCAATAGGCCAACATGCGTTGCTTGTAGCTGGCGAAATTTCAAATGGGATTTGTCTATAGGTACGCAAATTCACCCCTTATTTTGGACTGTAAGGGTTGAAATTGTGAACAACCCTTTCTTATGTGGGCAGTATATAGTATAATGAAGACACAAACCAAATTTCAAGTTTATAGCTTTTATAGTTTCGGTTTTGTGATGATAAATTAGTTTACCTCCCCCTTTTTACCCCTTTAGAGGTTGAATTTCAAAAAACGCTGAAACACGCCACTGGTTATTTTTGTTGAGAAGCATTCTTGCCAAGTTTCAAGTAAATCAGTGAAGATTTTAATTTTTTTTCATACAAACTTTGCCTCCAATTTTAACCCCCTTAGGGGTCTAATTTTTAAAAATCTTTTCTTATCTGAGCACTACGTATTAACATAAAACTTCGGTCCAAATTTCAAGTTTATAGCTTTTATGGTTTAGGCTGGGCGTTGATTTATCAGTCACCCTTGTTATTATATGTTATTATATCTATACATCTATACATATAATAAAACAGTAAAAATATTTTGTCTGTACATTTAGTATTTTTGACTAAAATGGATAGAGGGACACTTAAAAAGAACAATAGAAAGCAAAAAATTTTTTTTTTAATTTCTTGTCTGTCTGTCTGTCTGTCTGTCTGTCTGTCTGTATGTATGTACGCGTTTCACGCAAAAACTACTGGACGAATTTGAATGAAACTTTTTTTGTTGTATAACTATTAAGCCTGGGCAACATATAGGCTATAATTGATTTTGAAAACTGGAACACCTGATGAAGAACCATAACAGAACAGCTAAACTATAAGAAATATGGATATGGTGCCTTAGCAAAAGTCGTTCAACCTGATGAGCATTTTCTGCTGACGTATAAAAATTGAAGATCTGGAACATCTGATGAAGAACTGCAAGAGACCAGCTACATTATAACATATATGGAAATGGCGCCTTAATAAAAGTCATTCAACCTAATGAGCATTTTCTGCTGACGTATAAAAATTGAAGATATGAAACATATGATGAATAACTCCAAGAGACCAGCTACACTATGACATATATATAGAAATGGTGCCTTAGCAGTACTTGATTAATCTGTTGAGCATTTTCTGTAGACGTATAAAAATTGAATATCCGAAACATCTGAAACAGTTTGGAACACAAAAAGACTTTTAATCTAAGCGAAACTCACGCGGGCGAAGCCGCGGGCGACAGCTAGTATAATATATATAGATATATAGATTATTATATATAGATTATCTGTATACATAAAATTGCTTGCTGACTGATTGGTATATCAACGCAAAGACGAAACCGCTGAACGTAGAAACTTGAAATTTCGCACAGAGGTTCGTTATTATAGTCCAAGTAAGCACTAAGAAAAGAGTTTTGGAATTTAGGGTGGAAATTCCAAAATTCCTTTCTTAGTGTAAGGGGGTGAAATTAACGCGGGCGAAATTGACGAAAAAACTAATACTATATAAAGTATGCTAACTAAATAAAATACAATAAACCGATTTCAAATTATACTTTTTATTAAAATGAAGTTAAAATGAAGAGAAATGACTTAACTTACAAATCAATGTCATGTTACTAATAATAATAAAAAAAATCCAAAAAAATGAACCGACTTCCTTCATAAAACTTAAAATCATGAAATAACATAGATTTATCAAAAAGAAAGAAAAATGTATTGGCATGCCACCTACTGAACGAGGTGAAGTCGGTGCCAATTGCAGGGGTAAGGATATTATGTAATTGTTTAGTTAGGCATTTTATTTATACTACATGATTAATTCATTAATTGAGATTATTTTTTTTTTTAATTTGGCACCGACTTCACCTGCTTCAGTAGATGGCATGCCAATACATATTTCTTTATTTTTGATAAATCTATGTTATTTCATGATTTTGAGTTTTATGAAGGAAGTCGGTTAATTTTTTTTTTGGAAAAAAAAAATTATTTTATTATTTTTAGTGCACCTATAATGCCGTCATATTAGCTGTCAGAAATATCGCTCATTTTCATAATTTCTGTTGCCATGAAAACTTAAACTTATTTTATATACTGGCCGAAAATTAAGAAATCGAAACTTATGTCAGTTTGATTTGAAATGTCAAAACATGTCAGAATTCCATTATTTTTGGCACAAAAATAGACCAAGAGCCCGCGACGACCAAACCTTCCTTATTTTAAAAATGCTGAATGTTTCTCTGTGTGGGATATATGGGTAAAATAAATTAGCGACTAGGCATGAAGTTTAGATCTTAGTTGCTTATAGAGGTAACATGGATAGCAAAAGTGATTTTTATAAGTATAAAAAGCACCCTTTTATTACCTACTATAATCACCATCCACTATAATTTAGGTTTTAACTGGCATGGGTTTATATCTGCACCAATAGCTTGCCAATGAATGGCATAATTTCTAATATTATTCGAAATAAAATCTTTTAAAAACTTTTACTCTATTAAAATTGAGCTACCACATTAAATACGATTGCTAAACTCCATTTATTCATAATTATCCTATTATGTAAATAATCTTTTTGTCGAATTTTGTTGGAAATAAATCAAATATTAGTTCAAACCTAAACATTCTAAAGTTAAACATTTATTAACCACGAAAGTAATTTCCTAAAAAGTCTATTGTAATTATAATTTTTTTTTTAATTAAATAGGTCCATTTATTCATAACTACATGTCAAGTCAAATACAATTTAAAAAGTTTAAAAAGAAAACATTAGTCAAAGAGACCGCCCCGGGTCATACCTGGTGCAAAAGTGCCCATGACGCTTGCAGCGTTCCCTCGCTGTATAGCAAGGGAAATGCGTTGCACCAGGTAATGTAATTGATATTATTGTAAAATCATAAAAAGACATGTTGAGATTGTTTACATGATAGGACAATTATGAATAAATGGTCTTTACATATTATCTGCCTAAGTAATCATGATGCAACTATTGTAGTCGATAATCGCTATTTCTATGTTGGGGACATGCATAGAGAATCTTGAGTTTTCATAAAATAACGAAGAGCATGCTGTCGCGGGCTTTTGCTCTGTAATCCAATGTAGTATTTTAATAATTTGTTTTGTTAGGTATCTTTTAAATTACCGAACAGATTCTGACGTGGTTAAAATGGGACCAACTTGGGAATTTTCTGCTTAGAATAAAAAAAATATTTCGGAAATTAGTCCACCAAAGGCGGAGAAATCGGCGAACATACATAAAAAAAAACATACACACACATATCGAAACATATAACCTCCTCATTTATTGAGAAGTCGGTTAAAAATAGCATATTACATCGTCAATAGAATATTAGGCAAGTAGGTATTTAAACATCTAAGAAAATATAATATAGAAAAGTAAGGGCTGAAAAATTATCAAATAGTCTGTTTGTTGCGAACTCGAACTCCTTTATAAAGTAATTTTCTTTTTTATCTAAAATGTCTTGTTCTTCTGTTGTTTTTTCCTTAGTTCTCATGTTTGTTTAGAACCAATAAATACTTACGGTAAAGTGAAATCATTTTCAATTATAAATAATAATATATATATATTTTAATCAGCGCCTAGTAAGTTCTTTACATTATCCGATTGATTTTTTAATAATTTAAGTATACGGGTTTGCAAATAACCACATAATTATCTATGAATCAGATATTGATTTCAATATGGCTAGGGTGAGCGAAACAAGGTACAATAATTATAATTTAAATTACGCAACGGCCTCAACATTATTTTCCCTGTACTAAAACAAGAAATAAGCACACCGTATCAAAAGCATCACTTTATGCTTAATGTTGTGTGTTGAGTTCGTCAACCACCCACAGGATGGCGTTGTAAACACATTCTTGTAAAATCAATACTGTCAATGCCTCGTTTTTGCATCGAGGGTTAAAAATAAAGAATATAGTATAGTAGGTACTAAAGGTATGTGTCTATAAACTGAGGCAAATAAAAAATAATCAAGTACTTATACTTAGATTGTCGAATACTTTTAGTGCGTCATTCATTCATGTAGTATTCATTCAGGCCCTTGATTCTATAGAAACGAACCTCGTGCCTCGTGTCTCAAAAGCCAAAGAAATCGTAATAAAACATAGAAGTATACTGAGATCTTGTCACTTCAGTTCAATCTCTTTATCTCTTGAGACACAATCGAAACGTCGTCGTGTTTTTCTTTCTATGTTTGTAATTAGTATAATCGGCCCCAAGCCGTTAGTTGAATGCCTTTTTAATTATTTAAGTGGCTAGGCAGCTAATCGAACGGCTAATTTAACAATGTGGCTGTAACAATATATTCTTTGCTTGTGTACAGAACTGGCCACGCTTTACTGCACACTCTCTATGGCTACTGCACTCAATTCAAGAACGTAGATTTCTTCTCTGAATTCTTCGTTCTGGACATCCTGATCCAAGATGGGGAGGTGGTGGGATGTCTCGCCATTGACTTGGATGATGGCAGCCTACACAGGTTCGATTTAAAAAGTTTCAAAAACTCTACTTACCTATTTATCTTCCCCCAACTCCTATATGAGCTATGCTCACAGGCATGCTCTTATCGCTATCATGATGTGGAATGACATACGCAATGTTAATAGAGTGTTTCTGTTGATAAATCATCAACTAGAGTGCAGGTTTCCTCACGATGTTTCATATCACATCAACAATATTTACATAAATAATATGAAGCAAACAGACATCAAACGAACACATAGCTTGCTGGTCCTCACTCAGTGACCACGGTCGTTGTTAACATTCCGAAACGTCCGAAAAATAAAATTTACGTGCTCGTTTGATATCTGTTTCCTCCTTTAGTCGTATTTCTCATGACTGAGGGTCGTGATTAATATGGAATGAAACATAAACAACACTAACTTAGCAGTTTTTAATTGAGTGCTTTGCCATGCCCTTCTCCATTTGAAATACTATTTGATAATCATCAACCAGAGTGCAGGTTCCTTCACGATATTTTCTTTCACCGGAAGCAAGTGGAGGCCGATGAACTAGTTTAGATACATGAGTCAGATTGGTATACATACTTATGTAGCACGGGCAGGATTCGAACTTGGGACCTTTGCAGCCACAGGCGAGCACCCTACCGCTCGGCCTCCACCGCTTCCGATACCTGTTTGGTATATGTAATTGTATTTTAGATTCCAGGCCAGAAACACGGTGATAGCAACAGGGGGGTACCCCCGGATGTACTTTTCGTGCACTGCAGCGCACACGTGCACGGGAGACGGGTGCGCGATGGCCAGCCGCGCGGGGATTCCCCTGCAGGACATGGAATTCATCCAGTTCCACCCCACAGGTAATAAATAGGAAACAGCGGTGGTTTATTGGTTAAGACTCCCGCCTGTGATCGAAAGGATAATCATCATGATTTTCAACTTGCGTTATTATATACTAGCGCCCCGCTCCGACTTCTATTGGTAGGCACAAACATAAATTGTAGCCTACATCACTCACGTATAATGTAGCTTTCCATTGGTGAAAGAATTTTAGAAATCGGTTCAGTAGAGAGATGTTGACAGGTGTCAGATGGTATAGCGCTGTCATTTGAATGTGACACATTGTTGTCCATCATTGAAACCTGACATGACGTGAGAAGTAGCAGACATCTGGTGAACTCGCCCTCATTACCTTAACTTTTTGAAAGGCATGTACGGTTCGGGCTGCCTGATGACGGAGGGATGTCGTGGTGAAGGAGGCTTCCTCATCAACAGCAACAATGAGCGGTTCATGGAGAAGTACGCTCCGAAAGCCAAGGAGCTTGCCAGCAGAGACGTCGTGTCCAGGGCTATCGCCACGGAAATCCGACAAGGTACCTACAGTAGATACTAATAATCTGTGGTAGAGATCATCTAGTCTAAACCTGACTGAAACTCTTGGCTCTTGACGAACAAATGTCATGTCAAAACAGTACTTGATAGGAATAATAGGAAACAACTACAATGGCACCTCTGCTATAAATGACACGCCACTCTGACGCTCACTAAAAACAAGTGTAAATACGTTTCATATAATAAGATAGGTGATAAGTCGAATAGCTTTTTCCAAATGTCAAAAACTGTCTTAAAATAATCACCACGAGAAAAACCGTTCTTGTCGTTGGAATTTATTCCATTTTTATCTCCATTACTAACTCATTCCTGACAATACTATTGTTTACTTTCTTCATGTAAGGGACTCTTTCTTAAAATAGGATAATTTAAATTAAAATTGTAGGTCGTGGAGTAGGTCCAAAAAAGGATCACATGTATCTGCAGCTCCACCACTTAGGCTCCAAGGTCATCGACGAGCGCCTGCCAGGGATCTCGGAGACTGCGATGCATTTCACTGGAGTGGACGTTCACAAAGAGTCGGTTCCCATCATCCCTACTGTCCACTACACCATGGGAGGCATCCCTATCAATTACAAAGGAGAGGTATGATCATCTTTTTTTGTTTAAGTCTAGCTTTTGGGGGGTTCGCCATTAAATTAAACACCAAAAACTTCCGCATAACTCACCCCTTCCTTAACCGGATGAAAATCCGTCATTTTTGGAATAAAAATCCGTCATTTTTTGTTCAAATAAAAATCTAAATTTCCTGGTGTCAGGTAATAGTCCACCAGAATGGAACTGACTGTCCGGTGCCCGGTCTGTACGCGGCAGGGGAGGCCGTCAGCAACTGCCACGGAGCTAACCGGCTGGGAGCCAACTCTATCTTGGATGTCGTGGTATTCGGCCGCGCGATTGCAAACCAAATCATCAAGGAAAACAAGCCCGGAGAAAAGCAACCTTCCTTGAGAGATGTAAGTCTTTAGTTACAATTTTGTATATTGATCAGAAAATGGAATGATGCGTTGTGCCACGATGCTCATTTGCTTCACATCTTCCGGGTATCTCGGGACGGCTAACTTTTTTTGTTACTAACCATGCCAGGTCCACTTCTGTGGGAATTTTGAATAACTAGATAGCTCAAGTATTCTCATAAATGTGGCTATCATACAGAAAACGATTCTTCTGGTATTTCCAGAGACCATCCATTCGTAAAATAAGTATATCCTAGTAACCGTACCGTGTTTTTGAATATAGACTTGTTTTTGAATATGAATTGAATAAATATCACCTTAAATGCATTCATATGGTTGCCACAGTTGAGTATTCGAGGCAGACTGTACAAAATCTGTGGTGTTATCTCTCAGAACCTGTGTGAATGTACCCTGGACAACCTGGAGAAGGTCAAAAACGCCAACGGCTGCGCGCCCGTGCATGAGTTGCGAGAGGCCATGAGGAACACCATGCAAAACAAATGTGGCGTCTTCAGGGAGCAGAAACTACTGGACGAAGGTACTGGTTTATGCTTACTTACCCGCCAAACAGACAGGCATGGAGGAAGATCATGGAGAATAAGTGTGGCGTCCTCAGGGAGCAGAAGGTACTGGTTTATAAGTACTTGCCTGCTAAACAGACACACAAACACCGATGTATCATATAGTATTCATAGGTAAAGTTAGCTCCATGACAAATAGGCGAAGGTACTCGTTGATGGGGACCGCCTTCGGCCCTAACAAATGCTTGTCTGAAATGCACTTAACTTGATGCCTCTTGGCTATATAACCAAGGAGTATCAGGAACAGCTGCATGTCAAGTGGACGTACGAACTGACGAATTAATAATTAAGTATCAAGTTCGGAACATATCCCAGAATTTGGATGTCGGTATCGCCAATATTTACAGGACACGTCATCTATGTAAAACTCTACACACTTTATAGCAAAGGTCCATGGAAATGGCGCGATATTTCCAAAATGTTTTATCCATGCTCTAGTCTATCGCACAGGAACCCTTAGCAACGCTTCCTGGCGGAACATTTGCATAACTACTTACATTAGTCATTTTAGTAATCCCTGTGTTATGATGATAGCGGTTTATATATCCACGGTCGTGCTTATCATACAGGAATCCTTAGCAACGCCTCCTAACGGATCCTATGCAATACATTTTTATCATTTCGCACGTTGGTAGCACCTTGTTTTTTCCCATCCAGTGAAGATATCTATCTGGACAACATAATTTTTTTGTCAAATTAAAAACGCACTCTTATTATCAACAATATATAAAACGCATTATCTAACAACCCTTCACACTTTATTTGCAATAGTCATGTGGGAAGAGTGCATTGTTTCCTGAATTTTCAATCATGCTTCTGTCTATCCTACACGAACCCTTAACCAGGTAACAACGTCTCCTGGCGGATCATTTGCAAAACATTTTACATTAGTCACTAGGTCCTATGCAAAATGTATATGTGTCAAAATTGCGAGTAATTTCAATGTCTATTACACAGACATGTCTATTACATACTCATGCTAATTCTACAGCAACCTTTAGCAACGCTTCCTGTCGGATCATTTGCAAAACATTTTCCTATTTTAATAGCACCTTGATTTCCTCCTTTCCTATTGTTTCTTTTAGTCTTCTATACTAATCTGTTGACATTACGTCGCAACCCACGTAGATGGCTTTTTCAAATTTATAATTTAGTGGAGTGCCGTAAAATTTGTATTTCTGAACCCTATTTATTTAAGTCCACCATTTGTACATATTTTTTTGGAATTTGTGCTAAAAAGTTTTTAAATAAATAAAAATAAATTATCTTACGAGAAACATACGCGAGTAGACCAGAGTCACCTAGGTTGAGACCACTACAAGAAGAAGAAGAAATAATTTTATTTACCTTAATCCAAAATCTGGGGTCAGAACAACATGTTTTATCCTTCCATATGCCAATAAGCCTTCCATATTTGCTTAACATGGCACTCTTCTCCAGCTCATACGGAAATCCAGAAGTGGTTCAAGGCTTACGAACAGATCCGCACCGTGGATCGGCGTGACAACTGGAACAGCGACCTGGTAGAAGCCTTGGAGCTCCAGAATATGCTGCAGCTGGCTGTCCAGGTGGTAGCGTGCGCCAGGAACAGGGTGGAGAGCAGAGGTGCTCACTTCAGGGACGACCACCCTAAGAGAATCGACGAGATGGACTACTCCAAGCCTACTGAGGGACAAGTATGATTCTTATCTCATATTTTACCAGAAATGTATAAGTAACTAGATTTTGACCGCGGCTTCGCTCGCTTGAATTTTCCACGGGAACAGTGCTTTTTCCCGTTAAAATAAATTACGCTTCTAGACCTTTCATCATAATCTTAACTATATCCCATAATCTGGGGTCAGCGCAATGTCTTATCCTTCCACATATCCCTGTTTTCCGTCATACTAGCATCTACTGCCAACACCTTCATATCGTCCCTCACAGTCGAACCATTGTGGAAATATATATATAATTGTGGAATAATCTTCCCTCAGCGGTGTTCCCGAATAGGTTCGACATTGGAGCCTTCAAGAAAAGAGCCTATCGCTTTCTCAAAAAGTCGGCAATGCATCAGTGACCTTCTTGTCTTCTTCGGGTCGTTGGTGTCTATGGACTGCGGTGATTGCTTACCATCAGGCAACCCGCATGCTCGTTTGCCTACTATTCTATATATAATCTCTTCTTTGGTCTCCTTCTTCCCCTGTAGCCATCCACCTTATTCTACGTCTTCTTAACTAGATGTTCATCTTCTTTCCTCATTGCATGACCATAGACCTTTCTAGTAACTAAGAGGCTCTGACGACCTCCATGACGCAGTCGGAAAGACCTTGCCTCTGAACCAGGGGGTCTCAGGTCAAGATGGAAAATGATCTTTTTCAGCTTGACCTGGGTCTTGGATGTTTATCTTAATATGTATTTGTTATAAAATATAGTATTGTTGAGTAAGTATCCCAAATCTCATAACACAAGTCTTGAACTTACTTTGGGCACAGATTACTAAAAACTATACAGATGGAAAGCTTCCTAAGAGACGACAAAATTCATACCTATTCTTATAGGGCTGTCACTTGGTTATTGAAAAAAAACAATATTTCTATTTTTAGTATATTGAAAGAAAAACAGTTTAACATTGAAATTGTACTTAGTCACTTAAGTTGTACTACGGAGTATTTCGAGGCGAATAGCGAAAACTCCACGCAAATTGGATTAGTAGTTTTTGAAAAATCACAAAAACGTTTTTGGAAGGAAGGTGCCTATATTCTTCTCCAAGATCCAATCTATATCTATACCTTTTATTGAAATCCTTTTAGCCGCTCAGGCACAAAAAACGGAACATAGGTAGGTATACCTTACCTACTCCAACAAAGTATATGTTCGCATTTATGATACTAGGATAATTCAATCACAAATAGGGTAATTAGTCACCTATATAGTTACCTATGTATATAAGTCAATCATCTGGGACATAAATCTCGTATTATATAAAACAAGCTTTTGCCCGCGGCTTCACCCGCGTGAATTTCCCACGGGAACAGTGCTTTTTCTCGGAATGAAAGGTAGGTGCCCTATGTCCTGCTTAGTACTATTATCTAACTAGATCTATATTTGCGAAATTTCAGGAAGATTGGTTCAGTAGATAAAGCGTGAAGAAGTAACCAACAAATAAACTCACTTTCGCAATATTAGTTAGGATATGCTAGGTACTATGTTTATACATATACCTACCTGTGTCAATCCGCGGGAAAAGATACCTACCTATTGATTTGTATTGTTGTTGGCACTTACGATACGAAATTATTGTTATACTAGCCGCGTCCCAGGGCCTCGATCCCGTGGACAGTTTTTTTTATGTTTTATATGATTATTTAAGCAAACAGTGCATTTTTTTAATAATGAAAAATAAATACAATGGTATTTTTCCTTAACTTCACATAGATAACACTGGTGTCATATTGATTTAACCATTTTGTTTACTATTTTAAACACAAAACGACACGGCCGAAAAAGGAACAAATCAGGAACGCTGCGCGAACCCACGACTGCGCGAGCCCTGACATTTCGCACCCCGCCGAGTGGCGCCGAGCCGGTTTGAACCGGTTTGGCACTGTACGTGACAGTGCGTGTGTGCGTAAGCACCTCGCGCGTTCAAGCTTGTAGTAGTGTACTTATTTGAAGCGCTTGTATGAAGCTTTCCCTCTGTACCCTTTTAACTACTTTGTGCTTTGGGGCTTGCTATTGAGCACAGATTACTGTGCGATTTGTCCGTATAAAAAACGGCTAGTGCAAAAAGTAATTTTTGAAAATTTTCAGAGCCCATTGCCAATAGAGCAGCACTGGCGCAAGCACTCCCAGTCGACCGTAGACCTGACGACCGGCAATGTGACCATAACCTTCAGACCAGTGATTGACAAGACCCTAGACGACAGTGTAGCCACCGTGCCGCCCATCCCTAGGGTCTACTGAACTGTTTGCTATTGAAATTATGAAAAAATTATATGGTTTGATATGCGAAATGTTTCATTTTAACTATTACAGATAGTGTCGTGTCTCCATTACTTACGAGGTTGACAGAGCTTAGCTGAAAAATAGGTTTTTGGTAAAATGAAGATTGAGATATAGTGACAGGTTGCTAGCCCGGCTGAATTAACCTACTACTTATATCTATTAAATATTATGCGAAAGAGTGGATATGTAGGTATTGACACTTTATCATGTCTAAACCCTGTGCCTGAACCGCTAAGCGAATTTTGATGAAATTTGGTACAGTGCAAAACAAAACTGGTACTCCAGGTTTTGTTCGTTCGTGCCCTTCGTTCGTTTTAGACTTTAGACCCTTCATACCACCAGGGATATGGCTAGTGTTTGGTAGGTGGGTCCGCAATGGAGATTTAGACAGACACCGCGTCATGTAAAAATTACGTAAAAAAAATATTGAACCTTGTCAATTCCCTACTAACTAAATCAGGGCTACCCCAACATGATTGCCCTTCCGTAACTTGTATCCTTATTTAACTTTGAGGGACGGGTAATACTTAGTAAACACCAATTTAACAAGATCTTTTATGCCCTTGATTTTTCTAAGGTTTGAAGCTCAGGAGTCATGGTTTGTACTACCAGCCAAGTTTGATCTGTTGATTCTTAAACTTCTGTTGGATTTGAGAGGTCAGGTATATTGGGTGGTGACATGCGTGATACCACACCCAGTATATCCAGCTGTGGATATCGCCTGTCAATTATATTAACACATGTTTGGGTATTGTTCTTTTGGGAATGGTTATTATTTGAACGATTAGTGGTGTTTTAACCGATTGGAGAAAAGATGGTGATAAAGTAGTACTTTCATATAGAAGTTAGATATGGTGAAAAAAATCCATGCGAACAGGACTTGAACCCGCGACCAGGTCGGGGCGGTCGTATAGTGAGTATAGGTGTTAGGTGACGCATGCCTAATGCGTTTCAATAGAAATTGGATATGGTGAAGATTTTCGATGTGCAGGATTGAAATGCGATAGCTCAGTTGGAAGAGCAAGGTCGTATAAAGACCTGGTCGCGGGTTCAAGTCCTGCTCGCATGGAATTTTTTCACCATATCTAACTTCTATATGAGAGTACTAATTGCATCCGAGATGCTCAAAAATCCAAAAATAAAAAGATGGTGATGTTGGACTGGACATAGTGGATTCGAATAGGGATCGTCAAATGCAACTTTGGAGCGTTGATACTACTTGTACTAAAGTAAGTGTAAGTGATACCTTGTTTCATCATCATGATCAGAAATACTGACTAATTATTGCATCACTAAAGGTGGTGGTGGTGGTGGTAAGATCTGGTGGCCCTCCAAAGAGCCTACTGGCAGGAAGTAGCGCAGAACAGGAAGGAATGAAAGCTTCTAGTATCGGAGGCCAAGATCCTCTTTGGGTCGTTGAGCCATCGAAGTAAGTTAAGGTGGTCGACATCGGAGAGGAAGGCCAAGGAAAAGATGGCGCGACCACCTTGACGCTTTCCAGCCGGATTGTTCGAGCGTTGCTATGGACAGGGATAGGTGGCAGCAAGGGGGGGAGACCTTTGCCCAGCAGAGGGACAACGACGGTAATTAAAAAAAAATGTATTATCTCAAAGCTAAAAACGACTAGCATTTCGGAACGGTCATTGCTGAGAAGAAATGCCGAAATTAACATGCTTATACAGGTGACTTTTTATGCACCAACTTTTGGCTATAGATATTTGAAAAATTAAAAATTCAAAGATCTATAGCAAATTGCTTAGAAAATTATTATCATTATCCAAACCTGCTGCGAAAAATTTGGTGGATAAAAAGTTATCCTGTGTATATGTTACTGTAAAAGCTAAGATTTAAGTGTAAGTTAGGATTTCGACATGAGTTGGTAAATGTAAGGATTTATGATTATTTTACTTTTATAATTTAGTACATGTCAAAGTCAAAGTCAAATTTTTTTATTGAAACTTGGCCTTCAAAGAAGGCTCTTTTTCACGTCGATAACTAATTATTTAATCATAATATTTTATGTCTCAAAGCTACAAACTACTAGCATTTCGGAACGACCACTGCTGAGAAGAAATGCCGAAAGAAACTCATGAAACAGTCTTGGTCGCCTAGCATGCCAGAGGGGCTATTCATTAACTTTATACATACACTAGATTGTGTACAGTCAAAAATAAAATAAAATATAAGTAAAAAAATAATAATAATATAATAAAACATGTTATGTTTGTGATCAAGTAACCACAATGAATTGGTTAAGAACAAAAAATAAAAATAAAATTCGAATCAGGAACGAAGCAGGATCCCCTGGCAACACCCGTTCACAAGTTTGAACATTTTAGAAAAATAAATACTTTCAGTCACTTGAAGATCACAATACACGTACATGTTTAACAATTAAATGTCAATGTAATTAAATAAAATAAAAAAGGTAAGGTTATTTTTTCACAATATCAAAAGAATGTAATCAAGTGTGGAGTGGCGAAGTTGTAGGGAGAGACCAAACTTTTTTATCGTTCTAATAATCACTTATTGTGTAATACGCTTTATTCATCAAAGTATTTTTAAGATATGTTTTAAATTTTTGCATCGGTAAATGCTTGGTTTTACCACTGACTGCTGGTAAATGTTGGTTTTGGGAATAAAACAAAGAGTACCTAATTCTTATTCATTTATTTCCGTCAAAACCTTAGGTACTTATTTTTATGTAAGTATCACATGAGTGTAAAATAGTAATAATTTATTATATTAATAATTTACTAATTTGTCAAATTCTGAGCTATTTAAATTATTTTCATTTGTATTTATATTTTTTTAGGAAGTAGTCATTTTAAAACACCTTTAAATTATTGCCTAAATAGTAAAAAATAAAACGAGTAAAATTATAACATGTCTTTTTCAAAATTTACCATGCCGTTAATGTGCTAAGACTTACTTAAGTGAATGGTAGAAGTGAGGGTTAAATTGCGAATCGCGATATTATTCGGGCTTTTACCATTAAGAGTCGGTGAATCTTAGGTTTTACTCGAAAATCTTAGGATTTACCGTAGTCCGAGCTTTTACAGTAACATAACTTGAACAGTTATCTTACGAATTTTAATACTATGTCAAACTATACCGAACCCGAAAAAATTTCAGGATAGGAAGTACCATATACTATTTGAGGTTATAAACTAACCATGTGCCAAATTTTATCGAGATCTGTCTAGTAGATTTTGCGTGATTGAGTAGCAACAAATACTATATAAAAGTCGCTAGAGTTCATATAGTATTTGGTAGCAAACATTAGCCTGTATCATTCGGAGAATGCAAGGAATCTAAAGATGCTTCACACGTCAATATCACTTGGTGAAATAAAGAAATATTTATTTTACTAGCCACGCCCCGGGGCTTCGCTCCCATGGGAATTTTGGGATAAAAAGTACCCTATGTGCTATTCCCGGTATTTTTCTACCCGTATACCAAATTTCATCGAAATCCGTCTAGTAGATTTTGCGTGATTGAGTAACAAACATCCTCACAGACTTCCAAACTCATATCCAAACTATCACATTTATAATATTATATATTAGGAATACTAGGAATTAGGATTAGGATATTAGAATTTATTTATTTCTGCAAACTTATAATATTTTTTACAGGTTTGTACCAAATACAATAGAAAAGCACATGTGGGTATTTAACGATTTGTGATAGGTACATAGGTAGTAATTAGTAAGCTTTAAAGCTCAGTGAGTGCGAGGGGCGTGGTCCCACCCTTAAGACGGAGGTAAGTGGAGTTATGTCACTTTATAATCGTTTTACCCCGTCGGTAAATGAGGATGTAATTTTTCGGACAAGGGGATCGTAGTGGAAGCAAGTGCTTTTTGATCCCCTATGAGATTAAAATAGGGACCCTAGTGGTAACGAGTGCATACGAATTGCCTGAGGAATCATAGTGGATTAGCAAGTCCTTTTCATTCCATAGGGGATTGAAATAGGGGATCCTAGTGGAAAACGCGCATTTAAAGATATAAAAAGCCCTTCTGGCACGATAGGCAGAATACTGACTGGCTTAATGAACATAACTTCTACACATTACAAGAGTTTTTCAGCTTCAAACACTCTTTCTACTCGAAATAGCGATTGTATTCTTGTATATTTTGTGCTAATATTTGTATTTTTGTATATTGTGTAACAACATTTGCATGCTATTGACAATGGCTGAAGAGGAGATAAATATTTTGTAAAACCACCCTTGTATACCCTTTTCAAAGCAAATAAAGTATAATTCATTCATTCATACTGTTTAATGGGTTTCTTTCGGCATTTCTTCTTAGTCGTTCCAAAATGCTTGTAGTTTTGAGATTAAGGGCCATTTAGACGGTACAAGTTTCTTGCCTGTTGAATACGATTAAATTGAAGCAATAATTTACTGGCCTAGTCTAAACAACACGTAACATTCTTGAACTGGTATGCAAGTTTGGATTCAAAACTTTTCTTGGTATATACATGCCAGAAAATGTCATTCAATTCTTGCATGAAAAATTTGACTACGCAAATACGTGCAATTCTTGAAGCAAGACGCTAAAAATGGCACGTGCCCATACAAATCTGTGTTTCAAAAATGGAATGCAACAATTGCCTAAACAATTGTATACGTGTAAACAATTACATTGGCAATTATTGTATGTCAAGATTTGCATTCAATAATTGTATTCAAGTTTTTTATTTATATCACCATGCAAACAGTTGCTTTCAATTATTGAAAGTCAATTCTTGCACTGTAATTATTGCATTCAATTATTGCTCTTGTATGTTCAAGAAACTTGCACCGTCTAAATGGCCCTTTATAATAGCGAGCGATAGAGGTAGTTGGATAAGGGGGAGGCTTTTGCCCAGCAGTGGGACCTTTTGGCTAAATAAAAAAAATACTTTTTGATTATGACGTGAAAATTTTTTTTTTCAATAAACAAATTTGAATGGTTTTTCACACCTGACGCAAAAAAGAGGATGTTAGGTTCAATATCGTATACTGTATCCTAAACTATATAGTTGACCGGTTTTAGATAGATAGATAGATCAACACTTTATTGCACTATTTACGGAAAATAACACAAAAAGTAGGACAAAAGTAAATACATTTTTAATGCGGTTCCTTATTTGTTGGCTAGAGTGACATAATATATAATATGCCGACTTATTTAAGTTGCACGACCAAGATATCGGATACGGTAGTGCGTCTATTGTAAAAGAATTGTTATCTAAAATGACGTGATTGAAAGTTTATGGAACTAATATTAAGAAGACAAAGGCTGCAAACTGTATCGAGCCTTTACAATTGAGTAGAGACTGCCTCCTTGTGTATATTGTACCGTTTGTATAGTGGGTTGTCTGTGTGTTAAAGCACTTTTCGATTTGATGCCAACCGCCACTTTCTATCATCGCGCCTCTCAACATACTAGTATTATCTATACATACCTACATATAATAAAACAGTAAAAATATTTTGTCTGTACATTTAGTATTTTTGACTGAAATGGATAGAGGGACACTTATAAAGAATAAATTTTTTGTCTGTCTGTCTGTATGTAATGTACGCGTTTTACGCAAAAACTACTGGACGGATTTGAGTGAAACTTTTTTGTTGTATAGCTACTAAGCCTGGGCAACATATAGGCTATAATAATTGATTTTGAAAACTGGAACACCTGATGAAGAACCATAACAGAACAGCTAAACTAGAAGAAATATGGAAATGGTTCCTTTGCAAAAGTTTATCAATCTGACGAGCATTTTCTGTTGACGTATAAAAATCGAAAATCAGGATCATCTGATGAAGAATTCCAAGAGACCAGCTACTCTATAAAATAAATGGAAATGGGGCCTTAGCAAAAGTCGTTCAACCTGATGAGCATTTTCTACTGACGTATAAATAGACAGGACACGGGATAGGACAAAGAGGGACTCGGGGTGGGAGTGGTGGTACACGGGAAATTGTAGATAACGAGCAGGCAAAGATTGTTTATTGAAAAAAATATCACTTTTGATTTAGTTTAACACCGCAACTGTACTACGAGTACCTAATATATTCCCGCGACGATATAAGCGGGCAACAGCTAGTCCAACATATTTTGTGATGTAATTCACTGTCACGCTTTCGAGCAAAAACTACTGAAGCGATTTCCGTGAATTTTCTACTGATAGGGTTTTGTGATAACTGGGATACGCAGAGATACCTATACACATTAAAATCGATTAAAACATTTAGGAATTATGGTGAACAAATACCAGACTGCCACTCGATACTATTTTTAAAATCAACGCTATCTATTGAAAGGCCATTGAAAAAGTTCCAACTTGCAACAATGGCCTTACAGTATGATCACTATTTATCAGCTAGCCGCCAGCATTACAACAATAGTGCCATTATCTCGCCACCAAAAAGTGACAAACATAACCCTCAACATAAAAACGCAAGAACCGTCATCTGCCGTAACCATCTGATAATCCGACGCATGCGGGGGCTGGCTCCACCCCTGGGCGTGGTCATCCCCTTCCGACCCACCCCCGCGCCTCTCCCCCCGACCCCTCCTGTCTCTGAAACCGGGGCTTGTCGCTATTATAAAGTTTCCTGTCCTCGAGCCACTCGCTTGCCCCAATATATCGATTTGTTTATTTTTTCCCGCCGAAGACAAATAGTTAGGACGTGGCCTTCCTGGAAGGTGAAGATGGACTCCCGTGGCCATGGGGCTGAGTAAAGGTGAGTCCAGTGCAGTGAATTTGTTCAAAGTCGGATTTCCAAAGCAAATAAATATATACTGACAAATCACACAGATTGAGTTAGCCCCAAAGTATGTTCGAGACTTGTGTTAAGGGATATACTAACTCAACGATACTATATTTTATAACAAATATATACATAGATAAACATTCAAGACCCAAGCCAATCTGAAAAAGATCATTTTCCATTTTGACCCGACCGGGGAGCGAACCCGGGACCTCCGGTGTGGCAGTCCGGCGTGATGACCGTTGTTGGGTCACGGAGGGCGTCAAAGTTGGTTTGTGACATCCGTGCTTCGGAAGGCATGTTAAGCCGTTGGTCCCGGCAGTATTAGCAGTCGTTAAACCCACCAACCCACAATGGGCCACCGTGGTGGGTCATAGCCCATTCTTCGTATCTATCCTCCTATATAAGGAATGCCAGTGCTCAACAGTGGGAGTATTAAATGACTATTGATAATGATGAATCTACAATCAGGATCTCGTTTTGTTGAGTGCAAATATCAGTTATAAAGGTCTAGCTTTCCGGCGTGAATTTCCCACTGGAACAGTCTTTTTCCCGCGAAGAAAGGTACCCTATATCTTTGGGATTTTATTTAAAAATAAGAAATAAGGAAACTAAAACTTTTGAGGCCGATTTACGATGCGCCATTGACTAAACCTGTTCTTGATTTCTATTAACTCGCAATGCAAATGTAAAATCCTCTTATATAAGTACTTACAGTGGTAGTGGTCACCATCCCGGCGATTTGTTTCCACGACCAGAGCTTTCAATTTTGAGAGCAATCTAAACACCAAGTCCTCTAATTTTTACATGACTGACCAACAAAGGAGTAGTATGTTTTCAGAGTTCATGTTTGTATGCATATAAGTTTCTTTATTGCACCATAAGTCCTGAACGGCTTAACAGTATAATGTGAGAGGGAATTTTTAGATTCCTTGCATTCCTTCGAGTTGTCAGTCATGTTTTTTATTTTTTAATAATTAAGCTTGTTCATGTTCAATTTAATTTAAAATGTAGACAATTAAAGTTCCGAAAATGGCTCGATTTTTATAGTGCAATTTATTGGTTTGTACAAATAAACTATTGATTAGCAATGAAATGTATTGGCAAAACCAATCCATACTTAGCGGGCAAGAAGCGCCATTGTTAGCACTTTATATAGTACTTAAAAATATTTAAACAAAGCTTAATTGATGATAATCCAAATCACACAGATAATCCCCAAAGGAAATTCGAGCCTTATGTTATGGAATACTTACTCAACGATACTATATTTTATAACAAATACATATATAGATAAACATCCAAGACCCAGGCCAACTTCAGTTGAAATTCCGAGAAATTATTTACCTTATAGTATATAGCAAATCGCGGAAAAAAATTGATATTCTAAGACAGCATTTCCCGCCTTTTTCCATTGTTTTCGCCAGCAAATAGTCGTTTGCGGCTCAATCTTGGCAGGCATCACCGTCAAAATGAATGCAATCGCATGCAATATGCACCAGATGGCTCGTATTATGATGTTTGTTCAACAAGCTAGTTATTACACAGCGTGTATAATAAGCCCTGATGGTTGAGTGGTTAAGACGCCTGCCTGTGGTGGAAATTTCCAGGGTTAAATACTAATCGTGCCTTATGAGTTTGTATAACAATCTGACTCATTGACCATCACTCGATTCCTGCTTTCTAGTTGATGATTCAATTGTGTGTGAAATGGAAAAGAATAAGAAAATATGTGCTCTAAAAGGAGACTACTCAGTGAAATTGAAAATAGGAGTTTAAGTAATAAATGATTGAAAAGGTGAAGTACAAATTTTCACCCTAAATTTCAACCTCCTGGTTGATTTTTATTTTATTTTATTTATTTTATTTTATTTACTAGCTGTCGCCCGCGGCTTCGCTCGCGTGAGTTTCGCTTAGATGAAAAATCTCTTCACCAGATCTTCAATTTTTATAAGTCAACAGGAAATGCTCATCAGGTTGAACGACTTTTAATAAGGCGCCATTTCCATATATGTTATAGTGTAGCTGGTCTCTTGCAGTTCTTCATCAGATGTTCCAGATCTTCAATTTTTATATGTCATCAGAAAATGCTCATCAGGTTGATCGATTTTTGTTAAGGCACCAATTCCATATTTCTTATAGTTTAGCTGTTCTGTTAAGGTTCTTCATCAGGTGTTCCAGTTTTCAAAATAAATTATAGCCTAAATGTTGCCCAGGCTTAATAGCTATACAACAAAAAAAGTTTCATTCAAATCGGTTCGGTACTTTCGGAGATTAGCGTGATCATACATACAGACAGACAGACAGACAGACAGAAAGACAGACAGACAGAGAAGAAATTCAAAAAAAATGTTTTTGCTCTCTATTATTCTTTTTAAGTGTCCCTCTATCCATTTCAGTCAAAAATACTAAATGTACAGACAAAATATTTTTACTGTTTTATTATATGTATAGATTAGGAAAACTAGGACATTTCAACCAAAATCAAAGTAATAACATTATTAGCAACAGTAAGCCACTTAAAAGTTTTCACAACTAGAACTATATTGGTTGTCTATAGTCGAAGAACTAAATTAATTAAAGAGGCAAAACAAAGTAATTTCCTAAAAAGAGAAAAAATATATACAGATGTTTTTGTTTTGTTTACCCTTTGTTTAACATCAGGTCTTTAACTATGTCTATGCGAAATGAAGAAGAGGTCCAGCGTGACCTAGAAAGAGTTATAAGCCAACTGCTAGAGAAGGCAAGCGTCGCGTCGTGTTATCGAGAGTAGAGACCATACTTAGTTATTGAGCCCCATAGGGAACAAATTTCTGACTATACCGCCAATGCCCGGTCCCGGCAGAAGGAGAAAACCCAAGAAGAGCTGGCTTGATGTCGTTAAGGAGGACATGCGTGCCAATGGTTTCACAACTAAGGATGTCGAAAATCGTGCGAAGGGCACAAGAAAAAGTAGGAAAGCGGACCCTGGGCTCTGAGAAGCGTACGTTTAGGATGCTACCGGGAAAATGCTCAGATGAAAGAGAGGAAGAGAGACCATGCTTAGTTCTTAAATAAGAAGAAGCTAGTCAGCTTAGAGCTGCATGCAGTCAAATTCAAATCGGTGCTCTGTGTAGAGAATACTCTCCGCACATCACTCGGCACAGTGTGGGCGGCGCCATCGTATTCAGGAAATGTAAATTAGTTGATTACGACGCAGCGTCCGGACAGGTGAGGCCTTGAAGCTGGGTCTCGGCCATGGAAACTGTTTCATTGAAAAATTAGCATGATAGAAATTTTTGAAACTTCGGTTTTTAAATTTAGAAAAAAAAAAGTTTTTTAATTTCTATCGAAAAAAATCTACATATATAGAATCACGTCTTTATCCCTTACGGGATTGACAGAGCCAATAGTCGTGAGGCTCGAAGGCCACGCTTAGCTGAATAGTGGGCTCTCTGATGGAATGGAGATTCAGAAAAAATCAAAAATATCTGATGTTGATAAATCAATTAATCAGATTTAATAAAAGTACAAGACTAGAATAATTATTTTATATAGTTTCTTGTAAGTAGCTACCTGATTTGGTTATAATTTTCAACCAATTTTTTTAATACTCGTACCTTTTTGGTATATAAATTAAGAAAGGAGTTTTAGTAATTCCACTCCAGAAATAGGTGAAAAACTAACACGGACAAAGCCAAGCGCAAAAGTTTTCATAAAGTTTTAGACACCTTTAGTCACTTTCCATACAAATCTAAACCGAAATTATGCTACAAAGTACATTGTGGGACAGATAGCAACCGTTTAGAAAGTCTAATGCAGCATTTCCATACAGGCATAAATTGCAGTCGGCCTGGGCCTGAATAATATTCGCATTAATCAGAATTAATTTATGGCGGCGGCCGTACTACAGCGGCCGCCATGTTACCGTTACCTACATGTGTTATAACACTGTGTCAGTGAAAGGGAATGCGTCTTTTTGCTATTCCTTTGCACCTATTCAACCAAGTGGGTAATAGAAAATATGGCCCAATCTATGTACAGTACATATTACATATTTATATTTGATGAAACTTTAACTGGTCTATGTATGTACATATAAGATAAAAACTATTACATAAAATCATTTTTTTTTATTGTTGGCTGTTTATTTGTAGCACATCACGCAAAAGCTACTCGATTAATTTTGAGCGATATAGTTATATATCTCAGAGCTTGCTTAGTACCCTTCGTAATCAAATCACGCTAGAGTGCGCTCCTAATGTCCGATAGAAGAAAGTTTTCGTCCTCTATTCCTCCATGGTCCAATAGAAAAGTTACTAATTCGAAGGGCAACAAATCACGCGACTAATCGACCGATAAATCCGAGATATATCGTCTTTGATGTCTATCTAAAGGCGCATAAAATCAAATCCGTGAATTATTAAAAATCTATAAGTAATACTGCTTGTATTGTTTAGGTATATCCATCGAATATTATAAATACGAAAATCTGTCAACTGTAGTTGTAGGTATATTCATATTAACCTTATGGTGCTCCCACACAGACAGTTGTAAAGTTTTATATAACTTCTTAATTTTATGACATTTGTTATGGAGATAGTTGTAGACCAGCACCAATCGAAGGCCACGTTAATAGCTGGGCTCAATGTTGGTTGAATAGCGATTCTGTTATAGAGACAGGTTGCTAGCTCATCGCCTATGAGAGGAAAGCCCTTTCCCTTGATTGATTTTTCCAATCTGCGCGGAAGAGAAGCATCTGACACATTCTAGGTTTTTTTTTCGGTCCCAGACCAGTGTGGAAGCAAATATCATACTATCTCTTCTTCTCTCAGCCGAAAGACGTCCACTGTTGTACAAAGGCCTCCCCCAAGGATTTCATCCATGGAGGGTTTTGCCGTAATCGCCACGCTTGGCAGGCGGGTTGGCGATCGCAGTGTGATGGCATAGTACGCGGAAAGATGCTGCTGCCCATCCTCCGGTGTTTTAAATCCCTTAGTCGCCTCTTACGACACCCACGGGAAGAGATGGGTTGGTGCTATTCTAGGGCCACACCACAGGCCGAATAGTACAGTAATATACACACAGTAATATTACACAGACAGGACAAGGTATTAGAATTGTTAAAAATATGTAATTTTATGATAGAATACATATAATTAAATACATTTTACGACTTTGCAGCACGAGTTTATTTGAGCACGATTCATCCGAGCTCAATATTTTTGGGACCACGAACACTTCAGATTGCTTAGTGGTCCCAATTTTCAACTCAACTCAGGGAGGAAATAAGCATTTAGGGCATTTTTTCAGTGCTCAAAAGTTTTAAGCTTTTTTTAGTAAATCAACGATGAAAAATAGCAAAACGTCGGCGTTGGGGGTATTTTTTTTTTATCTTAAGAGTATTTTTACGAGTTGACAACACTGCTTTTGTACCACAGGAAGAAGCACATTGCTTTATTAGATGACTGAATGCTAGGTAAGTTCCGTTGACACAGAAATTGAGGCACTTGCTCCTATGCAATCTGCACTTCAGATGCAATTCACAGTCGACAGCCACAACTACCTACCCAAATTTATTGCGAATTCGCCTCTATTACCGCCGTATAAAGCCCACGCAGTGTCACTTGATATTCTGTTGACTGTACTGTCAATTTAAATTTTTTAGCCGACTGGCGATAGACGGAGGGTTAGGTTTTTTATTCGTGCGGTCACTGCTTTTGTCTAAATTTATGGTGTATATAAAAAATGTATGTGTTTTGGATTGTTTAGCGCGGGACAAGCTAGTTGCTTTAAATGCCATCCGATTCGCGCGTGGAAGTCCTAGTTGCTAATTTAATAATGCTGGATAATTTCCATGTAATAGGGGACCGGACAACTTTTTTTTTATTTTTCTTTGAAATAACTCACAATAATAGAATCATCCGTAAAATAATAACCTCCATAACCAAAGTATTTCCCAAGATATAACAAAAAACAATTCACATTTTTAAGCGATGTTTGGACGATACCAAAACACCCCTACCTAAACGTACATTCATATGACGTCACGCGTAAAAAATGGACTTTCCCTAAAAGTTTTAACTCTAAAAAGCTCTGGAGTCTGATTAGCTCTGGAGAAAAAACTCGTGCTGAAAAGTCGCAAAATGTGTTCAATTATGTATATTGTATCATAAAAATACATATTTTTAACAATCCTCATACCTTGTCCGGTCCACTATTTAGCAACAAGAAATTTCTTACAGGCTTACAGCACCTGAATATAGCAATGACAAAAATTGATGAAAACATTAAATAAATAGGTTAAATAATTAAGTTAATATAAATGAAATACAAATTTTAAATTTTTCTTTTGGTACGGAACCTTAACAAATATCAAGAAGAGCAAATCAAAAACACAACTAAAAAAAAGACAAATCAAAAAAGCAACTGAAAATTCCACTACGAAAATATTTTGTTACATTGGTTTTCTTTTCATAGAACTCATTTCCCGCTGTCTGTCACGCATTGGAACAAAATGCACCGTGCATAAAAGAGGTGTACTATACATATTACATATATTACAATATGTTGCCATTTTTCAATTCGGGTTTCAATTTAAATGGTCTTCCATCCTGGACCATCATGGCTATCCGGACTTTTGAAAGAGCGTCCGGGTACTCAAGTGAAACCAGTTTGCTTCTTCAGTCAAGAAGTTTTTTCCTACCAGGTTTACTTTTGCTCTGGATTTTCCCCTGCATCACCAGCTGAAGAATGCGGTATATTTCCCCTCTTATGACGAAATATTGCAGCTTCCTTTTATTACTTTAACTAGTAGTTTGCTGTAAACTCAGACCTTTTCATCTCTTGATGAAAAGGTCTGACTTCTTTAGCTTATGGCAAACATGTTTGGCCCATTCTCACTTTAGCTCGGCTGATCACTCTATGGCTCTATGAGTGAGTAACTGACCCCGCATGAACTGGACCCACGGGTCCAGTTGACGGATTGTAAAATATTTAATTTTTTTTTTATAGAATAGTAGGCAAACGAGCATGCGGGAAGCGATCACCGCAGTCCATAGACACCAACGACCCTAAAAAGGACACTGATGCGTTGCCGACTCTTTGAGAAAGCGACAGGCTCTTTTCTTGCAGGCCCCAATGTCGAACCTATTCGGGTTCGGGAACACCACTGAGGGAAGCTTATTCCACAGTTTAATGCAGCGCAATTTTTGTCTTCTATCGTGGGGCTGTGATTTCAAACGTCCACCTGACCAATTAAACAGATAAAGAGTAAAATACAAATGTCCGTGGTCAAAGAGTAGCAAGTACGTACAAATTGGTTATGTGACATATTTCCTCCGGCCGGATGGGTCCAATTTGAGCGCGGTGCGCGGCCGCAGTTGACATAAGGCCACTGAGAAAAGATCATCGCAAACCCGTCGCCGACGGATACCGGCGGTTAAATACTTGTGCGTTTCCTGTGACAAAAAAAAAATTAAAAAATTGAAAATTATTCAATTGTTAAACCTGTGGAAACCCCATGCCATGCCTGTGTCATTCCTGTGTCTAAAAAGAAATTTCTAATAATAATATTTTCTTCAAGTTAATTAGTTTTTAAACCAATAAAAACCGATTGATAAATACCTACTTGTATTTCTGGTGTCAAAAAATAAATTAAAAAATTGTATTTTTTCAACTATTTCATTTTAAAAACTAATAAAATTCGGCGGTTTATTACTGTGTGATTCATGTGCTAAAATATGAAGAAAAAAACATTTTGCAAGTTTATAATTTTTTAAACTAATTGAAACCGGTTGATTGTGTATTTCCTGTGATAAAAAGTAATTTTGAAAGTTAGGAATATCAAAACGTAATCCGTCACCGACGGAAACCAGCAGTTATCTAAATAATATAATTAAGTATGTATTTCCCGTGTCAAATGTGGATAGATGTCTTATTGATGTTTTTGATTAAAAAACGAGTTATTTTGTAAATAAACTTAAAGTGCATGTTAACTAATTTTCAAGTCCCTAAATTTTTATTTTGATCATTAAAAGTTATTTCTTTCGCTCCCGACCTTTCGCGGTTAACCAAATCAAAAGTTCTTATTTTTATTCAAAAAGCATAGTAGTCTTTTTTGGGCCCCATTTTGGACCCATAAAGTTATTATTCTTGTAATAACTTCATGGTTTTACCGGAAACTAGCGAATAACTACTACTATTTTGACTTTCATTATTGATCATACAAATATTTGTTAATTTTATGATAAAATGATTGTTGCATATAATTAAAACAAAATATAAAATTAAACTAATGGGAAAGAATTTCTTAGTCATACAATACAAGAAGCCACCCCGTGGTAACGTGCCCAGAAAGCTGGCAGCATTGCCCTCTTTATTATCTTTGTTTTTCCCTTGACCTACTAAACTATCTATAAAAAAAAACTATAAGTTTTTTTTTTATTTAGCAAATGTCAAGGCAGAATACCATACAGTTATAAAACAAGTGATACAAAATAACTAAAGATTTAGAGTGGAAATGTAACAGTGTTAGTGTTTTCGTTATACATGTGTGGTATCACTATGTGATACCACAGACAAAGGTCAAAACGGAGAAAGTCAGGGACGAAGAAAAGCGCGCCAAGAGAAAAAGAATATCCGATATGAGGTGAGGTTTGTTTGACTAGCTGTTGACCGTGGCTCTGCTCCTGTGCGAATGATGGCAAACAATACATACATACATACATATTATCACGCCTTTTTCCCGTGGGAGTAGGCAGAGACAAATAATATAAAATACAAAAAAAAACTCACGTCATCACGTTGAAAAAATGCTCAATACTCCAAAACGGCTGAACCGATTTCCACGTATCATGGCTAGGACACTCGATTTAGTGACCTTTCATACAAAAAAAACTAAATCAAAATCGATTTATCCGTTTGGGAGCGATGATGCCACAGTCAGACATACAGATCCACATGATGACACAGTCAGACATACAAATCCACAGACATATAAATACACAGACTTGTCAAACTTATAACACCCACCCCTTTGTGTTGACCATATGGCTAAGCCGTGTACCCCAAAGTGTTCCAGATGGCAAGAACTGGCCTCAAGTCAAAGTCAAAGTAATTTTTTTTATTGAAACTTGGCCTTTAAAGAAGGCTCTTTTTCACGTCGATAATTAATTATATTATGTCTCAAAGCTACAAACTACTAGCATTTAGCCTGGGTCTTGGATCTGTATATATATTTGTATCCTAAACATTATTGTAAATGCGAAAGTGAATTTGTTTGTTACCTCTTAACGCTTTATCTTCTGAACCAATCTTCCTGAAATATTGCATACATATAGTTTGAAGTATACTGAAAAAGAAGGATACCTTTAATCCCGGAAAAAGCACTGTTCCCGTCGGAAATGCACGCGGGCGAAGCTGTGGTCAAACTAATCGATTATTATAAAATTAAGTATCATAGAGCTAGTATTCCAAAGTTAAATAAAACTTAAATTGGGGGTTCCACCTGTGTTTTTTGTCCGTAGTTATTTATTAATTATTTCCACAGGGTTGACTTCCGCGGACTGAAGTGCGCATCAGCACTGCGCAAAGCTGCGATGTACGAAAGCAGTTGCTCATACGCAGGCGCCTTAGAACTCAAGCGAAGTGCCCTCAAAGAGGAACCGTGGCCCTCCACAGAATGGCCCCCTTACCGCCTCCACCAGTCTACCTTCGAACAACTGAAGCAGAGCGTGGAGAAAGCGAAGGCGGCGCTTCAGGACCGCTCAGGGCTACTTGGGTCCGCGACTGCCTTCGGAGACTTCTATGGGGGGCAGTTGGGGACAGACTCCACGAGCCTTGGCTTTGGGAGGTCGAGGACCGATGATTCCATGATTGGATCTGTTGATAAGAGTAAATCTGTTGGTAAGTTAAATTTTGTTTTTCCTTAAAATCGTGAAATCAATACTTATAACTATTTTACTTTCATCCCTAATATTATAAATGCGAAAGTTTGGATGTGAGTTTGTGAATTTGTCAGGATGTTTGTTAATCGATCGAATAGGACGGATTTCGATGAAATATTGTATACGAGTAGAAAAATACCAGGAATAGTACATACGGTACTTTTTATCCAGAAATTCCCACTGTAGCAAGCCTCGGGGCGCGGCTAATAAAAAAAATATTTTCGTTGAATTAAACAGTTTCCCACCAAAAAGTAACTGTAGTAGTACAGGACCGCACTACCTGTATCCTTTTTTTTCCAGCCTATTGAAGTGTCCCACTGCAGGGCAAAGGCCTCGCCTTTCTCCTTCCACAATTCTCTGTCTAGAGATACCCGCTTCCACTCCCGCAGATAACTTCAATGTCATCTCGCCATCTCGTTCGCGAGAGATAGAGCTTATTTAGAGTTTTTTTTTTTTTGTTATTTTAGTTTTTTTTTTAGAGTTCTTTACCTGTATCCTGATAAATTAAAAAATTAAAAATAGTTGTTTAAAATTTAGGTACTAAAATTGTGTTTAGTTCACTAAGGTGAATTAGCTCAGATGAATTAAGTTTACGGAGCGCAGCCTATTCCACTGTTAAAAGAGGTTCTAAAAAATACATGCTATACATGCAATACTGCTTATAATTGAACAATATAAAAATGTTATCTTCCAGCGCCATACGACACCTGAAATAGCGCTCTTCCACCCGCTATCGACAAGGTTATTGTACTCCTCATATCTCGACATCCTCAACACAAAGAGCAAATCGATTCTGTATCCTTCGCAGGCGAAATTCCACCTTGAGCATTTGGAAATATAATTCACATTGGAGTGTCAAAACGACATTGTTAAACCCTTTCAGATTAGGCTTTTGTAGGTATAAAGAGAAGGTGGGGAGTTTCTTGCACAGATAACAATCGCTCAAGGGAGAGGAGAGGGCAGGATTTTCCTCTCGCGTCGCCATGGCAACGCCCCGCCCCCAGATGATCGCTCCATAAATAGTTGCGAAAATAAAATTCTATCATCCCTTAAGTTCATTACGGCGCCGGAAACACTTCCAGGATCTTAGCTGCATTTTGAATTTTTCCCGCTTTGCTTTTTTTATTTTTTTTTAAGCTAGACTCATTGACATTTGTTCTGATAAAACACTACATAGGTACAAGTGCTAATAAGGAAACGGAACATTAGTAAACTAAATATATCCGTCTGTGGTTTAGGTCAGAAACTAGATAATGTTTATAAATACTAACAGCGCTCCGAGGCTCCGCTCCCGTGAGAATTTCGAGATAAAAAATTCCCTATGTGCATTCCAGGTAATTTTCTACCCACGTACCAAATTTCATCAAAATTCGTCCAGTAGATTTTGCCTGAATGAGTATCAAACATAGTACGTACATATCCTAACTATCGTAGATAAATCTTTTGCGTTCGCATTTATTTAGTGGGAAGTGTGATAACCAGGATTACTATGAAGCCATTAAAACAGTTTTTTTTTTAATCACGTGTCGCGTGCAAAAGCTAGCAGTCAAATAAATCACGTCATAATTAAAGAAAAAGCTCAAAAGCAATTTCGCGAAAACCTTTGAGAGAAAGGAAAGAGGTCGAGAAAAAGTCGCCCCACAAAAGCGACGCCAAAAAGACAATATTAACTTTTGCCATCAAAAAAACCGGCCGCAATTCATAAAAATAAAAACTGGCCAAGTGCGAATTGGCCAAATTGAAGAATTCTCTCGATTATGTTATCTCGGTTATTTATATTTTTATAACATACATTCTTAATATTGGGTATCAAATTACATGTACAACAAATGAGCATCGTGGCACGACGTATATACTATTTTCCGTCACGGCATTCGCGTCAATTTTAAGCCGCGCTAATAGATGTTTTACATCAAAAACCACATGATTCCTATATGATGTGACCAAATAAGGGTTTCAAATTCCGTTGGAGCTTGGGAACCCTAGAAAAATGTAAATAGGGAGGCATTGTATTGTCGTTTCTCGAGGCCGGAGGCTCGGAGCTTCCTCGCGCAACTTTCCATTGAGCTTTCCAATTTATTTTTGTATTGAGAAAAGCGATATTTTCCCGTGACATTTTTAATTGCGAGCTACATTAAAACTGCTTTTTAACACCAGCATTATTCATTTGTTTGTTGAATTAAACTCATAAATTGCTTATATCAGGGACAGCGACCACTAGGTAAACTACCAGCCCGCTGCTGATCTGATGACATACACATACATATTATTACGCCTTTTTCCCGTGGAGGTAGGCAGAGACTAGCGATTTCCACTTGCTACGTTACTTACAGATCTCTCTCGCTTCCTCTACACTTATCACTCTCTTCATACGTGCTCTCCAGTTAAGGGTGCTCCTAATATCTCCCTTTTTAAGGAGGTCCGCAATTTATCAGGTCAGATAACATTGTTCGGATAACGAGAAAGTGAAGGATAAGACTGGCACAGGACCCTAAGAAATGCCGCAAACAAAGGGAGGCCTATACCCAGCAGTAGGTCGATGTGGGCTGAATATGATGATGGTATTAGTAAAATGAAACGAACTCGAGATATGTATGAAAATGAAAGGAGATGGGCAGTACAACACAAGATTTTTTCCGCCTGAATTCTTTAAATAGAACGATGCCACGTAGCGCCTTACGCAGCTTTGGATCAATTCATCCCCTGAACATTTCATCAACACCTTCTATTTGTAGCGAGCCGTGCCAAGAATACTAAAGACTGGAAAACAGGGTCCTATTAGCATAATATTCAAATAAGTGCAAAAATCCACGCACCATGCAACAAACGCATTTCAATCTCAGTCATTAAGAGTAACGTATTAAAATTTATAAGCTAAGAGGGGTCTTAAAGAGTTGTTAACATGAAAATGATTACTATACACCCCCTAGCCGGTTAGCATAGCTATCGTACTGTAATATCTGAATATTTTGTACAATTGTCATCAATTATGACTGCATACTTTAGATCGTATCGCGATAAAATATATATCAATAAATAATGTTACGAGCGGCTGATACGCGTATATTGATTTTTTAATGTTTATTGCATAAGCGAAAGGGCTGGGGAGTTGTTGTTTTACAATTTATTTTCATTAGACGAGGGCGGAGGGTGCAGGTAAATCTTGGCCGGGTGCTGAACTTATGTGGTTGATATTTATCTTTTTAGACTGCCGAAAACTTTGTCTAGTATTTCCAGGGTTGTGAAGCAGAGGTCTCCAACAAAAAATAAAAGCATTCACTATTTTAATACATTAATTCATACTATGACATGTAGTCATCATAATAGTAAATTAGTCTTTTTTAATACTAATAGTTTTATTGGTGAATGTTCACTGACTAAAGATAATATATATCTTTCCAAGTTTTCTAGACGTAAAGTTGCTACTTTGGTAGCTTATACTATAAATTTTTGGACGAGTTTACATTGTAAACAAAAAATTAGTCATAAGACAACATCTACAGAAGTGCCAAATGCCTGTAATGGTAATTCTGTAGACATGCCCATTAATTTAAACTGCATGTTAAGACAAAGGGAAAGCCACATGAACTAACATTAGTTCACCAAAATCTAGAAGGGCTTCCCGGCAAGGAATTAATTATTGAATTATTTTTAGAAGAATATAATGTGGATATTTTATGTTTGACTGAACATTGGATTTTAGAGTGTGAGACAGTGGTCAGTCCAAACAATTATAATACTGTTAGCTGCTATAAGAGAGGGTCTACGAGTAGAGGCGGATCTGCAATATATATCAAAAATGGTCTACGCAGCAAGGAGCGTCATGACATAGTAAGACTCTCTCTTGAACGGTGTGTTGAGGTATCCTGTGCCGAGCTTGATGGCCATATCATTATCTGTGTATACAGTCCACCCAGTAGTGTTTTCAAAGATTTCTTAGCAGTAATGGATGAAGTTCTTAGAGTAGCTTCAAATAGTAACAAAAAGTTAATTGTTTGTGGTGACTTTAATGTTGATTTATTAGTTCATTCTGCTGTAAGCACCCAGTTTTAAAATCTTTTCAAGAGCTACAATCTAGATAATGTATTTTTAGAGCCTACTCGCACCACTGCCACATCTGCTACATGTATTGAAATAGTACATTATGATACAAGTGTCCAAAGTTGGTCATTACGCACAAGAGGCGAGATTGGCGCGCGAGCCGAAGGCGAGCGCGCTAATAAAGCCGAGTGTGCGTAATGACCAAATGGACACGTGTATCATACGACGTTTTTCAACACACTTGTGAGTAAAAAAAGTAATGTGGTCCTAACATCTAATTATCGAAAAACGATTGCACCCTTTTGTCATTCCTCCACTTTATAAAACATTCGTATGCCGCCAAATACTTACGTTCGATTTTGGAGGCAATAAACTATTACTTGCATTACGCGCCTCGTTAATGATTTCAGGTGGAGTTAAATATATTCTTCCATACTAGTCGACATTTTATTAAATATTGAATATGCTAACACGTAATAAATATAGTCTTGTTTTTTATTCGCGTGCCGCCGCCCGCCGACTAGCGCCGTGTGCAGGGAGCGCGCGGCGCACGCTGCGGATGGTATATCGCCATACAGCCAGTGCTTGGCTGTATAAAAATCATTATCTTTGCTTATAAAAACTGTTGTTATTTTCCCTATTTGATCTTATATGTATTATGCGGCTAAATTAAAAATGCTTTGTGGAATTCATTACACGCATTAGTTTTCTATCTTTTGTATAGCGCAGTATGGTAATTTTTATTTCCAAACACCTCCGTAATATATTCGTAATACCTTCGTAATATATGGCATTATGGGCCTAAATTCGATGTAATAAGACCCACTTTACGAGCAAGTGTGTTGAAAATGTCTTTAGTGAACAGGACCCACAAAATAAATCAGTTTTCAGAAAATTACCATCAGACCATTGCGGCCAATTAGTTACTAAAGTGACGATTTATAAGTGCTATTTTTAAGCCAATATAAATAAAAATAATTGACTTTGACTTTGAGATGGCCAAGTGGTAATGACACCCGCCTGAGGTCGGATAGGACCCGGGTTCGAATCCTACCTGTGTCACATGAGTTTGTAGACCAATCTGACTCATGTATGGTAGTTTTCTCATAGACCACCACCTGCTTCCGGTGAAGGAAAAACATCGTGAGGAAACCTGCACATTGGCTGACTGTTTAGTTTACTAGTGTGTATACGGCTACTGCCACTAGATGGCGGTAGTCGTAAAAGTCATGTCAGATGCCTTTAGGCGACTTGAATAAAATCCAACACCAGTATTAGTAATAACACATTCGAAAAAAAAGGGTTGTGAATTTAGTTACGTCCAATTCGTTAAGATCTGTTAGCATTGGAATCCTTTGTCCAGAACACAGATTTTTTTTTTTAAATATTATACCTATGTCTGTGGTCCAGAAGGACTATTGAGATTTTTTGTCTAGTTGCACTTATACGCTCTTTCAAAATAAATAAAAACAATAGTCTGACTTAGTCATATTCTAAATACTGTTTTCAGATGTTATTTAGTCGCGTAAAGACATCCAACTTCTAACATCTTCCGGCGACTCAGCCCGCGGGTCGAATAAGCATCGGACCGAGTCACTGGGATCCTCTGATACTAAATTCTTTGAAAACTCTTATCATTGATCTTGACCAAGGTCCTAGTTGCTATCGGTAGTTGACTTTGACTTTGTAATCAATAATACAAACTAAGTTCCGACACTTACTTCTAACATTAGCTTACTTAGACCTAGCATGAACCCTTTATTTAATGTATGTAATTAAAATTATGTGTTCAACGCGCGAAAGCTTAAATTAACTAATTAATTAATTAATTAATTCTTTATGATGAAATATCACATAGATACAATAGTTTCCTCCGCGCCAACGTTAAAAAATACAATCCCTCATCTGTTTTCACACGTAAAGTGTAATAAAATAGCTTCTTGTCTATTTCCCCTGGACTAAAGTGTCAGATAGCATTAGCCCCTGGCCTATGAGTCATCAGACGCCCCGCTGTCCAGGCTCGGCTCACAACAGTTTAGCAATGATTTATTTGTTGAAGTCTCGAGTGATGGACGCGCCACTTTCGACGATAGTGACTCTTCCTTTTTCGCCCCGACGGAAAACAGGGTGCTGTAATTTTAATTTCGTTTGTCTGTATTATATTTGCTCTTCTATCTAAAAAATAATGTTAATGTCTTACCAAATAATGTGGATTCCATGTGGTTGGTTTTTGGTTTCAAAATAATTGTATTCTTCAAACACGACGTTTAACGATAACAATTTGTTTAAAATAGACGCAATGCCTCATGCGACCTATTTGCCGTTGAAGGACTATATATTAGTAAAAAAAGCAATTATGTGCAATTTCACCAATTTTGGTGAATTAATAATCTCAAAGGTTGGCTGGAAGAAATTGCATTTTCGATAAGCCCGCCTTTGCGCTCATTTATGTATTTATTTTTGTCACTACTTTGTATGTTTTTTTCTGTAAATGGTGCAATAAAGTATTGATCTATCTAATATCTCTAAAACAAATATTGCTAGATCGCTTCAGTAATTTAATTATCTGAAAGCATATGAAACTTAAATATGGATACAAAAAAATAAACACGTTCAAAAACAACCAATTAAACAATAAATCAAACACTTACAAACGAATGAGCACCAAAACCATAAGCCACCACTCGAAATTCTCACAGTATCATCCCCGAACATCCCCTAAGCAAACAAACAATTATTGCACAATCAAGGATTGCTCGCGCGTGGCAAATTTATAAATCAAATGATAATAGTTCCACTGACATCTCACTAGATGGCGTTAGAGAGATGCGCGCGCGCCATTCTGAGACCCTTTTTGTTATGCCTAGTTTCATGGGAACAGAGATCAGGACAATAGTTACTTAATTGTCTGGTCCCCTTCAGATTTTGTGCGAAAACCATGACCGCTCGAAACTGCCCCCTTATTTTAGATTAGATAAATGGTCATGAACATATTGGGTTTTGAAATGATACATTCGTTTTTTAGCGTGGGATATAGATTTCGCATGGTTGTTTGTTTGAATTAATCTATTTATGACATATAAGCTTGATAAAATCCCCAATTTGTATAAAAAATATTCAAGACTAGCCTGTGCCCGCGACTTCGTTCGCACATATCTCAGGTACTAAGCGGCGTATCAAGATGGAACCTACGCCATATTTTGAGTTAGACCTTCTTCAATACAACAGTGAAAACCGCATCAAATTTGGTCCAGTAGTTTTTGTGTGATGTGCGTACAAAGAATTTTGAATTTTGGTCTGTCTGTATTTCTGTCTAGAAGGACCAAAATTTAAAAAAAAATGTTTTGGCTTCTATTAGGCTTATAAAGACCACTCATAATGTTTTTTTCATAAATATCTCTTATGTACACATACCAGTTACAGTTTTATTATAATGTATTGATTGACGATATTGATAAGTACTTTTTACCGCAAGAGGAACCGCAGATGACAGCTAGTTCTATATGATTCTTCTCTCCCCAGGTTCAGAGAAATTATCTGGAAGTCTCGGCAAAGGCTACGCCACACCCACATTGTCGGACACTCTCAGAGCTACCAAATGTACAGGTGAGTAATATCTCTACTATTTATTATTAGATATGCTCATAGACCTACCTTAATTCACTGCAAATTCGACATTTCTACCATCACATAGAGATTCAAACACGATTTTGCCAACACGACAAAGTCGTGACGAAACGCAAGACCGGCGAAAAATTTGCGTTGTCGTCGGTGACGGAAATAATAGCACAAAACTCAAAAGACAGGAGTACCCTTATCACAGAATTTAGGTAAAAGGTACTAAAATATATTAACAGTAACTGACATCACAAAAATCAGAAATATATTTTATGCATACAATAAACGCAGAATTTTCGCCAGAACGTCAATTTTCAAACAAAAGTTCCTAATCTATAATTTATGCTTGATAGTTCCTTCTCATAAAAACGATCAATCAAAAGATCTAAATAGAATTAATTGATATACCTACAGATCTCTATCTTAATTTGTAAATTGATGAAAATTACCTGAGAATATCTATTGCTGGCTACACTACTTATAAAGTACAAAATTTGATACAGATGATCAGATATTGCTTTAGTACCTTCTGATTAACGAGAACGAAAAAAAATCACCAACCAAATCCACTGGCACCGAATTGATTTACGCGTGCGCTAACGAGGACAGTTATGACGTCATTAATCAACAGTGACGTCATAGGTGGGAGACAGGAAGCCTTATTTACATCGCAGATAATACCTACCCGGCTGGGACGGGGGAATAAATTACTGAACTCATTTTGATGTTTTTGGAGTTCTGAAATTGATATTTTGGTGTAAATACAACAAGTTAATAATGGCTGCTAATTTATATTTAAAATTTTAAATAAATAAATTGGAGTTCTGAAATTGATATTTTAGTAACAAGCAAATAATGACTGCTATTTCGTTTCAAAATTTAAATTAAATAAATAGGTATTTTTTTATTATAGACAATTTTTTCGGCCCTTGATTTGGGAATTTCATTATTCACCCAATCAGGTTTGAAGTAGGTAAATAACGAAAAAAAATTGGGGGTGGAATCCCCAAGACTCCTTTCTTAGTGCTTACTTTTTCAAATTTCTACGTTTAACTGTTACGGCTCTGCGCTGATACGTCTCTCTTTCCAAAATTCCTTTCCAAGTGCTAAAAACCTTTCTGTTATTACCCACTATAGGACAGGCGTGCAAAACACGGCCCGCCACCGGTGGACAACCGCACAGCCAGCTCAGTGGTGCGTTATGTAGGAGACTCCGGAGTGGGTCGGTGGGTTCTTGTCGCTCTGTGGAATGTTACATTTGAAGAAAGAGACCAGGTGTATGTTGTGTTTCAATTCTAACCAAGGGCGCC